>JARFIW010001350.1:0-600000 GCA_036346225.1 Platerodrilus igneus | reverse complement strand
CCTTCGAGGTTAACAAACATCCGTAGGCGGAAGGTTCTGAATTGATGCTCCACCCTGAAAGTCGAAAATCATAACATCGTAATTGAATTCGAATAATAAAGCACGCATGTACCCCTTTTAGAACAATAATTTTTCTAAATGAAATCAGTGAAATAACTAATAAAAGATTAACATAAAACATAAATCTTTATGAAAAAATAATTATAACCGTGAAACGGAACTGCACTGCCGGCATCCTTCAACTGTAAACTTGAACAAAACTGCGCGCTGCTCAACGAATGGTTAGCTGACACAAATATCACGTGACAATGACAATTGGCGTGATCTCAAATAAAGTTAAACGTAAACAATAATTTAATAATTATACCTGCATAAAGAAATTTCTACCATAGAGTACAAATTTATGAAACTTTATACAAACATTCAATACCGTATGTATACAATAATTTTTCTGAATATCTAAGCGTTGAAACTCCGTAGGTAATCAGAATTCAGAAGACATAATCAATTTACAAGATTAAACCTCTAACTTGAGATATCGCTACCGCATCAAAGTAATGTTTGACGAACTAATTCCAAAAAATAAATAAAGCAGTATCACTAACTTGAATGGAAATCTTGTAACAATCTTACAACCATCTAGCATAAAAAATATTTCTAAAAATTTAAGACGCAACATATTTGTTGATGTCAATAATATAGACAATAACACTTTTATTAATCTTTATTAGTAATATATTGTTACACTAATTTTTTTATATAGATATATATATATTACTCAAATTTAGACCAGGGTAGAAAATTAATTAATTACATCAAATAATTTTAATCACTGTGTATAAGAAATTTTATTAGACAATACGAGTTATTTAAACCGTGAAGCATAAAAATTCCTTTCGTTTCATTAAAAATAAGGGATTTAAATTATTTACTAGACGCTTTCTATAAAAGGAAGCAGAACTAAAATGCTCAACGTGTATTTAATTTTATTGTTCAAAGAATCAAATAAAAATTATGTGCGAAATTTATATTAATGAATTCAGTTTTTAAGTAACCGGTATTAAACAAAATGTACAAATAATAATTAATATTTAATTAGGATTCACTAAAAATTAAAGGGTAAAAGTCAACGCCATTCATTATTTTTTTAATTGGAGTTAATTGAACCATTAGTAACATATAATATGCATAAAAGCTTGTAAAAACCCAATAATATTCAAATCGTAGAAGTGTTATTTAGAAGTATTACGATTGAACACCAGCGTATTTTTAAAAGTCACGTTCCGCTTAAATTTTGTAGATAACAAATGGTTACAGAGAATGTTGGAGGAAACCGTCGCTTAATATTCACGGGAAATGCTAATAACGTGGGTTATTTAACAGTCCACGTGGATTGTACATAACCGATAATAAAGAATATCGATTTGTACCACTCAGAACAGGGTAGATAGAGACGGATAATATGCGCAGGACAGAGACACGAATAATTAAAGGCGTAGGTTGAGCAGCGTCACGAGAGCTACGATTGGTTGAAAATAAGAGGCAAACATGAGAGGTGTAAAAATAACATTTCTGTATAAAGATTAATTAGTTATTCTCAGACGTTGCGTGCCGTGTGGAAAGTTTCTGAGATTTAACTGGCGCGAGTGCAAATTTAATAAGAATCGCTGTGCTGGACTGTCGAAAGGGAACATGTTATTCGAAATTGTGGAAATTGTCCGTTTGCGGGACAAAAGCGACGAACAGGCTAACCATTATATAAACTCGGACTTTAAACAGTTTAGCTCTCTTAGATTTTCGATTTTGATTCAATAATTTAAACAGTTTGCTCGTATATTTTGGTGATTATTGAATACTTTAAAACAGTTTGCTCTTTACGTGCTACGATGAAAGTTATTTAGTGCATTTAGAAAAGAAGATACAAGGTAATAAAGTCTAGTTATATTTACGAGTATTACTGTACCAACTATCGAAATTGTAACGATAAATGAATAAACAAAAGTAGGCAGTTTTGGGGTATAACGTGAAAGAAGTATGAATTTCTTTGCTATTTTTCGGGGGTGTTAATAATTAAATGTTATTCGTAATCGTGATTGGATCCACAAAACAAGATTTTGATATACTTAGATGAGTCCTGAGAAGCCCTGAAACAATTTTAGATGAATGGTGGTGTAAAAATTTTTAAAAGCGTTCAGAATCAGGAGCCGTAAACATAACCCAGTTGGAATGGTGTGATTAACAAAGGACGACGTACATTGGAGCCACGAGTGCATTAACCTTCAGGTAACATATGCTTTGTTGTTCGATTTTTGATGTTTTGGTGTGTGTTGAATAACTTTATAATTTGTTTGCTAAAAAATGGACAGTAGTGAATTTGTACAAACAACAATTTTTTAATTTTAAGGTGAAATTTTCTTGTTTAAGTAGAAAGGAGTATTTAGCAGTTTATGTTCTTGATTATGATGAAAATTTGGGTCTGTCTTTGAGTTCAATTAGACTAACCTGTGTAATTAACGTAAAGGGGTGGGAGATGCTCCCTTTGTACTCAGACTCAGGTCTGCAAATATTGTTAAATTAACTAGTAGGCATCCTACAAGGACTTTAATTCTGGATGCAAATTAAAATGATGACAAATTTAATCTTGAAATTTTATGATACAGAAATTAATGCTACAATTTAATTTTGAAATTTCAATGTATTATGAATATTGATGTAAATAGAGTTAACGTTGATGTTTGTGGTAGGAATGTGTTTGTTTTCTTTTATGAATGAGGATGAAAGTTTTAACTAGGTGAGCAGCCGAGGCGGAAAGAGTAAAGAGGCGATTATCAGGAGAGATTCAACAGGGCGAGAATCACAGCAAATCTTGGTGCCAAATTCGAGAGGCACGAATATCTTTTTTTACTCTGGTGATGCTTTTTGTAGGATACACAGCAAATATGACGGCCCAACGCTGGGGCTCGATTTGAAAACCGTAGTTCACAGATATTTGTGAGAATCACAGCAATATATATTGCTGTGATCCTCGTTACTACGGTGAAATCTCCTCTGATATTCGATTTCTTACCTGAATATCGCCTCTTGACTCTTTCCGCCTCGGCAGCTCACCTAGATAAAACTTGCATCCTCAATCATAAAAAAAAACACATTCCTACCACAAACATCAACGTTAACTCTATTTACACCAATATTCACAATACATTAAAATTTCAAAATTAAATTTCAGCATAAATTTCAGCATCATATAATTTCACGTTCAAATTTGTCATCATTTTAATTTGCATCCAGAATTAGAGTCCTTGTAGGATGCACACTTAATAAGTTAACAATATGTGCAGACCTAAGTCTGAATAAAAGGGAGCAATCCCCACCCCTTTACGTTAATTAAACAGGTTAGTCTAATTGAGCTCAAAGACAGACCCAAATTTTCATCATAATCAAAAACATAAACCTGATAAATACTCCTATCTACTTATACAAGAAAATTTTACCTTAAAATTAAAAATTTGTTGTTTATACAAATTTACTACCGTCCATTTTTATCAAACAAATTATAAAGATATTCAACACACACCAAAACATCTAAGATCGAACAAAATGCATAATTTACCTGAAGGTTAATGCACTCGTGGCTTCAATGGTCATCGGACTTGCTCATCCCACCATTCCAGCTGGTTTATGTCTACGTCGTCGGATTTCTAGCCGCCTTTAAAATTTTTCTACCCCACCATTTGTCTAAACAGTTTCAGGGTTTCTCAGGAACTCATCTAGATATATTGAAATCTTGTTTTAGGGATCCAATCACGTTTACGAATAACATTTGATTACTAACACTGACGATACATAGCACTGAAATTTATAATTCTTTCACACTATACCAAAAACTGCATACTTCTATTTATTTATTTATCGTTGTTAATTTGAATAATTGGTACAGTAATACCCGCAAATATAACTAGACTTTGTTACCTTTATTTATCTTCTCAAGTGTACTAATAACTTTTATTGTAGCACGTAATCACCACGTATTCTACTTAAAGTATCAAATAATCAAAAAATAAAGAGCAAAACTGTTTGAGTGTCGAATAAAATCAAAAATAAAAGAGAGCGAAACTCCTATTAGCACGGGTTTGTATAATGGCTCGCTTGCAAGTCGAATTTGTCCCGCGACGGGCGATTTTCCGAAATTCGCATTCTATTTTCCCTTTCGATGTCTCGGCACAATGATTCTACTAAAATTTGCACTCGCCCGAGTTGAAAATCTAAGAAATTTCCACACGGCTCGCAACATCCGAGAACAACTAATTAATTTTACACACCAACTGATATGCTTTCCCTCTCATGTTTGCATCTTATTTCAACCTTAATCGCCAATTTAGTCTGTTCGTTCTA
Source organism: Platerodrilus igneus (assembly GCA_036346225.1). Taxonomy (NCBI): domain Eukaryota; kingdom Metazoa; phylum Arthropoda; class Insecta; order Coleoptera; family Lycidae; genus Platerodrilus; species Platerodrilus igneus. The sequence continues at coordinate 595,608 of JARFIW010001350.1, read as the reverse complement.
TCTAAAACATGTGCTCTCGTTTTACATTTCCCCTCGTTTAACTGCTAATGCATTCCATCTCGCTCGTTTCTATACAACAAACTTGCTTTCTTACTTGCACTCATATAGCTTGGAGCTTATCGACTTTCATATACATCGTTATCTATGCAGGTGTTCCTTGTTCTAATACGCTGAAAGCTTTTGCGTGCCTTTCACATGTCTTTTATAATTTCTCGATAGTTTTAGTACTTGGAATGATTAAATTACATAGATATTGAACATTTTAATTCTGCTTCTTTTTATAGAAAGCGTCTAGTAAATAATTTAAATCCCTTATTTTTAACGAAACGAATAAATTTTTATGCTGTATGGTTTTAATAATGCGTATTATCTAATGACATCCTACATTACTTCCTTCTAAACGTTGATTATGATTATATACAAACCCTACACTCTAATTGAATGATTTATATCTACACAGCAGGCCTTTAATTAAGCGTACTATTTTCCACTGCTCTAATATACACGGTGTTTAACATTATCTAAACAATATAAACCCTATGTTTAGAAGTAAATGACGAATTTATCCAATATGTCTTTAAATGAAGCGTATTATTACCCAAAGCTTTCTTATACACGGTGATTAAAATTATTTGATGTCGTTTATTAATTTTTCTACCCTGGTCTAAATTTGAGTAATATATATATATATATATATATATATATATATATATTTATATATATAGATATAGTGTATTTACTCTACCTTATAGGCGGCAGAGTCTCTACAAATTATGAAGGGTTCCTGTCTAAGGTTTAAGCCCAGGGTGAAGAGGATGGAAAATGACAGAGTTTAAAAGGGCCCTCTAAAGAGATCTTCCAGCCAGCTAAGCTTCTTCAACTTAGAGCAAAGCTATGAGCCAGGGTCGTAGGATGGTATACGATAATAAAAGAATTTTTAATGGACGCCATCGTATCTTAATAATAGCTATAATGAGAAACAATCCGAAGATAAGATACGCAAATCTTCGAAAAAAAAAATTTTCTTAACAAGCAAAACATAGAACTATAATACTTACTTCTGACTCTGCAAACTGGAATTGGAACGACGATCTCGTACTATCTGAAAATTTAATCACTTCTTAACATTTTAAAGCTAGGGCTACATTAGAGCCTGGTCAATTTATCACAAAAAAAATAAATTCCAACAAGATTACCTAGTTAAGATTATACCTCAAAAAAATTTTAAACACAATACCAATAATCTATCCTTCTTCACTACAAAAATTTTATAAATATCGTTGCTTGCTTCTATAGAAAAACCAATGCAGATTTCAATGAAAGAAAGCTTTAAAACAACTTATTGCACTTTCTATCGATTTACAAAAAATATATACATCATTTGTACAATTTTATAAGTACTGAAACTTTTGAGATATTTACTTTTAATAATGTCTAGGAGTAGTCTCTGATTATTTGTATAAATTTTATAATTGTAAATTTATTTTAGTTCTCTAGAAGAATTATAGTGTTTTTGTTATTATTCTACAATTTGTATTTGATACCTAAATAGGATCCTGTTTGGGTTTACATTTAATTGTTTAAATACGTTGACTTTCCTTAAATTGCAGAACTACATTTTTAATTAATTTAATTGATTACAAAGGTCAAAAATACTTATGGTTTGAACTAATCTGTACTTCAAGTGTACTGTCCAAAAAAAAATTATATTTTATAATTGTGTCAGCCAAATATTAACGTGTCACGTGCTTAGTTACAAATACATTTTAGTGTAACCTTGTAAATTCAAATATAGTTATCATATAGAAATTTCTTTGTGTTCATAAGAACATTTATGCAATATCCAACTACTAAATTCTGAACAAAAATTACGTGTACCAATTTAAATAACCATATAAAATTTACATAAATTATCATTACATTTCCAGTAATGGTTCCGTGAAACGAAAATTGAATTAAAATTGGAGATGACTCAACACAAATAATCTGCTAGACGTCAGATTTCGTCAACCATCGTGTGTACTTACGACGACAGGTGTGCGCAGTTTACACGTGCCAGGTTTTACAGATTGACTTCTATACAAAACAGAATTTACGGAAAATTCCACCATACTCCATAGCAACATTTGAGACTTTGAACTTTTGTTATTGCATAACAAAAAATTGTGCTTCAGTGTTCCATTACGATTATATACATAAAATTTAGCGCTCCAATACTTTACACATTACGTGTTTGCGTTTCAAAACTGTATTACATAAAACTTGTTTCGATACGGGACCAACATAAAATTTGCGTTTCAAAATTGGACCTAAAACTTGTGTTCACACATTCTATAGCCATCAACTTAAAACTTGCGTTTCAATGCTGTATCCACATGTTACTTGCGCTGAAAAAAATCGAGAAAATGATTTGGATGCAAAATTGAAAATTATTCACCTACCGTAAATGATGTTTATGTCACAGTAACAATAGGTTAAACTACTAATGGATGCAATGGTATACGTCGACACCATTTCACCTACCTTTGGGACTGCATGTTTTATAAAATCTGCTGGCCCACGTTTCAACACTTGCTTATCTGATTACATTCGGACGTTAAATGATGAACCTTGACCACAAGGCAATTTTATTATTCAAGCACGCGCAGAATTGGATTGTTGTATCAACACATACATAGATAAAAGAAAACTTAAATTCTACTTCGCGTCCTTAATATTTTCTGTTTAATAAGGGTTATTTATTAAATAAATATTTAGAACAAAAGCGTACATTTATAACTAACTAAACCAAAATAAAGTTTATACAAGAGTATTTTAATTGAATATAATATTCGAAAAGTAAAGAACTATAGGCAACCAAATTGTCTTCTCTGTATTCATACACGGAACTAACTAACAAATTACTGACAGCACCAATTGCAAAATTGGGTTGTCACACTATGTTACCCTTTAACTAATTATTCAGATGGTTCTTCTTATTTGACTCCTAGTCATTACCTTGACTGTGTTATTCATTCCTGATCCATGCATAATGGAATTGAAACTGACAATGTTGTATCGTTGATAACGAGTACACAGGATACAACGATCCTTTTGGCATCATTAGCGTATAGATTACTTAAATACGTTGAAGCAGAAATCGACTTTAGTGTGATTACTACCGGAAATGTCTTTGCAAACTACTATTGTGTGATGTGTATATATACACAAATTGCATGAGAATGAACGTTCGTTAGTATGCGACCAAAAGTGTGTCTGTAAATGATTTTATTTGTATCGTGGTGTAAGGACACAATATGTATGAAAATGGATGCTCGTCAGTATGAGACCACAAATGTTCAGGTAAATGACTTTTTCGTAATGCAGTATAAACACAAATTGCAAGTTAATCGACGTTCGTTTGTATGCGACCAAATGTGCATTTGAAAATGACATTTCTGCGATGTGGTATAGTTACAAACATTGCATACTTGTAGTATGCGATCACAAATGCCTTTGTAAAGTACATTTTTGTGACGTGGTATAATGGCACAAATTTCATGCAAACAGAGCTAGTTAGTATGCGATCGCAAATGCTTTTGTAAATCATTTTTTCGTGACGAGCTATAATTACACAAGTTGCATGCGAATGGACGCGACCATAAATTTTCTTGTAAATAAATTTTCCTGATGCAGTATAATCACACAAATTGCAAGTGAATGAACTTTGTTACATTCATTTACTGTCGATGAATTAAAAACTTACATCCTTTTACTTCATTATTCATTTATTTAAATTCTGCTCAGATCTCCAACAACACCCGCTATATTAGACCTTCCTATAATAAGCCCGCTTTCTAATGATTTTCAACTCAAATCTATTTGTTTTAAAACGAAAAGTTTATGCTAATTTTATTAGTCAATACCTTGTTTTAGGTATCCGTGAACTCGTTATACCTTGTAATCGCGTGTAAGTACTTGCTCTGTTCTTTCAATCAAAAACTCTTGGAAATAACGTACTGAACTATCCAACATAACCGTTTGATAACACCAATATCACTTGGACCTCTGGTTATTTAATTAAACAAAATTAATAATCACTTTCTTTTCGAATAACACGACGAAAACATATGGTATATTTTTGGTTGTTTCCGTTTTTCTGTGTGGGAAGATCGCGTACGCAATACAGCGTGGTAGATAATGATGGTTATACAAACCTATACTTTTCGGCGACAATAAACCAATTTGCCCAAAATTATTCTAGCTTTTTCCGGTGGCCCTAAAGCCACGATGGATTGCTGCCCTTTGTTGTGATGGGAGGATAACCCCAAGGCGGGAACACGCGCCCCTCTTCTTTGCCCCGTCATTAGCAACGGTAGGAGCCGGCCCGACGGCAGCAACTCGAGGGTGAGTGTGTAAATACTAATTGACACCATTTGGTACCCGCACTTGGTGACCTTAAACTGATTACTGCGATGTGAAACAGTCGGTAGTAGTGATATTTTACTTATTGGGGTCATTTTCTTCACTTATTTGCATGTCAGCAATTGCATGCACACTATGATGATTTATAACTGTTACTTTACCTTCGTTCTTTTTTTTCTGAGTCAAACTTTCCTTATTAGTTAAAACATTGTACTGTTAAGGTGGTATATGTAATTTTTATATTTATAACAATTAAGAGCTGTGGTTTATAGTGTTGCGATTGGGTTTGGTTGTTGCATGTTTGCTAAATAACGTAAGAGGTAGGTAACTAAAAACGACAGCTCGCCATGTTAGAAATGATTTGTTTTGATTTTGTAAATATGTATACCGTGTACTTATGGATTGCTCAATTTTTTTGTTTGGCACTATTGTGCTTTTGTATGATTTTTTTTTTATTATTAATTAGTAAATTAATTGTAAATGACTTTTTTGTGATGCGATATAACCGCAGAAATTGCATGCGAATAGACACTAGTTAGTATGCGATCGAAAATGTCTTCTTAAATAACTTTTTTGTAATACAGCGTAATCACACAAATTGCACACAAATCGACGTTCGTTAGTATGTGAGCGTAAATGTTTTTGTAAATGACTTTTTTGTAATGCGGTATAAGCGCACAAATTGCATGCGAATGGCCGTTCGTTAGTGTGCGACCGAAAATGTCTTTTTAAAACACTTTTTTGTGATGCAGTATAATCACACAAATTGCATAAGAATGGACGTTCGTTAGTATGGGACCGAAAATGTCTTTTTAAACTACCTTTATCTAATGCAGTATAATCACACAAATTGCATATGAATGGACGTTCGTTGGAATGCGACCGAAAATGTTCTTGCAAACGACTTTTTTGTGATGCGCTATAATTACACAAATTGCATGCAAATGGACGTTCGTTAGTATGCGAACGAAAATGTTGTTGTAAATGACTTTTTTGTAATGCGGTGTAATTACACAAATTGCATGCGAATAGACGTTCGTTAGTATGCGAACGAAAATGTTCTTGTAAACGACTTTTTTGCGATACGGTATAATCACACAAGTTGCATGCGAATGGACGTTCGTTAGTATGCGACCAAAAATGTCTTTTTAAATAACTTTTATGTGATGCAGTATAATCACACAAATTGCATATGAATGGACGTTCGTTAGTATGCGACCGAAAATGTCTTTTTAAATAACTTTTTTGTGATGCAGTATAATCACACAAATTGCATACGAATGGACGTTCGTTATTATGGGACCAAAAATGTCTTTTTAAATAACTTTCTTGTGATGCAGTATAATCACACAAATTGCATACGAATGGACGTTCGTTAGTATGCGACCGAAAATGTCTTTTTAAACTACCTTTATCTAATGCAGTATAATCACACAAATTGCACGTGAATGAACTTTCCTTAAAATGCGATCGAAAATGAGCTTGTAAACGCCTTTGTTCTGATGCGGTATAATTACACAAATTGCATGTGAATGGACGTTCGTTAGTATGCGAACAAAAATGTTGTTGTAAATTACATTTTTGTGATGCAGTATAATTACACAAATTGCAAGCAAATGGACGTTCGTTAGTATGCGAGCGAAAATGTTGTTGTAAATTACTTTTTTGTAATGCGGTATAATTACACAAATTGCATGAGAATGGACGTTCTTTAGTATGCGACCGCAGGTGTCTTTTTAAATTACCTTTGAGTGATGTAGTATAATAACACAAATTGCATGCAAATGGACTATCGTTGTTATGTGACCGAAAATGTGCTCCTAAATGACTTTTTTGTGGTGCAGTATAATCACAGAAATAACACGCGAATAGAGGTTCGTTAGTATGCGATCGAAAATGACTTTTTAAAATACGTTTTCGTAATGTGATATAATTGCACAAATTGCATGCAAACGAACCTTCGTTTGTGTGAGGCTGAATCACGTGCCCCATTCTTACTTTATTAACTAAATATCAATGATTAATACAAATGTCCTTTGCCTTAATTTGTTTCATAGCAACCCCGAGTGTCTGCGTGAAAGGCGGTGCTCTCAAGATTCTCTTTTAGAGGAATTTGCGGATTTCGCACTAAAAAATTTAAGGTGGTTTTCTTGCGTTTTTTAAAATCGTTTAAAGCTTGGCATTTTATACATATAGTTTATAATACTGTACTATCCTTATACCGTAAATCGTAAAGGATACGCGAACCCATTTCTATCTCGGTAAGACATGTATAGGTCTTTCAAAATCTCATGGCCTGTCAGATGTTCAATAAAGGAAGCGAGAGGTATTGCATTAAAAGAAGAAACAATACAATATAAGTAAAATTTAAAAACATTAAGTTTCCGGATGCGTATTCCGAATTAACTCAACTGCTATGGATTACATAACCAGTAATTTATCAACATAATATAAATTATAAAACTACAATGTTTGTATGCGGAACCTGTAACTTTTTTGGTGTATTGTTTATTGTTCTTTTCGTGTGTCATGTTTCTATGCGTGTGTGGATAAAAATAGACAAGCTAAATTTTTAAAAACTCGCGGCGGCCAAAATACTGTTCTCATACTTTTAAGAATGCATACTCCATAGAATCATAAAATTACTACCACAATCCTTAAGTTGGCCCGCATTAGATTTAGGACTTCTCTTATCAATTTTCTTCCTTCTGAAATAATTCGCTCGACAGTGTTTAGTCCAACTCCGGTTGCTGTTGCTACTTGTTTTTGTAAATTATTTATAGAAATGACAGGCATTCCATTGTTTTCTTTCTCATAAACTTTGCACACTATAAATAATTTTTCTTCTTTGACTGTGAACCGTTTTCTTGCGGTTACTCATTGTAAAATTAAAAGATCAGAAATAATAAAATAATCTGTAAAACCAAACATTATTCCTTTAACTAAATTGAAACCTTCATTATACCTATAAATTAAAAAACTAGACTGAGTTGCAGTAGTTTTGAAACAACTGATTGAAGTTGAATCAAAGCTCAAATCTCACAAGTAATAATCAAAAACAATAGTAGTGAACCACAAATCTTAATACGTAAATAAATGACAGATGATTTAAAAATCAACAGCTGAGTTGTAAATGTTTTTAGGATGCACTTTAACGTAAATAACTTAAATTGGTTTCTGCGCAACAGCACATGAGGTTTGGAAAGACCCCTAAAATCCGAAAACGTGACTATTATTGTGGTCGAAAACATTGCTTTAATTTCATTTGCACCAACAAAGTAGCACGAGAATAATTTTACGTATCGTATATCATTAAATATAGAATTTCTATACTCCATTCCAGTTAAGAAGGTACTGAAGAAAAAGATAGGACTGAATTTTAGCGATTCTCATTGGTGGATGGTTGAGCCAAGTGTACACAAGTATAAATATCCCGTATGTTTGTGTTGGTTGTTTGAACATTTTTATTATAAGACAGATTGTCAATTGGCATTTTGACAATTGCTATTGCCCTTTCATATTTTCGTTTTTGTTATTTATTGTATTTTGTTATTAGTTAGTTTGCCTTTGAAATTTTGCTCGGCCCTATTAATTTGTGTTAATTTTATTTTTAGTATCAAAACAGTTCTTGTCAGAGCTATAAAACACCAGTGTCTTCATAATAAGGTAAGCATGTCTCATTAAAGATAAGCATATAATACTAACAATAAATTCTTTTCAGACTTTTATTTAATTATGGATCACCAACTTATTAAAAATCCGAAGGGCAAACATGTTATGAGCGGGCAAAAGCTTATTGCCTATAATATATATATTTGAAAAATTCCACAAATGCATCCAAAACGCAATCTGTAAAGCAAACTGCGTTAGAAGTGGGTTTAGGTGATCGATCAATGTGGAATATTGTAAAAGAAATGGAAACTACTGGTACTGCTTCCTCGCCAAAGACTACAAGAGTGCGTACAACAATCTACGACGAACTTGAAGAACTTGAAAAATGAGCGATTCGACGGCATGTTCATGCATTTTACTTTAGAAATGAATTACCAAATTTAGAGAAAGTATTACATGCAATAAACAATGATGACACTTTACCAAACTTCAGTCGCACATCACTTTATCGGGTAATGATGAAATTGGGTTTTAAATATGGAAAGCGTAGCCGAAAAACAATTTTAATTGAAAAACCTGAAATTGTGTTGTGGCGAAGAAAATATTTAACTGCAATTAAAAAGTATAGAGCTGAAGGCAAAAGAATTTATTATACTGATAAAACGTGGGTGAATGCTGGACATGTAAAGAACAAGGTATGGCAAAACACCACTGTAAAAACAGCAAGGCAGGCATTAATCGAAGGTTTATCGACTGGTATACGAGATCCCTCTGGCAAGGGCAAGAGATTAATTGTTGCGCACATGGGTAGTGATATGGGATTTGTCAATGGTGCATATTTAAACTTTCAATCTAAAAAAACAAGTAGCGTATTAACACTATAAACAACTTAGGACCCTGAGTTCATAATTATCGTTTTAGGAGATTATCTCGAAGACATGAACGGTAAAGCGTTTACAACTTGGTTGAAAGGTGTATTACCTCTTCCTGATAATGATAGTGTAATCGTGCTTGATAATGCTCCTTATCACAGTGTCAAAGCCGATAAAGTTCCAAATCAAAGTTGGCGGAAGAACAAATTTATAATTGGTTAAACGCAAAACACATTGAAGTTACCAAAGAGCTATTAAAAGTTGAATTATTAGCCTTAGTAAAGCAGCACTCTCTAGCTCACCCGACACCTTATGTTGTTGACGAAATTGTAAAACGCTCTGGCAGAACTGTATTAAGGTGACCCCCATACCACTGCAATCTAAATCCAATTGAGCTGATTTGGGCTCGAGTAAAGCAGCATGTAGCTACCAACAATTCTACTTTTAAAATTAACGACGCGAAGGTGCTTCTGGATGAAGGACATTGAGTTAATTGTATTAGCCATACAATTAAAGAAGAAGAAAAATGTGGAAATTGGATGGCATTGTCGAAGAACTTGTCGAACAAATTGTAATAAATGTTGGATATGAAAGTACAACAGACGACGAAGATACCTCTGGGGATGATATGGACGTAGATTAAATATAAATTTGTGATATCATTGTTTTGATATTTTGTGATGTGTTTAATTAAAAATAGCTTATATATTGTTCTATATTAATATTTTATTTAAACTTTAACCAAACAGGTAGAAAATAAAGTTCAATAATGCTTGGTATGTTTTAAAACCGTGTTTCTTGGATGTATTTATTCAAAACCTCAATCTTGCAAAAATATAAATAAAAATCTGTATAAACATCGATGCATTGCTTTAATTTCAATCATTGTTAACAAACTTACAACCTTTCGAAAAATGAAACTGACAGAATTTTATTAAAGCATTCTATAGCTCTAGGTGAATGTTTGTTTCTACCATAATTGTTAGGTAAGATTATAGCAATTATAGACATTAAGCCACACTCATACTTAAGTAATGCTCTATCTCAATTTTTGGTATTCGGAAAAATACTAAAAGTTGAGCTGGAACATTGATTAAGTATGAGTGTAGCTATGTGCTTTATGAATTTGCCCCTCAAGTTTCGTCCGTCTTAAACTTAATGTAGTTCCAAGTCCAATTTTATCTTCTGAAATTTAATACCAAATTACAAATACTCCTTGTTATTATTTAGACAACTATCCTAGGAGAAGGTTCGAAACGTCAATAAAATCATTTTCAAAAAGCAATGTGGTCTTATTCCTTAAGAAGAACACCAAATTGCAATTACTGAATGCAATAATACTTAAAATTAACTAATAAAGTCAGCCATTTGCATTGTTATTTTGAAAACTATCGTCACAAAATAGTAAATATACAACCGACGCCGGCAACTTTTCAAATACAGCAACTAATAAATTTTTGATCTGAGTAAATCTGACTCAAGCACAAGCGCCATCTACTACCTTCTTAACTGGAATGGAGTATAAGTTACCTTACTTAATTTAACATTAATTTTAATTACACCATGGAATTGTGCTAGTGGCGTTTGTAAAAATGAATACGTTGTTTTCTAATATAAAATTTATAATTTCTTTTGTTATCGTCTATTTAAATTTCAGATTATGTGAATGGTGGGATTATGATAGATAAGATGAAATTTTATTTTTAAACAATTATTATTGTCTGTAGAATCGGGCGTTTATTAATTTATAAACAAGTTTTGTAACTTTCTTGTACTTATTGTTATTTGGTATAATTGAGGATTGTAAATAAAATAGCAATAACAATAAAATAAAAAAAAAAGTACGTGGTACTTAATTTATAACAAAAACGCTTTATCTACAATGATATTTGTTTATATAAAAATTGAACTGGGGGTGAGGTGTTACGGTTTTTTTTTAAAAATGGTCTGTTTTAAAAAGATTATTCATGTCATATCAGATCTTTACTGCTATCGAAATCATAGAATAATAATTTATTTCGCAAGAAAATGACCCTGGTCATCAATACGTTGGTTTTCACCTACAAAACATAGATGGCTTTGTTACGTTTTTTTACGTGGCATCCACGTTGGGCGCCAAACATGTTACGTTACGTAATTCGTGGCAGTCCCTGTTCGGGCGCCAAAGTTATGCTACGTTGGCTCGTAGCCGTGCGTAACACAAAGAAAATCAAAGAAATGATCGGGCTCAATCGGAGATTAGGCGGGGGGTTGTAGAAAGCAGACGAACATACAATGTACGCGGCTGTAAGGAGTTAGTGATAATACCTGCAAGAAAAATAGTTAAGCAAACCTGAAATAAAGAAAAAGCATAGCAGCAATGAAAAGTCTAAGTTATTCAGTACTTTGTAGAATGTAAATAAAACTGTTTAGATAAACTATATAATATAATCACGATAAAAGCATTATAAAAAATTTTTATTACAAAGTGAGGTAATATTGAGGAGTAGCAGAAACGTTTCCTCACACACCAATCAAACACAAATCAGACAAAATGTTAACAAAAGATAAATAGATAAGACACCATTCGCATGAGTAATTCAGTAGTATTGATTGTTCTTTCTTTCTCTTTTTTCTTTTTTTTTTCTTATGTTTTAAAATATCATGCAAGTCTTTTGTAAAAGGTATCAGAACGACAAAGATATAGTAAAGCAATCGATAGATATTTAAAGTAATAACAAGTAGGAAATAGTTCAACTTACAAAAGTTCTTCAGCAACGCTTCCTTGCAACGGAAGTGTGAGATTTACGATGTCCTGCACTAAAGAAGCACTTCCCCCTTGACTGTGAGGGTGTTGATGGAACTTATCACACGTCACACTAATCACACCTACGTATTTCACCGGTGTTAGCAGCAGACATTATTATACTGATGGAACTATGTAGCATTAATAAATTCTTGTTAACTCTATTTCCTGAGACAATAATTTCGAAATCTTTTGTAACACAAATCGTAAAAAAAAATTGGTAATAAAAATTTAGAATCACGCTTTCAAGGCACGATGTAATGCATTAAACTAACAGTAACGCGAGAACTAGAAAATTCAGAAACTACAGTATCAACTGTATTTAAATAATCCAAAGTATGCACTAATCTGATAAAACAAAGGGACACTAGACTAGATCGCACACACATTAATCCTAAAGAAAGAATCGGTCAGTTTACCAAGTTCTACGACTATTATTTCACAAGACAAACAACTAAAAACCACAAATTAGTAAAGTACGCGTAATTAATAAGTAAGTCCGTCAATGACTTTAAAACGCATTTGTCTCACAAGAAAAACTACTAAAAACAATTAGTAGGCACGCGTAAGCAATAAAACCGTCCGTCAAATGTTCCGGAAAAACACGTGCAGTCGAGAGTAAACACGTTCATCTATATAAAAGCATCCTTCCTTCAAAGCAATCAGAACTACACTTTATACAGTTAATATACAACTTATACTTCACAAGAAAACAACAAAAAAAAAATCGTGCCGTGCTCGTACATGAACAATACGAAAATTAAATCCCGCATTAATTCTCACTAGTCAAAGCAAAGAGGAAACAGTATTTATAACGTACTTAGTATATCGCAATCAAGAACAAAACACGACTGCCCGTCTGTTTATTCAACTCGTTCTATTCCAACCGCTTATCGTATCTTATCTAGACTTGTTAATAACATCAGGAACATCCAAAACGTGAATGCCGCAATCATATATAATAATTAATTACAGCGGTTTATCATTTCCGATAAGTTGGAAGCAATTTACGAATAATCCACATAAGGAACGAAATTTACATTTACGACCAGACAAGAACGATGCAATCTATTTATTATAAGCGGTTTATAATTTTCAATTTATCTCTCTTTAAATTACCACACACGAGTTAATAAATATCAAATACCGAAACAGCAATTTGCAGAAATGCATTTATAAATTGGGAAACAGCGTAAAAGTTTAAAACTACAAAAATTGCACGTTACAGCTTCAGTCATTATACTGTAGGTACACAGGTGCAGTGGGAAATTTGAAAACGTTTTATTAGAACTCGCTTTAAATATTTAAATTGGTTATTGTATTCAAAACTGCTTAATTTAGGCTTTGTCGTATTAAGGGAACCTATTGAAGTGAAATTACAACGTAGAACAAGAACAGTACAATAAACTAAAGGGAGGTTGAAGAGAGTGCCATAGAATAATAAACACTACGCTAGCGTGAGTGTATTATTATTCTATAGATATACCAACAAAATAATGGCAAATTTTACACATCCGCAAAGAAGTTTGGTCTTCCTAAAACACCATTTCTTCTCGTTATCATTCTATGATCAAGGCCGTCAAAGTTTCCAGCTATTACTTGACGCATCAGCTGACACGTTTAAGGTGAGGATTGTTACGTGCCAATCAAATTGGCCCTTAAACATTGTTATTAGGTTAATTTTGATGTGCGGAAGTTTCGCGCCACAATTTCAAGAGACTCGGGGTGCGTATTTCCGTTACGTCACAGTGCGTCTGCGCTGACGCGGAAAGAACAAAAAGTGGGGACAAGTGTTTCCGTTAGACGCTTGAACGTGGCTTTTTTGCCTGAACTTTCGAGTGGAGTGGACGTTTGAGGTATCGTATCGTGCTTATCTTTATCTATGTAGATATTCTGCCTAATTATCTTTGTTGTCGCCCTTTACCTGGTTTTTCCTTATCCGATCCTTACATAGGTAGATGAAATTTGCAGCCACATAGGCGAACCGTACTGCACGACCCGAGAATGAGCCGGAAGCCCATGTTCCGCCAACAGCACCGGAGCAAGCACCATCTTTAATCACCCCGGAGCGGAGCCCTGAGTGCTGGTTCGAACGCTTTGGAAGAGCGTCGGGAGTCACCATCTTTAACTACCTCAAAAGGGTCTTTAGTGGCCTGATGGACTCTGGAGAAGCCAACTATAACCCAATTCCGTCGAACGCCGGATTTCTTATGTGAGTATTCTCTCTGTTAATTTGTTCGCTATTATCATTTATTGTTTTATATTTATATAAATCTCCGATTATTGCGCAATATAAATTGTGCATTGGTGACGTCATTGGTAGATGAGCGCGCCCAAAATCTGTATAAGATTAGCGCTACCAACTACCGGTGGTTGCTAGTAAACCCCGCTTGCGGTGTTGTATTTATCGAACTTTTAATTGTAACTATCGTCTAAAATGTAAGAGGATATAGAGAACATACAGTAAAGGCTACTTTATAATGGATGTTAATCCTAATATTATTCTGTAACAGTAAAAATTAAAACACTAGAAAACAATGCAACTGTTCATAATGACTGGGAACAGGACGGTAACTTAGGCCGTTACCTTAGGAGTTCCCAATTTTTAATTCTTGCGGAATACGGAATAGTATCTTCAGATAATGTCACATGATTGCATGCGTGCTATTGTCACTATAGTAGAAACCACGAAAAAAGTCTTCTACGTCATAGGTGCCTAACTCAATTCAAAACATACGTTTAAGATTATTTAAAAGCTTAACTAATATATATGATAAAGATATTAATACGATTTGTACGTGTTGTAAAGAACGACATACGTGAACACGTTCATCTAGGAAAAGGACAGAGAAGAGTATGTGTCAGTATGTTTTGAACTTTATACTTAACAGGCGAACCTTTGTCAACAAGACAAAATGTTAATTTTTTCGTAAAGCGCGGTTGCCAAAGTTGTCGTACGGAGAAAGATTTCAATGCAGCTGCCGTAAATAGTTTATATTGCAGTTATTGTGCGTTTCTATTCAGATCAATATATGTAACTCAATTTATGAAAATGAGTTTTATTTTAACTGAATTCATTAAACTCGTAAAACAAGCGGACGCCAATTTAAAAATAGTTAAAGCAACTACCTTTATGAAAATAAAATATTATTGGCAACCATGCTTCATTACGGTTTTCAGATACGCGAAGCTTGACGGAAACTTCCGAATAGGAATATTTATTGGGTATTAAAATTTTCAACTTAATTCGTAAGAATACAAGTGATGACGCAGACGCTTTCTTTCATGGTTTCGACTATATCATACTCTAAAAAATCATTTTTATTTTTGTAAATAAGCTGGTTCAGTTGGTTTTATTGTTTGGTTTTGCATTTATTTATATTCAAGCAATGGATGTGAAATTAACATGCTTGATGGAAAAATTTCCACACATTTATAATAAAGTTGTTATAGTCTAAGGTCATAACTGTTATAGTGCCGCGCGCTCGTGTTCAGAGCCACTACGACACTTCGCAACACATACTTATCACGCACACAATATTGCGCAACAAAAACTTACGTCATAACTGCGTCTCAAATTATATCACATACCAAAAATGTTTACAGTGATACAAGATGCGCCTTAAAGAGAAAGATAAATGTACTCTTTTAAAACGCTCCGTGTAGCTCAAACTCAGGGTCCTTGGGTGTTGTTTGGGTACGACAAGCTCTCGTTGAAGCCAAATTAATTTGTCTTCCCTCTTCGTGTTCGTAGGTAGGACGGAAGGAAAAAGGGCGAAGGCAACGATAGACGATAGAGGTAAAGGGAAATCTACATCATAAAAGAGAAAAGACAAGAAAAAAAACGACATAGGTGAATTTCACTGTTTGACGTTTCGTTGGCTAGTCCTCGTCGTGTCGACAACCACGCTCCTGCTTCCTCACTCCACGTCTGCACATTCTCTTGCGCCGACGCAACTGTCTGAAGTGACGAAAATGCATAAGTCTACTTTTAAAAATATTGGCGCGAATTCAGTCACATATTTAAAACGTAAACCAAAAATGATACATGGCCAATTTTCGGCATGTAACAAAGTAGAGGAGCTTTAGAAAAATAAATTGACTATAGAAAATGCATGGCAATTTATTGCGCAGGAAATAAAATTACCAGGTTAGATAACAGCTAGCTTTTATGTAAATGCATAATCGTGTAATATATAAGTTTTTTAGTTGCTGATTGCATGGCACGGTGGATAGCAATCCGCAACAGATTTTCTAAAGAGAGTAGTAAGAACTTGTCACCTGGTTCTGATGCTAGGTCCTTGAAGGAGTGGTTTTTGATGAAGTACTTAGGCATTTATATTCAATTGTACGTAAACAAAAAACATTTGGTAATGTAGAAGAAGAACCACAGATAAATACTCAGTCTGATGATCTGCACTCTCACTCTTCAGAAATCCAATTCATATTAAACCAAGATACAGGTAAGTAATATTTAATTAAAAAAAATTATTATTATCATATTTGTATTAGATGTATATGAATATGAAGAGCACGAAGTAGATATTGATGCAGAAATTAAACCGGAGACTCCATTTACTTTAAAACCAAAACTACCTTATACAAGTAGAAAATCCAGCAGCAGCTCTTCCAACAAAATTGGTAAAAGCTTAGGTGATGTGTAAGAATGCTTCATACATTTATATCTGAGAGAAGTGCTGCTCGTGTGGACGATTGTCTAATTAAAAGCTTTTGTCTATCTTTATGCGATGATTTGAAGCGAATGGAAAGAAAAAAATTAATGAAATACAAAATTGAAATTTTGCAAATTATTGAACAATATAGTAAAAAAAATTAAATATTTTTTAATAACTTTTTTTTTATAATATTGTTATATATTTTTTACAATAAATCATTAGTTTGTGAATTATAATAGGCTTACAAGCACATACACAAAATAAAAATTATTTCAGCTGAAAATTTAATATTCAGATACCAAATAAAAGTAATTGGACCCTACTTGGCGCACCACTCTGTACTGAAGCGATTCCAGAAAGTATCAATAAAAAATCGAATTGATGTCCTCCATTCGCTCTCGTTTAAAGTCATCTTCTATTCCAAATCATATCTCATTTTGTCTGATTAAGAATTGTTTTGCTATTCCTAAATTGATGTACATCCTCAGATGTAGCCCAACTTGGACTTGTATGCAATCTCTTGAGATATTTGACGAACTATTACGATGCACTTTGGAGGAAGTAATAAATATCAAACTGAACCATTTGGAATGGTCGCAAGCATCTCTTCCAATAAACAGAGGCGGATTAGGTGTCCGTCTTTCAACTTCACTTTCACTACCTGCTTACCTGTCTTCTTTTCATTCATCTTTACCTACAATTAGATCAATCTTTTCTAATGCTATCTGCAATATATCTATTGATAATTTCTTTTTGCAAGCTGAAGAACTTTGGAAGTCTGCAACAAATTTAAATGAAATTAAAATCAACAAACTAGTCCAAAAAGAATGGGATATACCATTGCTGGATATATCTTCCAATAAGTTGCTAGAATCAGCTACCAATAATACACATAGGGCTCGTATTCTTGCAGTTTCTTCGAAATATGCCAGCGCATGGTTATTCGCTCTTCCAATAGCATCTCTGGGCACATTATTAGATAATCATTCGTTTAGAATTGCTGTAGGACTCAGGCTTGGTACTCGGTTGTGTACACCACACTCGTGCATTTGTGGATCAGCTGCAGACGAGTTAGGTATACATGGATTGTTGTAGGCTTAGTGCAGGAAGGCATTCCAGGCACAAAGCAGTTAACGATTTAATTAAACGAGCTTTAGTCTCTGCCGATGTTCCTTCTATTCTGGAACCTACATATTTATTCAGAGAAGACGGTAAAAGACCTGACGGCATTAGTTTAATTCCTTGGAAATACGGTAAAGCAGTAATGTGGGATTTTACATGTACCAACACTCGCTACTTCTCATGTTACTGCTTGTTCCAACAAAACTGGAGCAGCAGCAAAAGCTGGCGAAAAATAAAAACAAAAATATTCCTCTTTATCAGATCTTTATATCTTTTACCCAGTTTCAATTGAAACCTTAGGAGTTCTAGGTAGTCAAGGATTGGAATTCATAAAGGAAATTGGTAGACGAATCTATTATAATACCTTTGATCAAAGAGCCACTTCATTTTTATTACAAAGAATTGGCATAGCTATTCAAAGAGGTAATGCTGCATCCATATTAGGAACCATTCCACCTTCCAAAGATTTAAGTGAAATTTTTGACCTGCCTTCAAAATGTTACAGTTTAGAAAACCAAAACATTCGATCATCTTGCACTGTCTTTAAGAAACAGCTAAATAATGTTGACATGGAAGAAAATAAAACACTGATCGCTTTTACAACAGAAGAAATTTCAAAAAACCCTAATTGCTCTAACAGATTGAGCTATTCTTCAAATACATCTACTCATCTCCAACATACAATTAATGCATCACAACTCGATTCTTACTTTAAGAACTTAAAAGATTTTTCCAATACAATTACAAATTTAGGCAAAAAAGGATTGGAAAATATTGGCAATACTTGCTTTATAAACTGTATAGTTCAGTGCCTCTCAAATACAAAATTATTACTTGAATATATTAAACATAATGCGTTTTCGAAGCATATCAATTCTAGCACTTCAACCATGAAAGGAGCTTTAATTAAATCTTTTGCACAAGTAATAAAAGATCTGTGGTCTGAAGATACTTCCGACAAAGTGATAAATACTAATAACTTGAAATCACACTTTCATCGATTTGCATCTAGTTTTATGGGCTTCTATCAACAAGACGCACAAGAGTTTATGCGGTACTTGCTAGATGGTATTCATGAAGACGTTAATCAGGTTACCTCCAATCAAATTCCTATATTGTCAGAATTAAATGAACCATTAAGTGACTCCGACAAAGGTAATGAATCCTGGCAGCAATATTTAAGAGGTAACAATTCCAAAATTGTTGATATTTTCGTTGGACAGTTAAAATCAACAGTACGTTGCACACACTGTAATCATTCTTCTGTAACTTTCGAAGTCTTTTGGGATCTATCACTAGCTATACCTAAGCACACTGGCTGCTTAACGTTACAGCTTTGTCTAGATAATTTTACTAGGCCTGAAACATTGGATGACGACGAAAAACCAGTATGTTTTAAGTGCAAAGAAAGGAGAAAATGCATCAAATCACTGTCCATACAGAAGTTTCCTAAAATATTGGTGATTTACTTAAAACGGTTTTCACCTACAGGTACATATCAAAGAAAGCTAACTACGCCTATAGATTTTCCATTAGAAGGTCTAGATATGCGACACTACGCTGCAGAAACAAATCTTGGAAATTGTCATTATAACCTGTATGCAATATCGAAACACAGTGGGTCTACTTTGAAAGGCCATTACATCGCATACTGTCGACACCCGTACTCATTTGTATGGCATGAATATAACGATTCCAAGGTGTGCAGTATATCCTCTAAAACACTTGTAAGAGCAGAAGCATATGTTCTATTCTACGAAATGCATTCTGAAGAAATGAAACGAAGTACCTTAGTTTCGAAAGTTCCTAGAGATACAATGCATGCAAGAAACCTGTATCGGCCTAATTCTGAACTACATTGCGATTATCTGACAAAACATAATAAACCTGCCAATAGACGAACAACCGATCCAATTGTAATACTTTCTAGTATTCTTGAAGAAATCTTTAATGAACTTCATGATATGCCAGATGTACAACCATTCTTATTTCCTGTTAATGCGAATTTAGTCGAACACTATCAAAATATTATCCAACGACCCATGGATTTACAGTCAATTCGAGATAACTTGCACCAAAAAAAATACCATACTCGTGAAAAATTTTTGGTTGATATAGATCAAATTTTTAAAAATTCTGCTTGCTATGACGATGCACCATGGTGTGGACATTGTAAAGCCCTTGCACTAGAATATTCCAAAGCTGCAAAAGAATTAGCAGACGAAGAGTCAAAGATAAAGCTTGGTAAAATTGATGCTACCGAAGAGGAAGATCTTGCTAAGGAATATGATGTCAAAGGTTATCCTACCCTTAAATTCTTTAGAAATGGACAGCCTATTGATTATTCAGGAGGACGTGATGCTGCCCAAATAGTAGCTTGGCTTGAAAAGAAAACTGGTCCTGCAGCTAAAGAGCTTAAGACAGTCGAGGAAGCTAAACAATTTATTGAAGAAAATAAAGTTGCAGTTGTTGGTTTCTTCTCAGATCAAACTTCAGATAAAGCTAAAGCTTATTTATCTGTTGCTAATGCTGTCGATGATTATCAGTTCGGAATCACTTCTCACAAAGCAATTTACAAGGAATATGAAGCTACATGTGGTTCTATTGTCTTATTTAAACAGTTCGACGAAGGAAAATCCATTTTTGAAGGTGAACATACCGAACAGAACATCAAAAGTTTTGTTACATCAGAGTCGCTACCAAACCTCGTAGAATTCAATCATGAAACGGCACCTAAGATCTTTGGAGGTGAAATTAAGAGCCATTTACTCATCTATGTATCTAAAAGTGATGACAAAACCACTGCTATTGTATCTGCTACTCGTTCTGTCGCCAAACCTTACAAATCTAAAATTTTGTTTGTTACAATCGATGTAGAGGAGGAAGACCACCAGCGAGTTTTAGAATTCTTTGGAATTAAAAAAGAAGAGGTTCCCACTGCACGTATTATTAAACTTGAGGAAGAAATGTCAAAATTCAAACCTGAATCGTCCGAACTTGATGCTGAAAGCATAACTACATTTGTAGATAAGTTCTTAAAAGGTGAGCTTAAACAACATTTATTAAGTCAAGAACTTCCTGAAGATTGGAATAAACAACCCGTGCGTGTTCTTGTTGCAAGCAATTTCGATGAAGTTGTATTAGATAAATTCAAATCCGTCCTTGTAGAATTTTATGCTCCATGGTGTGGTCATTGTAAACAGTTGGTCCCTATTTATGAAAAAGTTGCAGAGCATTCTGAAAGTAATGTTGATGTTGTTATTGCTAAAATTGATTCCACAGCAAATGAATTCGAACATACTCGTATTACAAGCTTCCCTACAATTAAACTATACAAGAAAGAAGAAAACAAAGTTATTGATTACAATGGTCCTAGGACTTTTGAAGGGTTATCTAAGTTTGTAGAGTCAGGTGGTGTTGAGGATGGTGCAGCAGAAGAGCCAGTTGAAGAAGAGACTGCACGGCGAGATGAATTGTAATTGTAGTACTAACATATTTTTGTTCGTTTTCTTTTAATGATTATGTAGTATTTAATTAAATTTATTATTAGCCATTTGTAATGAAATTATTAAAACCATTATACTCACATAATTTAAAAAAAAAAAAAAAAAAATATTCAAATTGTAATTTAGTAATTGGTATTACAATAGTATAGTAAAATAATAATATCAAAATGGAAATTATATCAATGTGCATACAATCAGCGTTGTATAGTGGCAGTTCTTGTTTTGTAAATAGAAACTATTAAACTTTATTGTGTATGCATGATTCTATTGCCACTGAACAGCTCCAACGCTCGAAAAATAATGTGATAAGGTATCACGTAGTTCCATCATATTATGTGCTGCATAGTTTGATCCCATGCGACCACCCTTTTGGAAACTATTTAATGATGTCTCTCTCCATTGGTCTAATACAATACTACTATCAGGATTTACTGTATCAATGTAGGAAGGTGGACAATACAATTTATGTTGAAGCGGTAATGTGTGTTCTGCTGTACGTAAAAAATTATGTTGCTCCAGTTATTTTTTCAATCGTCTTAACATCTGCAATGACAATGTTATGGAATAATCTCCACCGTGGAGCCAAAATACCAAAAGTGTTTCCTATTGTTTTTCTAGAACGTGATAAACGATAATTAAAAATCTTTTCCTCAACTTCCAGATTTTTTCCAGCATATGATCTCATGATATATGGTTTTAATGGAAATGCTTTATCTCCTACAAAATAATGTGGAAATGTTATGAGTAGATGCTTTATACCAAAACTATGGTCAGAAAATTCTCCCATGTAACACAATGAGCGAGAGAAGAACTTTCCTCCCATTTGATTTAAATAGATATTATCTCTATATGGAGTATAGGTGAGTGCAAGAAAGATAGACATATGATATACATTAGCTCTAATAATAAAACCATTAAGAATTGTATGAATATTTGAACATGACATTCCTCAGATCTAATTAGTTGGACATATTATATGAAACAGTATTTATTGCAATGCTATTCCATTTTACCTCTACATCATTTATTGAACCTATCATCATGTTAGCTGTAATTAATTAACTTGAATAATGTGCTGGCGCGTCTTATTAATTTTAGTGGACTGTATTGCGAAAGTATAACAAAACGCGAGCTTTAAATGCGAAAATTGTATGCATGTAAAAACAAACAGAATGCATAAATTCACTCACCAATATTGTCCTTGGTATGTGGTCCTCTTCAATGTTGCTGCAATGCCCCCGGGGAGTCAGTTAAATGCACTGTTACAAGCCCTATACTTTATTATTTGCATAGGTTGTCCCGCACAACCGTTCCGGAATTAGATCGAATGAAGAGTCATCGAGAAACGTAACAAAACCACTTTTGCACGCGTTTACTCTATAAGAAGCGCAAGCGCACTGCACAACTTTATTCCACTATAGTTTGAGTTTAATTAATACGAAACATTAGCAAATATTAAATATTTGAAGTTAACATTTCAATTAGTAATAATTTATATAATACCAAACCCGGAAACGATAATATTTGTGTTGATTTCATTGAAGAAACCTATACCCACAGCCTGGATGTATTTATTAAAGAAATTTGGGATTATAATAATTGATGATATGAATTTAATGCAACAATTTATAATTATAAGTAGCCGCCCTATACGTTATAAATGTTAGATAAAATAGTCAATTATATATTTGTTTTCTAGTTGCGTAAACGGATACAAGGAACTTGTAGTTTCAAATAGCTGTAACATTTTCTCACCGCTTTGCCTTATATCTTACGTAAAATAAATACCTAAATTCATCTAACCACCACATTGTAGAAGCTGTGACGGTTTGACCTCCGTAAATTTTATAATACTTGATCATGTTTTTCTTGCTTTACATATGTGAGGGCAAGTATACAAATCCAATATTAGTGTTTATATAAAACAAAATATTTTGTCAAAGATAAATTTAAAATTTGGAAATTTTAACTATATCACCAACATGAAACACTTTCGCGCGAGCTACGGGTGCGCTATTGGAAATTTTTCGCACTCGTTCGAGATGTGATTCTGCTTGCACCGAAGTCGTACTAAAATACGTCTTGAAGGTGTACCAATTACTAAAAAATATAACGTTCCCGACATGGTTGACATAGCGTAACGTTAACACCGGTAGAATACCAGCATAACTTGTAAATTAATGTATTTACATATGTAAAATGTATTTTGCAAAAAATATAAATAGAAATGTTTGTGGATATTATTCATTCAGTTGTTGTTGCTGTAAAAAGCAAAAATAGAGAACATTTTCATTTGTATTCATTTAGTCTCTGTTTGTTGACGCATGAACACCTATGATTGTGCAGGAAGGTAGTGGGTTAGTAAAAAAAACCTATAAATAATCTGCCGTTCGAGTTCCACATTCCAAGTTATTCTTATTGTGGTCCTGGGACCCGATTAGAAGAAAGGCTAGCTGGAGACGATCCTGGTATATACGATTTCAATAGTTTGTGTTGGGATCTCGACATTGCATACTCCAAGCACCCGGACGATCTCATAGCTAGACATTGATCAGATAAAATTTTAAAAGAAGAAGCCTTGGAAAAGTAAAATCTAAGGACGCAAAGTTTGTTAAAAAGGCTACTGCTTTGTTTGCGACAAACACTATAGCAAAGAAGAACAAAATAAGTCTCAAAGGCGAATTCCTGAAAAAATATGATCCACAATCGATTGAGTTGGTTCCGACAACTTGAAAAAGCTACTCGGCGTCGGTATTCTAATTGGCAAAAAAATCATAAAAGGAGCTGGTGGGAAATACACAATTAAAGTCCCGCGTATTATACCCGATCCACAGAAAAGAAGTTTCTACCATTGATTCCGATATTCGCCGGATTAAGTGCTCTAGGAGCTGCAGGAATAGCTAAAGGAATAAATGATATCAAGATAGCGAATGAATAGCTTAAGGAGAGTGCACGACACAGCAGATCTATGGAAGCCATTGCCGTCGGGAAAAAAAAAATAGACTATTTTTTAAACCTTACAAGAAAGGTACTGCACTATTTTTAAAAACATACAAGCAAGGGAGCAATACAAAAGAAGGATTTCTTGCACCGTTAATGATACCTTGACTAAAAATGGCATTACAGCCAAAAAACTAAACAAATTACCTCGAAGAGCTCTTACCGATGTGGATATAAAGAAATTCGCAGTTGGCATCTCCCATTTTCGCGGTGTCCTTTTAAGAATCAGTTACATAAGGTTAGACCGCGTATCAACGAGTCGGGTGTGATTAATTTGGATACGACCAGCGGACCAGGAACCCATTGGGTTGGATACCGTAAAATTGGTAAAAGTGTCATATACCACGATTCGTTTGGAGACTTAAGACCGCCAGAAGAAGTCGAGAATTATTTTCGAGGTTGCAGAGTTTATTACAACAGCGTACCCGAACAGATTTATAACACTTATCTTGTGGACATTTAGTGTTAAAGTTTCTTAGTAATAATGGCTAAAACAATAAGCGTGTTCGGATACGAAAATGTTGTATCGACAGGATTCCCACCAATCAAATTGAAGCAAGACTGTAACAAAATTTTTGTTACATTTCATATCTCTGAAGGAAAAACAGTTCTAACTGTTATTATTTTGCGAATCTGTCATTTAGCGTGTAATCGTTAATTAATTTAATGTACTATAAAGAAGAACAACTCTTTCCGTTTATATTATTTTTACCTATAAAGAGTATTTAATGGAGACTCCTATACTCGATATCGTGAATACCTTGAACGTAACTTGAGTTACATAAACTACAGGCGTTTTGACGTCCGCTAGAGCAATTGTTAAACATTACGCCTGCGCGAAAATGACGCGAGGACTAAGAGCGTTGGCAAGTAAGGAACACGGCCATCTTGCAAGCAACCGCGGGTACGTAGACTTCGCTTTTGAAAATGGTCAACCTGCTTGTAAGTGGGAGCTAAGGATAGCTCTAAGAGAGTGGTAGGGCTTTGGTTGTCGCGCGGAGGCTTCACGAAGAGCTCTCGTGTAAGCCGCCCAGTCAACTCAAGGCAACAGCTACAACACGTTGTGAGGAAATCCATTAGTGGTAAGCACCGTGTAATTAATCAGCCGTGTTTAAAACTAATACTTGGTTCAATCTCTTTAGCAGATTTGAGGAACACGCTAAACAATGGAATTAGATTTTGGTCGAGTATTTTAAAATTAGTTGTTTTAAAGCTGTCCGAGGAATTATGGTTAATGCCGGCATGTTTTGTATCTTTCGGAATATCAAGCAGATGGAATGCTATGCGTCTTAATTCATCTATTACGTTCGTCAACATCGCCGTTGTAGAACTAAAACACAATCTATCAGGTACTTATAAACTTTTACTGAAAATCAGTTTCGTGTGCTAATTAAGGTTAAAGCTTTAATTTACTCTTCTAAATCATGGGAAACTTTCGTTAAATAAAGTAAATTTCAAGTTTGTTTGCAAAACGTGTTTATGCTCATATATTACGTAAAATTTAGTTTGAAAGTATAACCTAAAAATTTAATAAGTCAAATATTTTTCATTCGGAATTAGATTGTTTTATAAGAGAAATTTTTGAACCTTTAGATGATTTAAAAGTTGTTATTCAAAGTGCATTTAAGATACACATGTTAAGTGATAAAAATATGTATAAAGTCCACCTTTGGATGAAAGATGTTTTCTAGCAATTTGTTGTGATTAGTAGAATACCTAAGCTGCTTTTAACATATGTTGAACTGACTTTTATTAATTTCATGCTTAGACCATATGAACTGTTTATGTAACAAGTTCTTTAGATAAAAATTTTGTAAGCCAGAACAGATCTGTTTTATGGATGTTTTAGAACCTAAACTGTATTAAATAACTTATAAATGTTAATACCTCTCTATGTAGAGAAGCATATTCAGAAACTTCTATAACTTACTTAATGTTGATAATTTTGATTATAGAGGAACACTCTAAGAAAGTTTTAAAGCTTATTATATATTGATTAATAAATTTTAGTTACAAGTAATTTTTGCAACAAAAGAGAATCATATTTCAATTAAACTTTGAATTGATACCTTTGTCTTTTATTTCACTTATTGAACTTAACATTGCTCAAATTAGATCAGCAAAATTTTGAATGTGGAAAAGTTGATACAGTACCAGGTAATAGAAACAGAATAAGTAATTT
Organism: Platerodrilus igneus; assembly: GCA_036346225.1. Classification (NCBI taxonomy): domain Eukaryota; kingdom Metazoa; phylum Arthropoda; class Insecta; order Coleoptera; family Lycidae; genus Platerodrilus; species Platerodrilus igneus. Next base: position 569,449 of record JARFIW010001350.1, on the reverse strand, counting down.
CCAGTAGAGTATTTTCTCATAGGTAAGGTGTTATTAAGGTTTTAAATTCAGGCCAATCGATCTATAAGGATCGAAATATTTTGTTATTGTGAGGCACAAACAGTGTCTCATATATTATTTTTTTTGTGTGACATCTTCTTGCAGGTCCGACATCGCGGAAGCTGGAGCAGAGGTCCAAGAGGTTTCCAGAGGTATTGTTTATTGTAGTTTGTAAGTTTTTTTGATAATCATTATATCCTATAGGTTTCTGCGTCTTCCTGTAGGATACTTTAGTTTTGCTTATTGTCTATATAGATGCAGTGGCGTCCATTTACCTTTTTTTGTTCCCGTTTGTAGTCGAGCCCACCATATACCCACGCCCAAACTCATTGCTCACCCATGGGGTAATTCCCAGACTAGACCGCGAATATAGGAAAGAAGGGCTTTACACCTTATGACTAACCAATTAGAAAAAAAACTAGTAACATTTCACTGGCGCCCAACCAACGTGGAGCGTGCAGTAGAGAAAAGCTTCATTTCCAATTTACATTTCAAGACAGCGAATATACTGTTGCGAGTTACTATTAGGCAAACCGTCAAACACATAAGCGCCGTAAGCACTGTATATTCCCCAGGGACCGAGAATTTTTTAGCAATTACTGGAGGATAATTGGCCTTTTTTAATTCAGGGAATAAATAAGACCGATGATGAAGTACAGAGTTAGTCTATATCAGAATGTCGAGTATAAATTATATCGTGTAAAGTTAAATAGTTGAGCTTTTGGAAGTCCAAGAATAAACATAAATGTTATATTATGTGAACGTGTCTAATGTACATGCAGCTTGTAGAATACATAAATAGACAAAGTGTAATAAATAGATAGTTGTGTTAGTGTTGTTAATGGACCTATGGTAAAGAAGTTAGTTTAAGAAGATATTAGTGCTTGTAAATTCATTAGTGTGATAGTGCTTCATTGTTAATTGGACTGAAAACTTTTATAAATAAGGCATATACTGTTAATTAGACTTATGAACAGTGAGTAATAAAGACTCTTGTTATTGTTTTAAATTAGTGAAACGCGGTAGTAGTAGCCCGCTACAATACTTTAGGTTTAGTGGGATTGAACACATTAATACCGTGCAGAACCTCCACTCTGGGCATAATGTTTTGTACTTTAGCGATCCAGGGCATCGAGAAATGAAATAAATGCATATATACAGGAGATTTTCGAAAATGGTTTAGTCAGACACCGGACATCAACGAGAACATCGAAAAATAATTTAAACTGAGTGATCATAAATTCGGTGTCAAACATTTGTGTAGACACCAATATTACCACCGGATCGTTTAGAAATACTTTCCTAACTCACAGTATATTTGAATTTAGTCTCACTATACCACTTGGGTGTAATCTAGAAAGAAACCTAACCACATCATATATTATCTACTGAGAGTATCCGAAATTGACAACATAACCATTCGATTTGTTGTTCATTTGGGGATTTGGTAAATTTTTCACGGGAAACATACGCTTGTGTTAGACTGGATATAAAAAGCATCTAAAGAAAAGGCCTATTAATTTTGTATATACAACACGTTCCCACGCACCTCTACGAACAGAAGTGAATATGACGTCAGAGTGTCAAGTCGCCAAGAGTCTTACAGACGAAGAAATACGTTTTTAAAATCCTTGGAGTTAAAAGTTATAAATGATGGGTGGCAGGAAAAAGCGTAGCTTAGTTCTCCACAGTGATGAAAACTTCAAATTTGGAAGACTCAAGCTTGATGATATACCCAAATTGGATGTGTTTAGAAGTTATAAATTAGACGAAGCGATAATAAAAAAAGATTTTAATACTTACCTACAATTTACATTAAATGCAGAAAACAACCATCGAATTTCCACAAAAATTCGGATAACATCATATACCCCCACAAAAGCATAACCTGTGCTATTGATTACAGGTGTCTATTATTACGAACCTGGTGTAATATGCTTATTGATATAAAACTAAGTATATGCAGTACGTTAAAAATACTAAACAAAATTTAAAATATGCTAGGGAATAAAAATACCTACGTAAATAGCATCGTTTATTTAGTCAGAACTGCAATTTTGTTGATATAAAATCATTATTACAAAATTACATTTTGAACAGTTACAATCTATCTTTGTTCACCTGTTAGGGAATATTTGCAACATCTATAATCTACCATACCGTTATTGTTGTTACAAAAATAAGTGTTTTGCACTACAGTATGTCATACGGCGTATTCATGCCGAAAGTTTTATAAATTGCAAGAACTGTAGATTATTTGTATTATTGTCGTAACCGGAAGAGATGTTCTAGCCTTATCAAACGCACAGGTAGACAAGTCACAAAGATATATTTATACAGAATGTCATTTTCTTAACATTTATAACACAAACATAAAATACTATAAATGCTGATGTATAACGTAGATGAAAATATAAAAAAAACAAGTCCTCGTAAAATAAAATATACCAATAACAAATGAATAAAATGATAGAAATCAACAAAACAAATAATTTCAACAAATAAATATATGAATAAAATTAATAAGACAATAATTTGAAGAAAATTTTAAAGTGAATAAGGCAAGTAAAGAAAATAAAACAAACAAAATAATTTCTATATTTTCAAGGTAATTAAATTAATTCCCGTTCAAGTTATTAATAAAATATAATGGAATACTTGTATGAGCAAATATTGAATAAAGTTATTTTTATCTTCAGAATTCTTCAATTTGTTTAGTACATGTGTTCGTCTTTGGTAACTACAATTTGAATTTTTTATTTAAAGGCGGTGTTTAAGATGTCTACTATTTAATAAAGGATAATTTATCTCTGACCTGCGTTTTCCTTGCTTGTTTTTTAGAACTGCCCCTGAATGTGAATTATCTGCACCCCTGGATCGCTTCCATTTAAGTTCTCTCTGGTTTACAACTTCACCCAGTTTAGCCCTTTGTTGCGCAATTTCTCCCTTCGATGCTCAGCTACCAATTCGATTTTTAGCGTAGTTATTGAAGTTCGTTCACCTGAATGGTTAGTTAAATTTACTTAAAGTTTTTCTTAGTGTTTATTTGGATTTCTACGTGGAGTTACTTTAGAGTTTAATTAGCTTACATTTATATCTCTCTTAAAACTGATTTAGATTCCATCTAGAATTACTTTAACGTTGATTTAGATTTCATTTAGAGTCCAATTACAGCCGTTTTATCAGAGTAAACTGCAACTTCTGTCGTATGTATTGGTACTTGAATTATTACGACTTTTAAAACTTTTCTATCACAAACAAATCGACTTTTGCTATTTTCACTTCGCGTGATATTCGGCTTTTGATTGATATAGTTTGTGCCTGGTCGCAGATATACTGATTGTTTATTATATTTGTGTTCTATACTCCTCCTTCCACCTGCGCAATTGGTCTTACTTGCGTGTTTGTCAATTGAGGCGTTGTATTTTGCTCTTATCATTTCAGGTTATGGAATTTTTCAAGTTTATTGTCAATATCCTTGTTAAATCGTTACCTTTCTCACATTGGCGTTTACTTCATACAGGAAATTTCTTAGAAAATCCAACTTTAGACTCCATTTGAGGCTCGTACTCTTGCTTAAATTTGTTGTTATTCAAATTTTATTATGTAACCGACCGTCAGTTGTTTGTTGTTTATTACTCCAAATCTGTTGGAATTTATGAGCTTACAATGTTTGTAAATCAAGTAGTCTATTTTCTATGATGACCCTTTTAAATGCATTTATTTGTTTATGCGTTACTATTTTGAATAAGATTATCTTGTAGCCAGTATGCCAGGTTATTTACTTTCACTAATTGCGTGTTTATTTTAATAAAACTCGTTGCGTTTAAAGCGTTATTTCTGCGTATTTCTTTTCAATCTTATGCTTGTATATTTAATTTGAAACTTGTTATACGACGTATAAGTTGTTATTCTTACTAAATATGATCTGATTTTTTGAAGAATAAGCTTACTTTCATAAATTAGAGTTAGCTGTGGTTTATATACAGGGTGCTCGATATTGGCTTTATGCAAAATTGTCGATTTACTTCCATCTAATGCTAACATTGTTCGGATTTCTTATCTTTAATGATATTTACATGCATCTTACGACCCATATGACTCAATATACCCCTAAATTACCTTATTATCATAGCAATATATATGAATATATATATATATATATATATATATATTGCTATAATAATAGGGCTATTTAAGAGTATATAAGGTTATAAGGGATAAATACTTCATGTAAATATCATAAAAACCACGAAAACCAAACGTTTAAATCATAAACTGTACATAATTCGCTCATTATGCAAAAGCAAATACAAATCACCCTGTATAAAATCAATAACAAGTTGCAATTAATAAAAGGAAACTCATTCAGTAATAACCTAACCACATTCATCAAAATAAATAATTGTGGTAGCAATTCAATCCATTTAAAATATTCTTAAGCTCAAGATAAATACAAATTCGGCATATTTGAAGAAAAATAATCATGAAATGAAATTTCTTACAACCTAAACGCATTTGCGTAAAAAATAAAAGTCAAGAAAAGACATATAATGTATATTAGTTTATATATGCAAACATTTAGAAGCAGGCATATTTCATAAAGTATAAAGAATTGAGGCGAAACACTACGTTCGGTTTGAAATGCATAAATTGCCACATTTAAGAAAACCCAACATGGGTAAACACGGTATGAATATTAAAATTATGACTACGTGCAATTTTAAAGGTACAAAAACACCATTTGTTAGTAAATTAGTAAATTAGCAAATTAAAGCGTCTAAAGAGTATTCAATACTGAATAAAACTCAACAGGTTAACATAATAGGAGAGAAGGAATTTGTCTATAAAATAAACCTAAGCAGGTTAAGGACATTCGTTTCATAATCCACGCTGATGTGCTGGTTGAAACAAAATTATTACGTAAATACATGTAGTGAAAGATATAAGTTGAAGAAATCTAGTGAAAGTCATATTAATTAAAAATACCAAGTGAAAAACAGTAAAGTGCGAGATTGAAATAAGTGTGTATAAAATTCTGCCGTTGACATAAAACGCAAGTCTAGATTTAAGTAATATAAATAAGATCTTTACAATTTATTAATTTAGGGCACTAAATTAAGCACAAATAACCACTAAATCAAGAACAAATAAAACTAAATCACGACGTTAATATGAAATTACGACGTTAAAATAAAATAACAACCAGATTACGACGTTAACACTCCAGGTGCTGGTAAATCCATTACATTGCTGGTTGGCGACTACAGGCTACTGAACAGACGATTGATTGGGGTCTGGAAGATTCAGCGAGAGAAGCAGGAAGAACATACAATCAAGATTATCATTTCAATTCATAGCATGCTGTATTTATAATTTTGCATGATGGCTATATTCAGAAGTGAGCTTAAAAGTTACATGCAATTTAAATATTTTGTGTAAAAGTCAACAAACATTTGGTTGATACATAAACGCTCAACAGCTTCGTTTGTTAAGTCCATTTGTGGATAGCCGTGTTTGCTCAGGGTGGGCGGTAGATTACACAATTCACAATTGTCATTTAATGAAAAAATTCCTTTATTATTACCCCGTTCTAATTGCCTAACAGAATTGTTTATATTGGACTGTCATCAAACACTTTACATCCTGGATTAAAGACCATGCAACTCAACATTTTTGAGTTTTAAAGGGCAATACGGCATTTTTTACGACGGTGCATACGCTGTTTTCGAGTTAATCCTATTGCTTATTGTCCTCCCATGGGTGACTTGCCCTCCGCTAGGGTAACTCCTGGGCAACCTCCTCTTCATACGGGTGTGGATTTTGGTGGCCCCCTTTCTATCCCAATAAATCGGTTGCTCGGTTCAAGGTCTTAAAAGGCATGTTTGTGTTTCAGCACAAAAACAATCCTTTGGAATTGGTATGAAATTTTTCAAAGGATGCATTTATTAGTGCCTTGCGCAGATTTATCGCTCATCGTGGAAAATGCATAAAGTTATACAGCGACCGTGGTACTAATTTTACTGGTGCTCGGGCAGAATTGGCAAAACTTATGGAAGTAACAGTAGTCTCTGAAAGAGTTTGTTTTCAATCACCCTGCCTTACCTCATTTCGGAGGTTTGTGGGAGGCAGGCATAAAATCAGTTAAACCCCATTCGAAAAAGGCTATTGGTGATCAGATTCTTTCTTACGAGGAATTGAATACTGAATTGGTGCAAATTGAGGCAATTCTGAATTCGAGGTCTTTGTTATCCTTTAACTAATAATTCAGATGGTTTTTCTTATTAGACTCCTAGTCATTGCCTTGGTTTGGAGCCTGTTTTATTCATTCCTGATTCATGTATAATGGACTTGAAACTGACAATGTTAGATCGTTGGCAATTAGTATAAAGGGTACAACAATCCTTTTGGCATCATTGGCGTACAGATTATCTAAATACGTTGAAGTAGAAAACGACGTTAGTTTGTATGTCACCGAAAATGTCTTTGCAAACTAGTATTGTGTGATATGTATAAATACACAAATTACAAGAAAATGAACGTTTGTTAGTACGCGACCAAAAATGTGTCTGTAAATGATTTCATTTGTAACGTCGTATAACAACACAACTTGTATGCGAATTGACGCTCGGTAGTATGAGATACAAATGTTCTGGTAAATGAATTTTTCGTAATGCAGTATAAACACAAATTGCAAGTTAATCGACGTTCGTTTCTATGCGACCAGATGTGTATTTGTAAATTACATTTTTGTGATATGGTGTAGTTACATACATTGCATACTTGTAGTATGCGATCACAAATGTCTTTTTAAAGTTCATTTTTGTGACGTGGTATAATCGCACAAATTAGTACATGCAAACAGACGTTAGTTAGTATGCGATTGCAAATGCTTTTGTAAACCATTTTCTGTGACGAGCTATAATTATACAAATTGCATGAAAATGGACGCTCGTTAGTATGCGACAATAAATGTTCTTGTAAATAAATTTTTCGTGAAGCAGTATAATCACACAAATTGCACTCGAATAGACATGCGAAAATGTTTTTGTAAACGACTTTTTAGTGATGTGGTATAAGCACACAAATTGCACGCGATGGATTTACGTTTGTGTGTGACCGAAAATGTCTTGCTAAACTATATTTTAGTGATGCAGTATAACCACACAAATTGCATGCGAATGGACGTTCGTTAGTATGCGACCGAAAATGTATTTTTAAATTACTTTTTTGTGATGCAGTATAATCACACAAATTGCAAGTGAATGGACTTTCGTTTGTATGAGACCGAAAATGTATTTTAAATTACTTTTTTGTGATGCAGTATAATCACACAAATTGCATGCGAATGGACGTTCGTTAGTATGTAACCGAAAATGTGCTTGTAGTCGAGTTTTTTGTGATGCAATATAATTACACAAATTGCATGCGAATCGACGTTCCTTAGTATGCGATCGAAAATGTTCCTGTAAACGATTTTTATCTAATGCGGTATAATCACACAAATTGCATGCGAATGGACGTTCATTAGTATGCGACCGAAAATGCCTATTTAAATGACCTTTTTGTGATGTAGTATAAGCACACAAATTGCATGCGAATAGACTTTTGTTAGTATGCGACCAAGAATGTCTTTTTAAATTACCTTCATGTGATGCAGTATAATCACACAAATTACAACTGAAAGGACGCTCGTTACTATGCGACCGAACATGTCTTTTTAAATTACCCTTATATGATGTAGTATAATCACACAAATTGCATGCGAATGGATGTTCGTTAGTGTGCAACCAAAAATGTTCTTGTAGTTGACTTTTTTGCGATACCGTATAATCACACAAATTATATGGGAATGAACGATCGTTAGTGTGCCACAGAAAATGGTTCTTTAAATGAGTTTTTTGTGAAGCAGTATAATCACACAAATTGCACGCGAATGAACGTTCGTTAGTATGCGACCGAAAATGTCTTTTTAGATTACCTTTATGTGATGCAGTATAATCACAGAAATTGCACGTAAAAGGACGATCGTTATTATGTGACCGATAATGTGTTCTTATATGACTTTTTTGTGATGTAGTATAATCACATAAATTGCACACGAATGGATGTTCGTTAGTATGCGCCCGAAAATGTCTTCGTAAATCACTTTTTCGTAATGTGATATAACTGCACAAATTGCATGCAAATGAACCTTCTTTTGCGTAAGGCTGAATCACGTGCCCCATTCTTACTTTATTAACTAAATATCAATTATTAATACAAATGTCCTTTGCTTAATTTGTTTCATAGCAACTCAGAGTGTCTACGTGAAAGGTGGTGCTCAAGATTCTCTTTTGAAGGAATTCGCGAATTTCGCACTAAAAAAATGTTAGTCGGTTTTCTTGCGTTTTTTAAAATTGTTTGCATTTTATACATATATAGTGCTTGCAATTTCTAAATAGACCTCGTCACCCGCGACGTCGCACAAGTACTAACTGTTTATGTAGATGTTTATCAACTTAATACCGTACAAAGTTATAGATATAGTATATTTTATAGGTTTGGTTTTAAATAATAGCAATTTACGACGTTGCCAAGAATTTTTAAGCCAAATATTAAATGATGCGTTTAAATTTTAGGTTATGTCATTTCTTGTTTAGTTGGCATCAACGACCTCGTTAATTTTTCTGTTTTTATACATTGATATTTGGCGGGTGTTTTTTTCAAACAGTTGTTTTCAGAACTCATATTAGTTTTAAACTGAACTCTAATCACCAAAGATGATGAGCGAGATTGAGTTAGACCCAAAACTAAGCTATTTGTTGCTAGTTTGATCACCTTTATAGGTTGTACGAAAATCTTTTTTTTATTCATTTTCCAGTTAAATTTATAGTGCAACATGTAATTATTATAAATTTATTACGCTTCTGTTCGTACCTTGTTACAGGCGGAAAAGGTACTACGTATGTATTTTCCAGCAAAATTATAAAATGGGGGGCGGCCTGTAAAACAAAAATTAAAGGGGGGTCACCGGCTCTAGCTAGCGGAAGGTCGTGGATCATATAGAGGGTTAAAATTTTGCAAAAAGGGTTAACTTAATTTATAACATACTACAAAAAGATTTGGCACTTACCTTTCATAAAATATTGTGGCTTAATGACAATTGCCAAGGCCGCCAGACAAGTCAAGAATGTCCAAATGTTCGTACAAAACCTTGAGAGACTTGTCATCCCAAGGAGGACAATTGTTCTTTTTAATCAATTCCTCACTTTTTTACTACTTATATAAAAAAAATAAGAAAAACTATTGACTTAATCAACGGCAAACACAACTATTTAATTCACAGAGCAATAAACGTGAACCTCTTACATTCATTGATTTTAAGTTAGATATTTAAGTGAATAGGTGACTATGGAATTTATGAAAATTTTGAGTACATAAGTAGTTCCCAAACACTTGTATATGAACGAAAACTTATATTATAAATCTTACACTAAATTAATCCTACGGTTTATAGCCAAAACGTCCTAACAAACAAACAAACTAAAGATTGGTCATGCTGCTTAACTATAAAAACTTACTTACTAAAAATTGTCCATTGTTTGAGGATTTGTTTTCCAACGTAGAACAGTTCTTAAATTTGGGAAGAGAATCTCGCTTGTTGCTTCTGTTTATAATTTTTAAAGAATTGACTGGCACACGAACCCGGCAGAATCTTCTTGACAATAACACTTACTTGTGCGTCACACGCCTACAAGCTTTTTAATAGTTACCTTGCATCACTGTAAATCCGCGAACATATGGGCATAACCCTCGCGAATTGGAAAAGTAATCACTCCTTTCCAATTTCTAATATCGTAATACGAAAGTGAAATATTCTATCTGTGATACCGGAGAACGCTACCCGCGAACTATGTTTCTTTCTACTTCTTGACCACGGGCAGCCCTATTGGAAAAACTCCGTCTTTTGGCTAAAGCCTTCAGTTATATAGACTAATTCCTACCCTAATCATTATGTACGTTATTTTCTGTTATCCAATGACTGAACAGAACCTCCCACAAAACAAGATTTCAGAAACCAAATCCAACCCCTTTTTAGATGAGAGTCACGGAAGCAATTATTTTTCCAAGGGTTTAAATTATATTGTACCTTCTACGAATTTCTTAATTATTAAAATGTGGAACCTACCTATGGCGACAGTAGTCTGCCATTAACAAAGACCGGCTAACCTACTTGAGCCGAAATGGATTTTAAATACAATGGATGTCTCCAGACTACATAAAATTACTTGTAATATTTGAACAAATCAAATTGGAAATAGTTTTCGCTATTTATACTGTTTCGTTTTCTATAACCCGCTGTCAATCAACGAAAGTATTAAGAAGGTTAAGCTTTTCAAACTGAAATTGCTTTCCTTTATTTACGCTAAAAGGTACTATTACATTTTAATTTTATCACTTTTGTCAATCTGTAACCGACCTAAACTTTAAGAGGTTTATTGTATTTGATTTACGAGGGTAGACCTTTATGTGATGAAAGCCGCTGGAATTTACAATAGTTTAGCCTGAGCTATTTGTAACCCCGGTCTTTTAATATAAGGGAGCCTGGCTGAAATATGAAGCAACTTATTGTGGAATTTTTGTCTATAAGTTATGCAAGTTACTGAATTTTAATTAATTAATTGATTTGTTTATTCGTTTACATTACAAAATAATGTTACAACCTGATAATAGAATTTAAAACAACATGAGTTTTTTAATGGTAGTGAACGATCCCTGAATACAGTCTTGCACAGTACTGGATTTAAATGGCTGAAAGATCATCCAAGAAGAGGTTTAATGGAACTGCTAAATATTATGGATAAACGGAATTTGATTCTTGAAGATATATGAAAATAAAAGAAGAGAAACTGCAGCAGTTTTGTGTTTATAGACGAAGCATGGCTTTTTCATAATGGTGCCGTAAGCCGTTTCTAGCAAAGCAGTGATATAAAAACAGTTAGGGCACACACATCGATCGAAAAAGAATGGTGTCATACCTACTTATCCTAAATACAGTATAATGTAATTAGTATTGTAGGTACATAGTATGGCAAATGGTGCTGACATTGACTTTCTCTTCTTCCACAAAAAAAATCTAAATTACTACAGAGAAGTGAATGAGCAAAATTTGAAAATTAATTATTAAAGAATTTGGAAAAACCATTTGCAATAATTTTAGACAACGTGTCGTATTATTATACTTGTTAAATAAAACATCTAACAGTTCCTAGAAAAAAAGTAATTGTAAAGTGACTTACTAAATAAGCAATTTCTTATGGAACTAATGATTTTAAGCAAAGCTTATTCAACTTGTCGCGATGTAAGTCAAAATAATGTGCTTTGTAACGAATCAGAAACTTTAAAAATTGTATGCGTAAACCGTCAAAGGTTTTTAAAGTGGAATTGCTGGTTGAAAAATACAGATGTGTAATCTGCGTATAACTGCATATCCAATGCAGTTGGAATGTGTGGGGTGTACGACTTACTACAATCAACACATCGAAATAAAAATTGTCGACATAAACCGTCAAAGGTTTATAAAGTGGAATTGCTGGTTGAAAAATACAGATGTGTGGTCTCCGTATCACTGCATATTCAATGCAGTTGGCATGTAGAAGTGTAACTACTGCAATCAACACATCGAAAGAACATTCGGTGAAACATCTTGCAAAAATGATCAAAGATTGGTGGGAAAGTAAGATCAAATTCGATCATGAGGACATTGCACCTCGAATTACTAACATTGATGATAGCAATAACTAATACATATTTTCGATCCAATTAAAGAAACTTTTACATGATTGATGTATCTTTAATTTTATGTACAATAAACAAGTATACCTACATATGTTTTAATGTTAAATTACAAGCTTTTCTGTGACTTCCTGTGCTCAAAGACCACAAACATAGAAACAAGGAAAAGATCGCTTAAAACATATGCAGCACTGTATGGATGTGAAGCCTGAACAGTAGGAGAAGAAGACAAGAAAAAGGTGGAAGTCTTTGAAATGTGGTGCTACAGACGTATGATGAAGATATCGTGGACAGACAAAGTTAAAAACAAAGAGGTACTAGAAATGGTAGGGGAAGAAAGAAATATGTGGAAAACAGTAAAAAATAGGAGAGATCGGATGATAGGCCAAATACTAAGACATGAGGTAGTAGTGCGGAGTATATTACAAGCAGATATAGGAAAAAATTGAAGTAGAGGTAGATCTAGGTTAGACTACTGCACACAGATAGTGAAAGATGTAGGCTGTAAGAATTTCAGGGAAATGTTGTAACATTTAAAATTTCCAGCAAAATTATTTGTTGACATAACCGCTATAAATCTATTATTTCAGTATTCACTCAACAATGTTTATTCTATTATTGATTTTGCATATTTAATAACCCAACAAACTTCAAGGCAAACTACAATTTCAATTGGAATTACAGTCTACAACGTATCACGCCGTCTTAACTGATAACATATTTACAAACCAATTGGCGTGCTCCTACCCCTTTGTAATATCTAAGATTTTCAAGTTATTTCGTCCATCGTGACAGATAGTCTACGGTTGATTACTAACTGACTAGCGAGCGCCTCGTCTCCTGAAGACTCGCTTTCCCCGCTCTTTGTGTGGTGCACTGCTACCACTTAAAGCAGAGCATCTTACTTCTAGCTAATGCTACAACATCTCCTTTTTTATAATTGAAAATATTAATTTACAAATTTCAATAAACTTAATCCTACTATACGTTTTAATATTGCCATTTTAAAGGAGCGTTAATTACACGACCATAACGCGAAGTAATCACTGTGCGATCTTGCTTTCCGCTGGTCACTGTCACCCTAGACTTTTCACTTGCCCCCAGTGTTTAATCCAGGGGGGTGACTCAACATTTTTGAGTTTTAAAGGGCAATACGGCAATATTTACAAAGATGCATACGCTGTTTTTGAGTTAATCCTATTGCTTATTGCCCTCCCATGGGTGACTTGCCCTCCGCTAGGGCAACTCCTGGGAAACCTCTTCTTCATACAGGTATGGATTTTGGTGGCCCCCTTTCTATCCCAATAAATTGGTTGCGTGGTTCAAGGTTCCTAAAGGCATGTTTGTGTGTTTCAGCACAAAGTAATCCTTTGGAATTGGTATGAAATCTTTCAAAGGATGCATTTATTAGTGCCTTGCGCAGATTTATCGCTCATCGTGGAAAATGCATTAGGTTATACAGCGACCGTGGTACTAATTTTACTGGTACTAATTTTACTGGCGCTAGGACAGTATTGGCAAAACTTATGGAACTAGCAGTTGTCTCTGAAGGAATTGAATTTGTTTTCAATCACCCTGCCTCGCCTCATTTCGAAAGTTTGTGGGAGGCAGGCATAAAATCAGTTAAACCCCATTTGAAAAAGGCTATTGGTGATCAGATTCTTTCTTACGAGGAATTGAATACTGAATTGGTGCAAATTGAGGCAATTCTGAATTCGAGGTCTTTGTTATCCTTTAACTAATAATTCAGATGGTTTTTCTTATTTGACTCCTAGACATTGCCTTGGTTTGGAGCCTGTGTTCTTCACTCCTGATTCATGCATAATGGACTTGAAACTGACAATGTTGGATCGTTGGCAATTAGTATAAACTTTTGGCATCATTGGGGTACAGATTATCTAAATATGTTGAAGTAGAAAACTACGTTAGTTTGTATGACACCGAAAATGTCTTTGCAAACTACTACTGTGTGATGTGTATAATTACACAAATTACAAGAGAATGAACGTTCATTAGTAAGCGACCAAAAATGTGTCTGGAAATGATTTCATTTGTAACGTCGTATAATATTCTTAAGCTCAAGATAAATTCAAATTCGACATATTTAAAGAAAAATAATCGTGAAATGAAATTTCTTTCAACCTAAACGCATTTGCGTAAGAAATAGAAGTCAATAAAAGGCATATAATATATATATATATATATATATATATATATATATATATATATATTAGTTTATATAGGCAAACATTTTAAAGCAGGCATATTTCATAAAGTATAACGAATTGAGGAGAAAGACTACATTTGGTTTGAAATGTATAAATTGCCTCATTTAAGAAAACCCAACATAGGTAAATAAGCTATGAATACTAAAATTATGACTACGTGCAGTTTGAAAAGTACAAAAACACTATTTGTTAATAAATCGTTGGCAATTAGTATAAACTTTTGGCATAATTGGGGTACAGATTATCTAAATATGTTGAAGCAGAAAACGACGTTAGTTTATAAGTCACCGAAAATGTATTTGCAAACTACTACTGTGTGATGTGTATAATTACACAAATTACAAGAGAATGAACGTCCGTTAGTAGGCGACCAAAAATGTGTCTGTAAATAATTTCATTTGTACCGTCATATAAGGACACAACTTGTATGCGAATGGACGCTCGTTAGTATGAGATACAAATATTCTGGTAAATGACTTTTTCGTAATGCGGTATAAACACAAATTGCAAGTTAATCGACGTTCATTTGTATGCGACCAGATGTGTATTTGTAATGACATTTGTGTGATGTGGTATAGTTATATACATTGCGTACTTGTAGTATGCGATCACAAATGTCTTTTTAAAGTCCATTTTTGTGACGTGGTATATTCGCACAAATTACATGCAAACAGATGCTAGTTAGTATGCGATCGCATTTGCTTTTGTAAACCATTTTTTCCTAACGAGCTATAATTATACAAATGGCATGCGAATGGAGTCTTGTTAGTATGCGACAATAAATGTTCTTGTTAAAAAATTTTTCGTGATGCAGTATAATCACACAAATTGCACGCGAATAGTCGTTCGTTACTATGCAAGCGAAAATGTTATTGTAAACGTCTTTTTCGTGATGTGGTATAAGCACACAAATTGCACGCGAATATACTTACGTTTGTATGCGACCGAAAATGTCTTGCTAAACTACATTTTGCTGATGCAGTATAATTACACAAATTGCATGCGAAAGGACGTTCGTTAGTATGCGACCGAAAATGTATTTTTAAATTACTTTTTTGTGATGTAGTATAATCACACAAATTACAAGTGAATGGACTTTCGTTTGTGTGCGACCAAAAATGTCTTTGTAAATTACATTTCAGAGATGCACTATAATCACACAAATTGCATGCGAATGGGCGTTCGTTAGTATGCAACCGAAAGTGTTCTTGTAGTCGACTTTTTTGTGATGCGGTGTAATTACACAAATTGCATGCGAATCGACGTTCCTTAGTATGTGACCGAAAATGTCCCAGTAAACGACTTTTTTCTACTGCGGTATAATCACACAAATTACATGCGAATGGACGTTCGTTAGTATGCAACCAAAAGTGCCTATTTAAATGACTTTTTTGTGAAGTAGTATAACCACACAAATTGCATGCGAACGGATTTTTGTTAGTATGCGACCAAAAATGTCTTTTTAAATTACCTTTATGAGATGCAGTATAATCACACAAATTGCAAGTAAATGGACGCTCGTTACTATGCGACTGAACGTGTCTTTTTAAATTACCCTTATGCGATGTAGTATAATCACACAAATTACATGCGAATGGATGTTCGTTAGTATGCCACCAAAACTGTTCTTGTAGTCGACTTTTTTGTGATACGGTATAATCCCACAAATTGCATGCGAATGAACGATCGTTAAAGTGCGACAGAAAATGTTTTTTTAAATGAGTTTTTTGTGATGCGGTATAATCACACAAATTGCACGCGAATAGACGTTCGTTAGTATGTGATACAAAATGTCTGTTTAGATTACCTTTATGTGATGCAGTATAGTCACAGAAATTGCACGCAAAAGGACGATCGTTAATATGTGACCGAAAATGTGTTCTTATATGCCTTTTTTGTGATGTAGTATAATTACATAAATTGCACACGAATGAACGTTCGTTAGTATGCGTCCGAAAATGTCTTGGTAAATCAATTTTTCGTAATGTGATATAACTGCACAAATTGCATGCAAACGAACCTTCTTTTGGGTGAGGCTGAATCACGTGCCCCATTCTTACTTTATTAACTAAACATCAATTATTAATACAAATGCTCTTTGCTTAATTTGTTTCATAGCAACCCTGAGAGTCTACGTGAAAGGTGGTGCTCAAGATTCTCTTTTAGAGGAATTTGTGGATTTCGCACTAAAAAAATGTTAGTTGGTTTTCTTGGGTTTTTTAAAATCGTTTAAAGTTTGCGCGTTATATTCATATATAGTGCTCGCAATTTCTAAATAGACTTCGTCATCCGCAACGTCACACAAGTAATAACTATTTATGTAGATGTTTGTCAACTTAATACCATACAATGTTATAGTTATAGTTTTGGTTAGAGTAATAGCAATTTACGACGTTGCCAATATTTTTAAAGCCAAGTATTAAATGTTGACGTTTAAATTTTAAGTTATGTCATTTATTGTTTAGTATTGGTATTAACGATCTCGTTAATTTTTCAGTTTTTATAAATTTGTATTTGGCGGGTGTTTTTCTTCAAACAGTTCTTTGCAGAACTCATATTTGTATTAAACTGAAGTCTAATCACCGAAGACAATGAACGAGATTGATTTAGACCCAGAACTAAGCTATTTGTTGCTAGTTTGATCACCTGTATAGGTTGTATGAAAATCGTTTGTATTCATTTTCCAGTTAAATTTATAGTGCAACATGTAATTATTTTAGATTTATCGCGCTTCTGTTCATACTTGATGATAGAATTTAAAACATGGTGAGCGTTTTAATAGTAGTGAACGATCCCTAAATACAGTCTTTCACAGTACTGGATTTAAATGGCTGAAAGATAATCCAAGACGAGGCTGCTAAATATTATGTATAAATGGAATTTAATTCTTGAAGATATATGAAATAAAAGAAGAGAGTTTGCTGCAGTTTTGTGTTTATAGACGAAACATGGCTTTTTCAGAATGGTGCCGTAAGCCGTTTCTAGCAAATCAGTGATATAAAAACAGTTAGGGCACACACATTGATCGAAAAAGGTTGGTGTCATATCTACTTATCCTAAATACAGTATAATGTAATTAGTTTTTTCTACGACTGTTTTGGGACGAGCCTATTTTAGGTGTGTTTTTGATAGAGAAATCTACTACATTCTATACAGGTTGTTATTCCTGAACTCGTTGCTAGGCAAGTTGCTAAGCAACCAGTGCGGGAATGTTCAATTTGCACGGTTGCGCTTATATTTCTATTAATCTAGTAGCCCTGCACTTGCATCTTATTTCCAATGACGGCCGAGTTTTCAAAGGTGGGCTATGAAACAAATAATAAACCAATAAATGTCAAATAAATAATTTCATACTGTGAAAGCGTTTAAAATCTTAAAGTATTTGCAAAGTCTTTAAAAAATGGCTAGTGATAGTGAAAGCGAACTAGAACCAACGCCTCCAGATATTGTGGAAGCTGCAAATGAAACTACATTAAATTTATTACCGGAAATTTCCAAAAAAAAATATGAGACTGCTTATAAATCGTTTATATGGATTGGCGAAGAGATCAAAAGACAACATCTTATTCTGAAAATGTTTTAATTGCGTACTTTCATGAATTATCTAATAAGTATAAATCTCCGACATTGTGGACGCATTATTCTATGTTGAGAACAAGTCTCACCATCCATCATAATGTAGATATATCAAAGTATGGAAAATTAAGAGCGTTTCTCAAACGGAAGTCAAGCGGTTATAAATCGAAAAAATCAAAAATTTTTACAACAGATTACAATAAATAAATTTATTACTGAGGCTCCGGATCAACAGTTTCTTGTGACAAAAGTATGTAATATTAACTTAGGAGAATAATGCGTGTTTATAGCTATTTTTATATTGTTACAGACTGCATTAATTATGGGAATTATGGGTGCTTGCCGCAGACAGGAATTACATCAGATGAAGATTACTCATTTCACGGAATAGAGTTCTGCGATATTAGTTACAGTTTCCGACACGAAAACAAAAATTATACGCAGCTTTACGATAACGAGTAATTTTTATGAAATCACAAAAAAATACTGGAATCTACGTCCATCAAATGTTAGCGATCCTAGTTTTCTTTTATTATCAGAAAGGAAAATGCACCACACAGAAAGTGGGTATCAATAAATTTGGTGCTATGGGAAAGCAAATTGCAACGTATTTAAAACTACCCAATCCGGAATTATATACTGGTCATTGCTTCCGGAGATCTTCCGCCACTATTCTTGTAGATGCTGGAGAAGATATAACATCTTTAAAAAGGCACGGTGGCTGGAAATCAACATCAGTCGCCGAAAACTATATAGCCGATTCTTTAACAAATAAGTTGAATGTAGGCAACATAATACAAAATTCAATTGATAGCACATCAAATGTTCCATCAACGTCCAAAGACAAGAATTTCCAACGTCAAGAAAATTTAGTTTTTGGGAAAACACCTTCTACAATGACGTTTAATAATTGCAATGTAACCTTTAATATTGTTAATAATAATGAATCTAAAAACTAAACTTAAATCAATTTATTTACTTTTATTATGATAAATTTGTACTTTTCTTTGAATTTATGTATATTCACAAACGATAATAAACTTATGATATTAATAAAATGTATACTCCTATACTTACCATGTATTTTATAATATTAACAAAAGAGGTATGACATTTAAAAAGTACGTACTACAGTCGTAGAAAAAGTATAGTGTACAACACGCATGGAATGCCTATTTCTCACTCGTATGATTTGCAGCACTCGCTTTCAGATCGTGCTGCAATTTATCATACTCGTGAAAAATGGGCATCATTCCATGCTCGTTGTACAATATACTATTGTAGGTTCATAGTATTACAAATGGTGCTGACATTGACTTTTTCTTCTTCCACAAAAAAATCTAAATTACTACAGAGAAGTGAATGAGCAAAATTTGAAAATTAATTATTAAAGAATTTGGAAAAACAATTTGCAATAATTTTAGACAACGTGTCGTATTATTATATTTGTTAAATAAAATATCTAATAGTTCCTAGAAAAAAAGTAATTGTAGAGTGACTTACTAAATAAACAATTTCTTATGAAACTAATGATTTTAAGCAAAGCTTGTTCAACTTGTAGCGATGTAAGTCAAAATAATGTACTTTATAACAAATCAGTAATTTAAAAAAATGTAGGCATAAACCGTCAAAGGTTTTAAAGTGGAATTGCTGGTTAAAAAATACAGATATGTGGTCTCCGTATCACTGCATATCCAATGCAGTTGGAATGTGTGGAGTGTACGACTTACTACAATCAACACATCGAAAGAACATTTGGTGGAACATCTTGCAAAAATTATCAAAGAGTGGTAGGAAAGTATGATCAAATTCGATCAAGGGGACATTGCACCTCTATTTACTAACATTAATGATAACGATAACTGATACATATTTTCGATCCAATTAAAGAAACTTTTTACATGATTGATGTATCTTTAATTTTTATATATAGTAAACAAGTAAACCTACATATGTTTTAATGCTAAATTACAAGCTTTTAATCTTTTCTGTGACTTCCTGTGCTCAAAGACCACAAACATAGAAACAAGAAAAGATTGCTTAAAACATATGTGTGGAGCACAGCACTGTATGGCTGTAAAGCCTGAACAGTAGGAGAAGCAGACAAGAAAAAGGTGGAAGTCTTTGAAATGTGGTGCTACAGACGTATGATAAAGATATCGTGGACAGACAAAGTTAAAAACAAAAAGGTACTAGAAATGGTAGGGGAAGAAAGAAATATGTGGAAAACAGTAAAAAATAGGAGAGATAGGATGATAGGCCAAATACTAAGACAGGAGGGAATAGTGCTGAGTATATTGAAACAGTTTAAACAATTTAATTGTCTACTGTCCTAAGTAAAGCAATATTGCATGAAATCGATTAATTTTAGTTTACATTTTGTCCTACCAATAAATTATTTCGCATTATAAAATTTTATTCAGCACCCTAATCTTGTATAAAATTCATAAGATAATTTTCGCTACATTCTACAGATCAGGAATAGAAATTTATTATAACAAAGTGAATAAAGTCATAGGTTCAGTACGCATCTACCGGTTTGTAACATGCCACAGGTTGTTGTTTGATTGAGCACTGCGGGTGCATGGAAAATCCACCACTTGTAGTCCAAATACCAGTCCGTAAGCATGTATTTGTTAAGCGCGCTGGCGGCTAGTCTGCGCCTAGCGATCCTCCTGATTCACCGGTATAATTAATAAAAGCCAAATAACCAATGGTTCGTATAATTTCCATACGTAAAATTTAATAAAATATTAATTATTTGTAGCTCAACTAAGCAACTATGTAACCACGTTTAAGTATAAGTTTCACTAAAACGAAAATTTATTCAACAATAAGTAATTTTAATTATCCTTACATATGACGGCACTGTGAAAGGCAGCAATACGTTTTTCTTAACCAAGATGTATTCAACTACCGACGCTGACCCTTGAACCCAAGAAAGTAAAGTTACGACTCGTTCCAAAGTCATAAATAACGAAGCAGGCGAGAGGCTCCGTATAGGATTTTGTCCATGTGTTCGTTCTATCACGCCATGGAAAAGCCAGGTGACCACGCCAGTAATGTACGGTGAGTCGTATAAAAACATTTCATAGAATCTCGTACTGTTGGGATATTACATGCATTTTGTTTAAATTTTATTGATCTAAAATTTTTATTGAATATTAATTAGTAGAAGATCTTATGTTATGCTATTTGAAAAGTTGGTTTAAGAACCAAGTATAATTGAGATTGATCTTTAGAATTTTCATATTAAGTAACGAAGTTTCGCCGACAATGAAATTTAATTATTACAATATATAATGATCTTGTGGTCATAAATGTAAATCGCAGGGCCTCAGATCTGACCACTTTTCGATAACCTAAAATGCTTTGTTATGAAATAAGAATTAAATTTAATATTTGACAGAACAGTTAAAGAAGATTAACCTTCATTTGATTTTGTATATATTACTCTTTTCAGAAAATAGATGCTTAGAGTTGATTTAAAAATTATTTATTCAGGTTTATGAACATATAAATTGTCGTAAAAAGGGGAGTTTTAAACTATGTGGTAATGGTCGTACAGACCGCTTCAGAGATAATAGAACGTGGTTAGAGGTATCTAGTAAACGATTATAAGAACCGTTTGCTTAGCTACCACCTGCTGTGTTAAAAATAATAGTCTGAGTTTATAATTCATTAATTTGAAAACCAGGAAAAAGCAACTTCATTTGCAAATTCCTAAAGATACGTTATACACCATAGAGTTTCTACTTTCGCGCTATAGTGTTGTCTTGTAAGATAGATTAAGAAAGTAGTGGCGCCGAAAAATGTCCGTAGAATAAGGACCCCCCTGATAGTCTTTTTAAATAACCGAGGGAGATAGAGTCCCAAGCTAGTCCGGAAGATCCCAAAGGTCATATAACTACGGAAATTAACAACTTTACCCAGATTTTTGAGGATATCGGGAGTTGATCTTAAAGTATTAACCACCCGGACCAAGTGTTCCGACATAATTAGATAATTGTTTCTGGTCAGTATATTGTTAGTCGAACACGTCTCAAAACAAAAACAACTTAACCTTTTAGAGGTTGCAATATTAGAAGCAGAGATAGGAAAAAATAGAAGTAGAGGTAGACCTAGGTTAGACTACTGCACACAGATAGTGAAAGATGTAGGCTGTAAGAATTTCAGGGAAATGTTGTAACATTTAAAATTTCCAGCAAAATTATTTGTCGACATTACCGCTATAAATCTATTATTTTAGTATTTACTCAACAACGTTTATTCTATTATTGACCTTGCATATTTAATAACCCAACAAATTTCAAGGCACAGTACAATTTTAAATGGAATTACAATCTACAACGTATCACGCCGTCCTAACTGATAACATATTTACAAACCAATTCGCGTGCTCCTACCCCTTTGTAATATCTAAGATTTTCAAGTTATTTCGTCCATCGTGACAGATAGTCACTTTTCGTTTCCTCGTTGAAGAGAAAGGTGACTTGGTGTGTTATCAGATACTCAAGATGGTGCGGGAAATTAAATTTTTCTGGCAGAAACGCCGGAATAGAAGGTACAGTTGGTTAAAAGTTGTCTAGGACAACTTATATATGTAGTGTATAAACTGATTTTAGCAACGGTTTGTTTGAATATGTAATTATTCTAAAATTATATTGAAATTTATTACAATGCAACTTTGATTACAACTTGGTTTATGTTAACTTGATCACTTTCAATTGGGTTTGTGTTCTAGCAAATTTTATTTTCATGGAACTCGCTTAAAATATAAATGGATAAGCAATTCTGTTGGACAAAGATTGGATTTCCGGTATGCAACTGCACATGCTGCGAATAGTTGGTTGATCAACATGTGATTTGAAGGTTACAGGTCATTGCCGCCATGTGGTAGGACTGTTTAATTTTCTTACATTATGTTGCACTTACAAGTTTAATTCCGTATACATATATGCAGTGAATTTTTTTAAAGGTTGTAACTATCTCATGCTGTTGTATGCAATTTACTAATGAATCGTTCATGAATAATTTTGTCATGTAATTTGCTAAAAGCTTATCCTTTAAAATGTAATGTTATAATTCATAGAACAATATTTTGTAATTAATAATGTGCTCAAATTTAGAAATTATACTTTACCGGTTGTATATAAAACAAAGGTAAAATGTGCAGATAGATAATCGTCACTTGTTTGTTACAAAATTCAATATTTTATCTTGCTTACTACAATTTAAAATGTCAATATGTTCATTTAACAGGGCCTAATTCCAATAAAGTGCAGTTTACACTGAGATTAACTGATTAACAATTTCACCACATGTTGAGTAAAATTTTAAAGAACTGTAAAGTCTTTCGTAGCGCTACTCCAGACTAATAATTATAAAATAAATATTGTCACCAAAAGTTAAGTATCCCAATCAAGATTTAGTAGTAATTAAACTTTAAGATTTGTTTTACATCCTTTGAGTAAAACAGAAACTACATTTATAAGAATTTTAATTTTTATTAAATTATACACTTATAATGTTCATAACCTATCTTAAATGAGAATATAGAATTATTTTTGACTTCCCGTTCATTATTCTATAACTATTAAACTTTTCCAAAATTTCTTAAGTAATTAAAAGGTTTAACTTATAACGTATGCCTATGATGATACACTGAAAACTAATTGAAACTAAAATAAAGATTTCGCCAGAGACTAGTTACCAAAGTATAGACCTCTCATCCAACGCTATAAGTTGGTAATATATTTTGACTACTTTTGGACAAGGAATCTAGAGGTCACTGCCTGTTTTCGCATCCATTTGTTAATGCAATCAAAATTATATTTCAGTGGAAAGCAATACTGATGATATAAGTAATTCAAATATTTTAATTGTTTTATTTTAATATCCTCCATGATATTATTAATTCGGATGTTTTGATTGTTTTGTTTTAATATGCTTTATAATTCACAGACGCTAATAAATGTTTTTCCATAGTTTGTGTTTAATCTGAATAAATGAATAAGAGTTTTATGCATTTTTAATACCGTGAATTAATTTCTGAATTTTGTAGTTATGGGTTTGTAGTGTTATTATTATTTTAGTGGGAGTAATTTATAATTTTAGTATTAAAGGTATACATTTATATATTTAAATATTATAACGATAGTGTGGCAATATTTAATGTGTTAGTAAGCTATGTCTAGGAAACCGGTGTGTTTATATAAACTGTGAAAGGACACGTAGAAAATATTCAAATTTAAAAATGTTTAATTTTCCTTTAAAAATGCATCTCAATCTAAACAATGGATTTTGAATTCAGGTAAGTAAAGCCTACCTTATAGAAAGTTATTTAATTACTGCTTTGCACCTATATACTAATTTGAGTAATTTTTATACTTTAACCTACCTATATATTGATTAAAACAAGCATTATGACTTATTTACACATAAACTTTTGGTTCATCTTAACAAATACTTTTCCTAAATTTATATAAGGATAAGTTTCCTAAGGAAATCAAAGCAGAATATTTTTACCTTTTACCTTATGCAGGTAATTGGTGTTACCGGTGCTATGCTCTAGACATTACTCTAAGCGGTAGAAAGCATGGTTCAGGGGGAGAGAAGATATTAAAAATTTAATCTAAATATTGAGCGCCACTACATTCGGAAGAAAGGGGAATCTAGAACCCATAAATTGACTACAACGATAAAATATATGAAATAAATTACAAGATTAATAACATAACACATGAGGCAGCAGTTTGCTCCTCCAATATGTTTCAAAATGACATAAATGGAAAGTACCTTTATATACTTAAAGAAAATTTTTATATCTTTTTTTTCTTTGAAATAAAAATGTTCTAAGTTTCTTAGAAAAGTATAATGTAACATAATATCCTTTGACAATTCATATGTTATCACAAAAAAATTGAACGTATTTATGATTCAGAGATTAAAAGAAAAGTCTTTAAAAAAATAACTTAGCATTCTTTAATTATGCTTTTATAAATTGAATGTGTAATTTTTTTGATTTTAAATTCCACATTAATAATGGATTTTAATGTTTAGTTTTAATTAATATGTAACAAAATTTATGACATGTAGAAATCGGATCTGTTAACTACTTACAATTTGACTGAATAGATATTAAAATTCATAAATAAAGTAAGTAAATTAACAACGTTTCCTACTCAGATGATAGCAGAGGTAAAATTATACCTAAACAGAAGATTTTAAATCAGTAACGTGATTTATGCAAGTTACATATCTAATTAAGTTGAAGTATAAATTTTCATAAACGAAAACAATACATAATGATGAACTCGTAAGAGTATTAGAATGTCGCTCTTTAATCATAACAATAAATAAACAATTTAAAGCTTCATTTGATAGCTGTTATATCCAATTATATTTAAATTAGCAAGAACTATGTTTAGATGTAATTGCATTGATCAATATTCTCTAATTATTCAATCAATGTGAAATATTTCCTGCTTCTAAATTTTTAGTTTACTTTCTATTTATGAGATATTCTTAATCACTTTAGAGGTTATTACACCACTGTTATAAAATGAACAAAAGGTAGTTGACAAAAGGCATCTGTCGACTTAACGTATAACTGGTACGCACCTCGTGTATCCAGTTTGACATCTGTAATACCAACTAGTTGTAATTGTTGACGTCGTGCTGTTTACGTAGTAGATTATCGTAGTTTGTACTTTAACCAAATCTCTTCGCTGATAATTAAAACATTTATTTTATTTAACTAATTGGAAATCTTGCGATTTCATACCGAACATTTGTGGTATTTTAAACTTCTATACATAATAGATAGATGTAAAATAAATACAACACGGCGGTTCTTTTGAATAAAAAAAGAACGAAACGAAGCTAATGATTTTAAGGGTAGATATTAAACGAATTATCCTTTTAATTTATAACCAAAGTACCGAACAATTTCTCTACATTGTCACTACGAATAAAACTACTCACGTCGACCATTCTCAACGTTATCTATCGTCCCGACTATTCCAATCCGTAGGTCCGAGGACGCTAAACCAGCCATGTTCATCTGATAACAGAGACCTAAGACTGCTTTTTTGAGTTCGAACCAGTTCATATTTACTCGATACCTGCATCTTCGTATATTTACGGCAGATGGCTGTGTATATTACCACGTACTTCATAACGATGTTAATCTGGAATGTAATTATTTATCTACATTATAAATGTAACAATATATTTTTATTAAATCGCTTGAGGATGTAAGTTAAATGTTGAAAACAACAGCTGGTACAATTGTTGTGATATAATTATTTTGTCCCAACGTGTTAACGATAGCTAATCAAATATACTAACTGTATAGTGGGCACTACAAGGTGTATTGAAAATATTGGATTTTACTTATTAAAATTCTTATTGAGATTATATTGACAATGTAACATTTGAAAATGTTACAATATTACTGTATGTAATGGGGAGCTTGGATCAATTTTATTTTAATTTTGAATTTAAATTTGATTGTTATTATCATGATAATAGTGAATTGACAAATCTATTTGTGGTACAAAGCACGTTGAAACAGTATTGGTAATGCTTAAGTGTAAAATATAATTCCAATTATGTCCTCATGGTGAATTGTTTTAGGAAATGCTAAACTGGCACTTATATAGCCAGAAAGGTTGCATAGGTATCTGGTGTGTGAATTATATTTTAAGAACTTTGATTTGATTAATATTACCATAAAGCAACTCCTTACAAATAGAGCCAATCCCAAGACCTTAAATTGAAGATGAGAATTTACCTCCTGCAGCAACTACCCAAAAAATATATAGCAGTACGAAGAGTCAATATTTCCATAAACAATTTAAGAGAAAACGTTTATCTTCTGAGGAAAATGGGCTGAACTCTTCATCGTCCTCGGCTGAATGGTTTAAGAATTTAGTGAATCTGCCCAGTATTTTAAATATTGTTCTTAAAAAAACAACTGAACCATCTCCACTATAGCAACTTCTGACTAAACAACAGGAAGTGGACTGCCTAAAACAAAAGTTAATAAAACTTAGGAAAAAGATTGCCTTTTAGTCCTCTCATATTAGTAAACTCAAGGTAAAACGTAAGAGTAAAAAAATTCTAAGCAATGTATCATTGGAATATCACCTTCAAAATTACAGCTTTTTAAAAAATATTCTGAAGTTCTTATAAAGATGCAACTTAAATTGAAAAAAAGAAAGTTGCAAATAGATGAAAAGAATTTTGCTTTAGGATTGTATTACAAATTACCAGCCACTTATGTATATTTAAGTATCATATTGTTTTACTCAGTGTCAGTATAATAAGAAAGTGGTTGACAATCAACATTTGAGCCAGGTATTAACAATATATTTTTTTATGAAATTAAACGAAAACTAAGCGCTATGTCTTATGATGAACAAAAGTGTGTGATATCTTTTGATGAAATGGGACTTAAGGAATTAAGTGAATAAACAAAGGCTATAGACCTTATAGAGGGGTATGAAGACATGGGCTATTTAGGTAGAAGTTGTAGAAAGGCAAAATATGCACTAGTGTTTATGGCGAGAGGTTTGTTTTCTCATGGAACATTCCATTAGCATATTTTATTACGAACAATGACATGGTTGGTGAAACTTTACATAACATAGTAATAACATTACTTAACCAATGTTTTAAAGCTGAACTAATTCCAAAAATGATTGTTTGTGATCAGGCATAAGCCAATAACAACTGTTTCAAGCGACTTAATGTGACGAAGGAAAAACCTGAATTTAATATTAGGTAAAATGGAAAAACACACATAGTTGGAACAATGTTTGATGCTCCTCATTTAGTCAAATCTTTCCGAACTAATCTATTAAATAGTTACTACATTCAAAACGATAAAGTTATATCGAGTTTGTTTACCAGCTTGTTAGAAACAAAATGCCACAAGCAATGCCAAAGCTCACTGAGAAGCAAATCAATCTAAATAATTTTTAAAAAATGTCAGTAAAACTTGCCATACAATTTTTTAGCCATACAGTAGCAAGTATCATTCGTACAACCATAGCTACTGGAGAATTACAGTAGATTTTATAGGTATAAATATATATATATATATATATATATATATATATATATACACGTTTTGTACATAATATTATAATCGGGTTATTCCATATGCCAATAACCAAATAAAGAATTTTTATGTTCACCTGATCATCTCAGATTTGAATGAAACCTTCAGTGATCATTCTGCCTGATGATATGAATGAGAATATAGGTTCATAACTTTATATTTCATTGGGTTTTTACATAATTAATTTTAAAAATTTTGTTTGCATAAATATTTTCAATCTTTAATATCTTAAGTTATTAAAGCCTAGAGAATTATTGTTCCTTATTTTATAGAAATAAAGTATTTTAAACATTTTGAAAAAAGTATTGTTTAGTAGTACAACTTTTAAATCACGAAACGTTTAGAGTGTGATTTCGATGGGATCATGAGTTATGGCAAAAGCTGAGTTTACAGTGGCATAATTCTTGTTATACTGTGTTTATATTATAATAGATTCTCAGTTTTAACATCAACATTTTTTTTTTTGTAACAAGTTCTCTTTGTGTTACAATTAATGAACAATGTTTTAGATTGTTTAAATAGTAAGCAGTTTCGATCTAGGAATTGTTATAAAAATAAGTTTATTATACATCTTAATAATATGTACATTGAGTTGTAATTCAAAGCTTACACGTCTACGGTTGATTACTAACTGTCGAGCGAGCGCCTCGTCTCCTGAAGACTCGCTTTCCCCGCTCTTTGTGTGGTGCACTGCTACCACTTAAAGCAGAGCATCTTACTTCTAGCTAATGCTACAACATCTCCTTTTTTATAATGGAAAAAACAAATTTACAAATTTCAATAAACTTAATCCTACTATACGTTTTAATATTGCCATTGTAAAGGAGCGTTAATTACACGACCATAACGCGAAGTAATCACTGTGCGATCTTGCTTTCCGCTGGTCACTCTCACCCTAGACTTTTCACTTGCCCCCAGTGTTTAATCCAGGGGGGTGACCAGGAGGAAATTTCACCCCCGAGCGTTATAGAATCCCCCCCGGGTAACATTAACCTGAGTGATATTAACTTTAGTAATAATGCGTAATATATTTATAGAGACCAAAGCAATGTTTAGATATAGACACAGTTAGTCAAGGTCTAAGTGCATTAACCTTTTCAAAATAATCTTTTTCACTTTTAGAAACACGCCAGTCAGTCTATGAAACAATTGTTTGACGTTGTATTAAACCCTTATACAACCCGCATATGAATAGAAAGAAGGGTTAAAGACAGAACAAGAGTCGGAGCAAAGAAGTCCTTGTAGAATATGGATTCTTACATTGACTTGTTGGCTCGCTGTTTATTTATTGTTATTCTACTTGAGACATTCGTGTCTTTCGTGTTAAGAAAATGAATTGAATACTGTTTATTCATAGCGAATATAATTATGAGATTAGTAATTTAAGTTGTTTTGTGATTTAAAAGTTATTGACTACAATTATAGTACCTGAACTATTAAAATTATTATAAGTTACTAGATTCTGGTAATAGTTCTTAATTTAATTACAGAAATTTTTAATCCAGTTTTGCCATGTCAGAAATTAAAAGACAAATGGGTATACCTAATTTTTTTCCAAGAGACAAAAAGTGGACACGGTTGAAATTAAATCGAAAACTGAATATCCACATCGGATGGTCGCTATGCTGTTAAAACTGGTGGTGTGGCTTGTTGCTCTGTACGGACTAACAGTGATAGTATTGAAGTAAAGAAAATGATTCTGCGTGATGTTTATAATGATAAACAAGGTGGTATGCGGTTTGATTACATCCCAGTTTTTCGTGCATATCTCTTCAACCAAGTCTAGAGATATATTTGTAAATAGTGAAGAAACATCTAATGAAAGTAAGATGTGGTTCTTAGGTAATTAACATTGACGAAATTGATTTACAAAC
This sequence comes from Platerodrilus igneus, assembly GCA_036346225.1. Taxonomy (NCBI): domain Eukaryota; kingdom Metazoa; phylum Arthropoda; class Insecta; order Coleoptera; family Lycidae; genus Platerodrilus; species Platerodrilus igneus. The sequence goes on along the minus strand of JARFIW010001350.1, from coordinate 539,825 downwards.
GTAAATGAATCTTTAGTATTATATCCTTCTAAAGGAAACGATGTTTGTAGAATTTTTGCAAAGAAGACTGCTAAGTTATAAGTTGGTATATTTACTGTAGAAATTATTGGTCGTAATGGACAGTTTTCTTTATGAATTTTTGGAAGCCCATAATATTTGCCAGGTATAGAATTGGTATTGGATACTTTTTTGGGAATCTGTAATCAAATGTTTGGAATGTAACATGAGTTTTGTCACGCACGTTAAAGATCCCTACTTTGCTTGGAACAGCAAGGATTCCGCAAAATTCAATTTCAGGTAAAAAAGTTGAAAATGCAAGGCATTGTCGCAACGAACTTCCAAATGTAGACTTACTTTAAAACAATTTAAAGAAATTAAAATTATTATGTTGTAATAATTATAAGTATTCAGATAAAATAAAAATTAATTCCTCGGAGGGGGGGGGGGGTCGGGTATCCGTGGTCAGATTTTGTGGAGGGTACCATATTTCGACTCAGCTATGTTAGGGGAGTCCAAATATGTATCGCACATTAATTTTGGACCTATTTGAAATTTTAATTTTCCCGACGGAATATCGCGGGGGCACGGCGTCCCCGTGGCCCGATTTCAACTGACATCAAAACTTAAGCTCAGGACACCGAGCTGAATCGATTGATGTATCACACATTGATGTCCGACCATTAGAAAGGCCTCGGACGGACAGACGGACAGACAGACGGACGACAAATCGATTTCATAAACGAACGAAGTTTGTTGAAAAAGCAAGTTAATTTTAATAAAAATTGGATGCTCAAGTATCCCTGGCTGTATTACATGAAACTCGCGGTGCGGCATTTTGTAAGCTTTGCGAAATATTCTTCAAAAGAGATTCGAATGCCTTACAAAAATCGTCAGATGTATTTATCATCAACCGTTTATCAATTATCGGAAAGCTACTGGTAAATCAAGCAAGCTTGAGAAAAACGCTAATTCTGACCTTCACACGCGTAGTCTGTTTATGGAAAAAATGCGTTTGCAAAATGTGAACGTACCAATTCATGCTTTATTAACCACTGAAATTGAAATGCAAATAGCCGATAATAGACAGCCACTATCCTCTCTTATTAATGGTCTATATTTTCTAGCTAAAGAGGAAATTCTGCATACAACTAAATATGAACCTCTTGTTAAAAAAATATTGCTAAAAAATAATATTTTTTTAAATAAGTGGGTGCAATCTCAAAGTCATCGTTCAATGTACATTAGTAAAGCAACAGGAATTGAATTTCTTTCCTGTATAGGCGAGGTATTGAACATACAAGATTCAAATAATTTAAATAATGTAACAGAATTAACTTTTCTTTTGCGTTACATAGATGAGAATAAGTTAATTAAGGAAACGTTTTTGTGTTTAGTTGAACTAAATAATTCAGATGCAAACACGATTACTGAGATTATCATTAACGAACTATTACGTAGAAACATTAGTTTGAATCAAATGGTGGCATGCGCATTTGATGGAGCAGCAACATTTTCTGGAATATATCGGAAATGAGACAACGTTTATCGGAGAAAGTGCAACGGAAAATTCCTTATGTTCACTGTAGGGCTCATATTTTAGCACTATAGCGTTAACTAGTGCACGTAATAAATACCCCCAAATTATAAGAGTTTTGCATGTAGTAAAAGACATTTACAAATTATTTTTATAAATCATCCAAAAGTGAAAGAGTACTACATGATGTGCAAGCCATATTAGAAGAGCCTATTTTAAAAATTCCAGAATCAATTGATGCGCGTTGGCTTAGTAACTACAAATCAATAAATGCTGTAAAAAATATTATGTGGCAATAATGATGACATGTGAACATATACATAACGATGGAGCAGATTTTGCTTCTTTGGCAGGTGGAATTTTGCTATCACTGAAAGAAATGATTTGCTGCACTAACAAAAAAAATAGTATATATAACTAAAAAATTTTGTGGGTATATGGATAGCATGTTTTTTTGTCATGGCTACATAAAAATCTAGTACAGGAAAATTAATAAACTTAAGAGATGAAAGTTTTTCTGGAGACAAATTCAAAATTAGCGATTTACTAATGTGTTTGGTTGTAATGCAAATTGTAGTAGTTACAAAAGCGAATAATTTTTTTATGTCCACAAATTTTATTTGCACTTAGCACAAATTATACTTTGGAAATGATACAAATGTATTGGCTAGTAATGCAAACCTGTATTAGTTAACGAAAGTCAGTAATTTGGCTTTACTATCAATTTTCATTTGCAGTTGACACAAACTAAAATCTATAGCTGAAATAAGTAGGTTTGTTACAGATGCAAATGACGATTACTTCCAAAGTAACTACTTTTATTAATGTAGCAAATGTTATTTGCAGTTGGCATAAATTAAAATTTGTATCAAAAACTAGCAGTGTTTGTCAAAAGTCAATTTTTCAGTGATTGCCTAGTAGATGCATTAATTCTTTTGCACCATTTTCGTCCAATAAACCTATACTGTCAAAATCTAAACCATTTTCTGCGAAAAAGGAAAAATGCATAATTTATCACAATTTATCTCATAGTTTAATCTGAAAGAAAATTTAACAACCTGTAAATTATTATATGCAATTAAAAGGCCGCTATATAATTTTTCACAGAGAAATAACTATAAAGTGAATATACCACTTAACACTAATCCTGAAATACATTGATACATTCCTAAATAATTCCTTAATCGAAAACAAATTAGGTTATATTTCTTCTTAGGCTAGATCCATTCTTCTGTAATAAGTTATTTATGCTTATTATTGCTGGTGAACATGGCACTTTAGCAACGGCTTTGCGTTAGGAGTTATATATACATCGGTTATACTAAGGTAGACGATGAATGTGTAGACACCACTTCAGTGTTTATGCTAGAAACGATCAACTTCATTCTCATCACTAAAGCAAATACTAGCCGTAGCAAACACAATTTATTCTCATTCACATTAATAAACTATTTTGCTATGCTCGCAAATAAAATTATTATCCAGTACAAATTTACTTATACAAGTAAAGGTGTATTTGCATCACAACATACGTTTGCTGCAGTGAAAAATGCATAGTGATGTAAGTACAAGAATATTTGCAGTGATTAATAATACACCTTTAACTAAAATAAATTAGTAACACATAGCAAACTATTTCTTTCAGGGTAGAAATGGAAAAAATCTAGTTTTCTTCTTACTTTGTGTGTTTTGGATGAAGCTTTACTTGCAGTGTGTAACTTGAGCAAAGTTTTGCAGAATGAAGATTTAGTGCTTTCAAGTTTAGCGGCGCTCATTGTTGCAACTTGTAGTCATCTAGAAAGCATTTCTTCACAATGTAGTGAATTCAATAAAGATGGTGAATTATTTTAAAATTGTGAAAAATTAATTAATAAATCTTCAATTTCTCGAAGAATTATTGAAAATGAGCCCAAAATCACAACGATAACTTCGGCTAAAAAATTTGTTGATACTATTATAGAGCAAATGAAAACTCGTTTTAACGATAAAACAGTTAAATTAATAACATTGAGTTCTAAATTGCAATCAGTAGAAGCATTTGTCACTCTGACCATCGACGATATCATCGAGTTATGTTCGTATCTTAATATTAATGATGCTGAAGCAGTTTGGGCAGATGTTCGTTTCTTTAACTATGTTTTGAACACTGGGCAACAAAACAATAGCAACATCGTTTCATATATACTTGATTCAAATATAGGATATGAATATCTAAAAGATTTGTGCATTCACTTATGTATTTGTACGAAGCTTCACAATCGATTGGAACAAGATACACTGAATTCATGTATGAAAATTAGCATTGAAGGGCCGGAAGAGCTATCCCAGGAATTAATTAACAAGGTGTTAGATTTATACGCCGTGAAGAAACAGCGAGAGTAAGACTACTCAAGTGAAATACATGTTGTTCATGTATACTTAAATTAATTTGTATATTGATTAAAAAAATATCTTTCTAGAAGTTTCTCTTCCTCCTTCGCCGATATGTAAAAAAGTCTGAGTTTAACACATACGAATCCCTCCCGATTCGATATAAATCCCCTCCGGTAGAAGTGGTCTGAATTCAACACTGCTTGCCCCTGCCACATCACTTTCATTTTTGTCATTTGAACTTCTTAATGCTAATTTAGAACATGACGGTTTTGTACTACTACACATATTATTTACAATATCAAAATAATTAACTAGCATTGGAAAATCTAAATTATTATTATAATAAAAGCTTGTATTGTTATTACTACTATATCCTTACCTTTTTGAGATTTATGTGTTGACCATGACACCGTTCTATTAATATTGGTGTCTTTATCGCCTTTAATGGCTGATGGTTTTAAAAGCTTCCTATTTCTAATATAAATTCCATTGTTCACTGAAACTTTATACCTACAGTTGGCAAACCTTTTTAAAATACTACCTGTTTGCCAAATAGCTTGAGGTGTTAACTGTACCCATACATTTGTGTTTGGATTCAATACTGACAATTCTTTGGCTCCCCTTTTTTGGTTATAATAATGTGCTTGCTTTTCCTGATTACTTTTAATATAGTTATTATACCGGGCGGTATTAACCTGATGTGATTCTAATTTTTTAGTTCCTGTGGGAATTAAGGGGTTACGAGTGGTTCTCGACATTAATATCTCGTTTGGCGAATTATTTTCAAATATAGGCGTATTACGGTACTGTAAAAGTGCCAGATATATGTCTTTTCTATCTTCAATAACTTTTCTCGTCATTTTTTTAATTGTTTGCACGTGTCTTTCACACATTCCATTGGATTGACTATGTGTCGGTGAAGATGTCCCGTGCTGGAATTTCCAATCATACGCGAAATCTTGAAATTGTTTGGAAGTAAATTGCGTTCCCCGTCAGAAATCAAGTATTTCGGAACTCTGAATCTAGCAAAAAGGTTTTTAAACGCATTTATTACATTGTTTCTAGTGTAATGTTGTTTAATTTTTCAATTTCAGCAAATTTTGAGTATAGTCGATTACTATTAAATAATTTATTCCTCTAAGTTCATAAATATCACAACCCACTTTGTACCAAGGGATTGTATGTATTTCGTGCGGCTGTAACGGTTCTGCTGGCTGTGAATTAGCATATTTTTAACAAATTGTACAATTCTCTATTATTAATTTAATTTCATTGCGAATTGTTGACCAAAATATCGATTCTAGTGCGAGCTGTACACGTTTTTTATAACTTAAGTGGCTGTAATGAATTTTTCTAGGATAGTTTTTCTGAGACCTTGTGGTCTTACACAACTGTGATTTTTATAGATAATTCCATTTTCAAATGTTAAGTCGCTTTTATAGTTAAGATATGGCCTAACACAATTTTTTAAAGATTTATTATTTTTTGGCCAACCAGTAGAAATTACTATTTGTAATTGCTGTAATTCTGGATCAGCTTTAGTTGGCATTCTAATATTATTCAAGTATTTTTCTGTGGTATTAGCTTGAGCCACTACGCATACTTGATCGTTTAAGACTAGGTCATTACTCGCGATTTCTTTAGAACAAGCTCTTGATAACGCGTCCGCTGTAACGAGATCTTTGCCTAGTTTGTACTCGAGTTTAAAATTGTACATTTGTAGAAAAAGTATTATACGTTGTAAACGTGATGGTATATTATTTAAAGGTTTTTAAATTAAGGTTATTAATGGCTTGTGATCCGTCTCGACAACTATACTTGCTTTGCAAGAACGCAATCATGATATTTAGTTAAGCCAAAATAAATCGTTAATAGCTCTTTTGTTATTTGGGGTTGTTGCGCTTGAGGTTCCGTTAAAGCTTTCGAAGCGTAATAGACAGGTACATTTTCATGTAACAAGCACGTCCCTAAACCATTCTGACTGGCGTCTACGGATATTGTTATTTCTTTTAAAAGGTCGAAATACCTGAGGACCGGGCTATTTGTTAGAATGCATTTACGTTTTTCAAAGGCCGCTCTGTGGTGGTCCGACCATACAAAGAAAACATCTTTCTTTAAGAGTTCACGCAGGACTTTAGTTTCTTCTGAATAGTTTTCGACATACTTACTCATATAATTTATTATTCCTAACAACCGCTGAATACTTTTTTGTCCTTGGGCTCCGGGAACTTACGTATAGCTTTTAATCTATCGTGGTCTAATCCTATAGCTTCTCTGCTTAAATAATGCCCCATGAATTTAATTTTAGAGACACCAAAAGCACACTTATTCGAGTTGAATTTAATATTACGTTCTTTTGCTTTTTTTAATACCTCAATTAGTGCTTTGTCATGTTCTTCTTTCGTTTTCCCCCATATAATTACGTCATCAATGTATACCGCTACATTATTAACTTCAAATATTTTCCTAAACCTTTCGTTGAAGACTTCCGGGGCGCTTTTAATTCCGTACGATAACAATAAAAAACGATAACGACCAAACGGTGTACCTACTGTATAAAGATTACTACTTTTTTCATCTAATTTAATATGATAAAAAGTTTGGTTTGCATCTAATTTAGAGGAGATTTGTGCCCCATTTAGTTTCGAAGTAATTTCTTCCAACGTTATTAATTTACAATGTTCACGTTTGATTACTCTATTTAATTGTGCGGGGGCTAAACACATTCTTAATGAACCATTTTCTTTTCTTACTAATACTAATGGGTGAACCCACTCACTAGCCCCGTGTACTTTTTCGTCAATATTCAATTTTTCCAATTCTGCTAAAGTATTTTTTAGCTTATCCATCAGAACAAATGAAACTTTTTTTATTAGTGTTATACAAGGAACTGCATTAGGGAGAATTTGCATACTATAAGGCGGGTCAATACAACCTATACCTAAAAACACCTCGCCAAACATTAGTTTTATGTGCTCATAATTTAAATTGGATGCGTCATTAATGTGATCGACACTTTTCATTGTATGAGCTTCTATTTTGTTTCGATTAATTAATTTTAAATTTAATGAAGTTGCTAACCCTAATATCGGTTCCGTACTGTCATTCACTACAAAAAATGTAATTTCAAAATTATTATTATTGTATTTGCATTCAATCCTACATTCCCTTAGAAGTAGTAATATGTCGTCAGTGTAAGATTTTAATGTGGTTCTTGCTTCTACTAATTGATCAAAAGGAATATTTAATTGAATGAAATGTTTTATGGGTGGAATATTTACCATTGCATCGGTGTCTATCTTAAATGACATTTTAATTGCTTCTATTGTTAACTCTTTTCACCAAGCTTAATGTTTTATGAGGAAACCCTTAGAATTGCTATTACCTGTGCTACTGTCAAGAGCACCTATATAAACAACATTTTCGTGTTTATAGTTCTCGGACATTAAGCTACTAATTTGTGCCTGATTTCTACATACAGTTGCAAAATGAATATATTTCTTACATTTTCCGCAAACCTTATTATATGCGGGACATTTATTAATTGCGTGGTTGTAACAGTTTGTTTTCCTCTGCTAAATTAACGCATAAAAATTAAGTGTTGTGTTATAAAATTTTTAAATTTACTTTCATAATTTAATATAAATCATACTTTTACAATTAATACAAAATTAAAAAACAAAGTATCATAATTTCGGAACACCCCAATTATTGTCCTTCTTTAATTTTAATCATATAGTAAATAAAACACATAGTTATAAATGTCCAGTCTGTATTGTAAAATTTCTACAACGTATCTCCAAGGTGATATCGATAGCGTGTTTGCGCGCACCTGCTTGCTAAGGCTGTTGTCGACGAGTCGACCAGTCGGCTTTTGATCCTTACAATGTCAATATCGTGAAGTTCATATCTAAAGCTGGCTTGCGAATCGCAATTTAGTTTCGATAAATGCATCGATCCGATTGTTTGAAACTCATCATGGTTTGTATTTTCTATATTTAAACTAGTTAAACTAATCGTACTTGGTTTTCCTTAGCGCAACACTAAAACTAACGTACAAAAGAACTGATGTACAAAAATAAATTAAAGCAGCACTAAAACACGGAAGATATAACGTTTAATAACTGAAGCAAAAATGGTCGAATTAGGATATGTTAAATTTTTACTGCGTCCAAGATATATGCGTTCCTTAAATTTCAACATGCAAATTTTGTTATAATTGAGAAGCAATAATTAGCTGACCAATGGTTGTAGGAAGTTGATGTAATTGCGTATAAAGCGATTACGCATTGGAAATTTACAATATGGTTGCAGTTTAAGAGGCTTTGTTATAACGATGAGGCAACTGTTTTTTAAGTGTTTGTCAAATGCTGGAAGTCCACGTGTGGTTTGAACTCGTTTGTTAAATGGTGCAAGCCGCCAAGCCTGAGGTCAAGGTGGTAAGTGATATCCATTAGTGCAGCAATCATCTGTTTGACGTTTAAAGTCATGTATAAATCTAACTTTGGTAGTTTGAACCCATGGAACTTAACATCTTTGTGATAATGTTTAATTATAAATTTAAACTTTCAAACGTTGCTTCTTATCAAAATTTATGCTTTATAAAATTGTCTATGTAACAAAAATTTTATGAATTTGAATTACAAATAATACAATCATGCACTTGTTTATACATGATAACTATTTACGAAGTTATCCCTACTAATTTGAAAGATCTTATTGCCAACTTATTTTTATTGTATGTGAGTCATTTTGTCAGTACTGAAAAGGTGACATAAAAATCTCTTAATCATGTCAATGACATTTACAGTGCATAATTGCTTTAGAGGCGTTTCCTTTTTTATTTAAATTTTCTAAGAGTAATAATAAATATAAAAATTAATTGAATGTTCAGAAAGTATTAATAATTATCTGTCAAAATAATTCAGAAATAATTTTCAGTTAATATATGTATATATACTTAGCAGTCTTAATTTCTTTATAAATTTAAACAAGGTTAATTACATTCATGAAAGCACTTAAGCAATAGTATTTATTTTGTCCGTGTTTAATACTGGATTCTATGAATTACATATAAACCAGATGTGCATAAATTTAATAAGCAGAGTGTCCATGCACTATTACACAAAAGAAAGAAATCATAGATGTACAAAACATGTCTGATTTATTGATTTTATTTTGAGTCGCAAATTGCTGTCTCTAATACTATTTTGTGTATTTTATTTTATTTCAGGATAAAAATAGTACCATCTGAAAATACAAAAACTTGTATTTTTTACAACAGAATATACTCGTTGAGGTTTCTGTATTTTTCTTAGCGATATTTCTTGTTTTTACGCATTATCCAAGTACAGTGGCGCCCTATCCATCCGTATTTAATTAACGACTCCCCACCAGATAGTCTCTCTAAACCGCTGAAGATAAAGTTTAGAGCTAGTGCGGAAGGCTTCAAAAGTTAATTGTGTCAATACGGATAAAACAACATCTTCTGCACGACTTTTGTAAGAAAAAATGAACATCCTTTTAAGAGAGTTTCACTAACGCTCAGTGGAGTGAGGTAGAATAGGTTTCATGGTTAAGACCGCATCGTGTACAATTATTTATTTGCGACCTCCTACCTTGAGATCGTGACCTGTCTCGACCTCGGGTTGTTTTTAAGCTTCCCTTGTCGCCATTAAATCGACATTGTTAGCTTGGCTGCTGTCTACCTGGGTCAGGATGCCGACCCCCCCTCGAGCTGATGGGTTTCGGTAAAATCCTGTCAATTTGAGAATTTACCTCATTATTTGCGACGTATTTTTCCATTCTGGCAGCCTGTCATTTTGATTGTTCTATGATGGAACATAACTGGATTGCTTTTTCCAAATCCGCATCATCTTATTTCTTGATTATTTGTTCTGCAGATTAGCATAAGTTTAATGAGATTATCATTTAATTTATCGAATTTGCAACTAGCCGCTTGTCGCCTTAGATCAGTAATAAATTGTTCCATTGACATGTTACTTGACTGTTTAGACGTGAAAAACTTGTACCGTAAAAATGTTAAATTTCTTCTAGGCGAAAAGTGATTATTAAATTTTTCGATTACTGGTTCTAATTTGTCCTTTTCATCGTCTTCGAACTTGAATGTAGCATTTAATTTTCTGAATTTCAGGTCCTGCAAAGTGTAAGTGTTCAGTTTTTATGTAAATAATTTATAGCTAAATTTTATTTAATTGAATTTGTTGGTTATTTTAAATTCGCTGCGTGTATATTTTAAATTTGTTATTTAATAAGCCCCATGTGTTTACAAAGCACGAGCCAAAACGTTGCCGTGAGTGATAAAGCTCTGTGTGTTAGTGCGCATCTGCAAACAAGTATCGATTGGAAAATCCACAAAACCAGAAGAGTTTCTCGTTTCATCGTTAAAACAGTTCGCATCGCTATTGTGTATGAACCGCTGTCGATTACACGAGTTTACACGTGCTACGTAGAGGTAATTGTGACGTTATTATCGGAGCAGCCACGTTGGTTCGTCAAATTTATGCTACGTAACACAAAGAAAGTCAAAGAAATGACCGGGCTCAATCGGAGAATAGGGGGGGGGTACTTGGTAGAATGTAAAAAAACTGTTTAGATAATCTCTATAATATAACAACGGTAAAAGCAATATAAAATTTTTTAGTACAAAGTGAGATACTATTGGGGAGTAGCAGAAACGTTTCCTCACACACCAATTAAACATAAATCAGACAAAATGTTAACAAAAGATAAATAGATAAGACACAATTGGTATGAGTAATTCAGTAGTATTGATTGTTCTTTCTTTCTTTTTTTTTTCTTATGTTTTAAAATAGCATGCAAGTCTATTGTAAAAGGTATCAGAACGAAAAAGATATGGCAAAACAACGGATAGATATTTAAAGTAATAACAAGTATGAAATAGTTTAACTTACACCACCAGGAGCACAGGAAGAGTTTCTATAGAATTGGACTAGTTCGGCTACTGATAGCCTTGCAGTTGGAGTTGGTGGAGTGTGGGGTGTCCATGGTTCTATCCCATTATCAACTGCAGATTGTTCTTTGACTTTCTGTAACTGATCGAAAGCCTCCTGATAGCTTGGTAAGCCGGCTGCACTGGTGTAGCTTGGCAAAGATTCACAGTCTATTCGCGGGGGTGGAATTTGTGGTACAACCGACAGGAACACATGCAACAACGCAACTAAGAACAATTAAAGTTAGTATAATTGCGATCCAAACATCCGCCAAGAATTTTCCGTATTGCGGATCTGCTTCGGCAGAAAGAACTTTGTCAACTTCTGAAGCTAATTTCAGTTGGTAAAGGCATTGTTTGAATACGGTGAAACATTTAAAAGCACGATCACTCTCACAATCTCGTCTTTAAAAAAAAGGTACGTTCATATTTTATTTACTTATTATTGAATGCAAGGTAAATTTAACATATCATTAATACGGAATGAGTTAAACATTTTTGCAATTTCATTTTGCAAATGTTTTAGGGAGTTTAAAACCTGCCTAAAGTGGCTCCTTTAAAAATTCTGTACAAGTTTATTGCACTTACCCTGATAAAAAAAGGGAAACCACTACACTAGATCGCACACACATTTCAAATATAAAAAGATAAAGCAACAAAAAAAAACAATTAGTAAATCTACGCGTATCACTAAAACCGTCAGTCAATCAAACACGTTACATATAAAGCATATTTTCTTCAAAATCCATCAGAACTACTTTTACTTCACAAGAAAACTCAACTAAAATCGTGTCGAATTGTTCATGAACAACAAGGAAACAGTATTTTTAACGTAATTAATATATCTAGGAACGAAGAGCAAACTACAACTGCCCTTATTTCAAAAGAAACTCAACTAAAAACACAATTAATATATAGGAACGAAGAACAAAATAACACTGCTAGTCTGTAGATATAAAATCGTTGTTATTCCAACCGCTTATCGCCTATCAACTCGACTCGTATATCCACATAAGGAACAAAATTTATATCTACTAATTAATTGCGAGCTGTTTATCATTTTCGATAAGTTGGACAGTAATTTATTAATGAAAATCAATCTTCAAATTAATACACGTTTAAAGTAATACACACGAGTTAAATTGCATACAATTCTGAAAACTATGCGAAAGTATTTACTTTATACAAACAGCGATCCAAAAACGATGTATTTTAAGTACGCTAACAGAAAGGGAGCGTAACAAGTTACAGAAATGTATTTACGAATTTAGTAGTGTAAAATGTTACGCCATTAAAAAATGTCCGTTACATAATTAAATGAACCACTTTGTTACACGCCGCCGTTATTTATAAGTATTACAGTTATGAACCACTTTGCTAAACCGCTATCGTTAAAGTTGTGCTTCACTCCATCCGCCAAAGGAAGAGTCGTATTTGTTCCAAGGTTTTTTTATCGGCACGGTTGCATCATTAACCAGGTGAGTGCTCATAGTAAACGTTTTGCTTTGATTTGATTAAGAACATTTAATTATTTGTTGTTTGTTGCAATATCATTTAAATTGAATACAGTCCACTTTTTTCTCTCCAAATTAGTTTTCGAAATTTACACCGCAATTATAATTTACAGTAAGAGCTACACAAATTGGATTTTCTCATCTTTTTTGTTTGCTTCCGTCGCTATTAAGTATATGCTAAAACTGTTTCTCCATTGTGTCCATTGTTCTGACGCTTGGCCATTATTTAATTCCAACCGAGGTAGTACATTATTCGCCATTTTTTTATAAATTGCTCGAAATGAGTTGCCCTACTGTAAATTTATTTGGTGTTGTCTGTTTTGTTGCAGCGCCATGTTATAAAAGCAAGTTTGTTATACATCTTAATAATATGTACATTGAGTTGCAATTCAAAGCTTACGCGTCTACGGGTGATTACTAACTGACTTGCGAGCGCCTCGTCTCTTGAAGACTCGCTTTCCTTACTCTTTGTGCGGTACTCTGCTACCATCTTAGGGCAGTGCATCATACTTCTAGCTAATGCTATAAATAGAATCATTACTACAGTTCCTTTCACAGAAAGTACCCCATTATCCAAAAGACATTGAGAGACTCATTGGAAGTTTTCAAACTGTTACGAAAAGGTAATGGTAAGATTACTAAGCCTTATTGTTTTGATGGAATGATTTATACGATTAATGCTGCTCTCTGGCTATATAAAGAAGAAGAGTGCGACACAAATGATAGATATATCTTAATAGCACAGCTAAATCAAGATGTTTTAGAAAATTTGTTTTCTCTTTTTTTGACAAAAAGGCGGCTACAGACTTAATCTTACAGGCGTGTGCTGCGAACAGTTTTTAGATCGCATGCAATAAACTCTATGCTAAAACCACCAACTACATCAAGTTATGAAGAAAGTGTTGATGATTTATTGTTAGTTGGTGAAGAAACTACAAAATATCAGTACCAACTCTTAGTTTCTGGGGATGTTCTTATTAAAAGACAAATTTAGCCTTTAGATGAGTGTAACATGCGGTAACAAACTACGATAGCTAATTATGAGAGAAAAGTGGACTGTATAAAAAATTAAGTGATATTTTAACAAACAACAAATAATTAACGTTTTTTAACCAAATTAAACGTTTACTAAAAGCACTCACCTGGTGATTTATAAAGCCGTGTCAACGAAAAAACAATGTGACATCTACTCTGCCTTTTGCGGGTGAAGCGAAGCGCATTTATTTCACTAGCGGTTCTGACAAAAAGCAGTTCATAATTTGTTATATGTAGAACGTGTAAAATAGCGATGTGGACGGTTCGAACGACAAATCGATCCTCATGAGCTTCGTGGATTTTCCAATCAATACATTGTGTTCTTGCACATGCGGAATAGTCGTTTATTACTCGCGGCTCTTGTTTGCACGTGCTTCCAGTAAACCATGGAAATTTTACTAACAAATTTAAATATCCCGAGGCGGACGTAAATAATTAACAAACTCAATAGAAAATAAAATATAGCTATAAATTATTTACACTATAAACGGAACATACCGCTTACCAAAATACTAGGCATTTTAAAGAAAAAATACTATAAGGCGGGGGAGGGCGTAATGACCAAGCGAAAAAAGCGAAAAAAAAAAAAGGATCTACAAAAAAACAAAAGAAAAAAGAAAGAATTCTGTTTTCTACATTGCGGGCGAAGGTCAGAGCTTTGATACATGACGCTTCAGCTCGCTATGAGCGTTTTTAAGTGTAACCTAGCAACAACATCTGTCCCAGGATGCACAGCCACAACACGGCCGAGGGACCAACGAAGGGAAGGAGCATTAGCGACCTTAATTTAGTACTAAGGTGCCAAAATCAACTTGAGGGGACGGGGTGTGCCACTTTGAGCGCTGTTGTAGCGAGTGTAAGTATTCTTTGAACCAAAGGGACCAAAAATCTTGGTGAATGCGCTGGAGCAATTGCCAGCGATAGAGGTGGTTAAGCGGTAGGTGAGAAAGTGCGAGCTCCAGGATGGCGGTTAAAGGGGCCAAAATTAAAAAATAACCGGGTGTAAGACAGCTCAAACTCTTGGGGTCAGTGCTCAAAGGTGTGAGGGGATGTGAGTTCAAGATGACCTCAATTTGGATAAAGACAGTGGTCAACTCTTCAAAAGTTAACATTGCTCGCCAATAGTACGTAGTAGCAGGGTATTAACAGATTTTACTCCCGCCTCCCATAAGCCACCAAAATGAGGTGACGCTAGCGGTATAAATTGCCACGAGATATGGTCCTTAGAAGCAGCAAGCTTGACGAGATGAATTGACTGTTTATGAGCACCCACAAAATTTGTGCTTCAATCACTATAGAGGTGATCACAACGGCCACGCCTGGCAATAAATCGTCGCAGAGCCGCTAGAAAGGCGTCCGTTGACAAATCAGATACGACTTCAAGGTGCTGCGCCTTGGTAGCCATACAGATAAGAAAACATAAATATGATTTGAAAACTTTAGCGCCTTGTAGTCGAAACATAGTACTAGAAAAGGGACCAGCGAAGCCGACGCCCGAACACAAAAAAGATTTGAGTTGAGTAACTCGACATGTAGGCAGATTGCCCATGGGAGGTTGCAATGCGACAGGATTGGTCTTCCAGCACGTTAGATAGTGACTCAAAATACGACGGATATATTGCCTCCAGAAATAATCCAGAAGTGCTGACTGACAAAATATGGACCATATGAGCACCCGCGTGGAAGTATTTTAAATGAACGTAAGTAACATACAGATCAGTTAATCGACTTTTGCTAGGTAACAAAGCGGGAAATTTACGGTCAGAGGACAAAGGCGCGTGAGCCAGGCGACCTCCGACGCGCAAAATTCTATCACGAATAAAACTCTTTTTTAAAAGGGATCCAGAATGAATGGCTTCAAGCTCGATAGCAAAATAAGATTGTTGAGTATACGCAAGCAAAGGGAACAAAGCATTGTGCAACTCAGAAGATGACAAAGGTCCAGAGTACTTTTCGAGAGGGTGACGTAGATTATGACGAAAACAGAGAATCCACGTAACAATGCGAGTAATAAATAGAAAGGAAGGGTGATTTTCTAGAATTAATTAAATTCAAGAGGATGTTACGACAGCGGATAAAACAATAGAGCGTTGTTCAGTGAGAACTTCAGGAATATCTGAAGGCGGAATATCGGGACTGTAGTTTTCAAAAGACCGATACAAGGTTGGCGAAGCCGCCCACTATAAAGAACATTGGCATAAGTCGGTAGGAAGTAAACCACGTGACCCGACATCGGCAGGATTTTCGGTGGAGGGGATGTGATGTCAAGAGGCGCGAGACGTGTTTTAATGAATGTAAACAACACGATTGGCGACGAAAGTCTTCCAACGCTACGGCGGGGAACGAATCCACGAAAGTACTGCCATGGAGCCAGACGAACAGTACATTTTATGAAAAGTATCGAATCAAAAGTTTTGAGGACAAAGATTAATAATTTTGATGCCAGTGTGGTGGCCAACAATTCGAGACGGGGCAAAAAGATTGTACGAAAGGGTGCGACTTTAGACTTAGCGCACACTAAGCGAACCTCAACGGCGGAAGGAGTAACAAAGCGAAAACAGCTTCAACAAAGCAGTGAACTTTGCACGTAGTAAACTGTGGCGGGATAAGCAAGCGGGGTAAAGCAAAATCCAAAAGAAGCGGTAACTCATGCAAGTATCTCCCCATAAACGGATGAGGTCAGGGGGAAGGGGAGCATCTTATTCTAATTTTAATGACCATAAAAGTTGAATTAGGTGTTTTACCAAAAAAGTAAGAGGGGCTAAAAGTCCCATGGGGTCGAAAATACGGGGTAAGTTAGAAAGTAAGTTGCGTTTGGTACAGCAGGTACTTAGTGGCTAAACTAGAAAACAAAAATTATCTGAAGTGAGATTTCATTGAAGACCTAAAACTTTTAGAGGTTCAGTATCAGGATCCTGAAAGGGGTGGGGTTGCGCAAATTGCTGCGTAGCGGAAAGATCTTTTAACAATTCGGGATAGTTACTTAACCATTTATGAAGTTCGAAACCACCAAGTTTTAAACGAGCAATTAGTTGATTACGTAGAGCGAGGGTTGATTCAATAGAATCTCCACTAGTAGCGATGTCATCAATGTAAGTATGGTGGCGAAAAGCAAAAAGCGGCTAACGGATAAAAATTTTTTCGTCCACGGCCAACTGCTGAAGTGTGCGTATGGCAAGAAAGAGAGCACAATTGATTCCATACGTAACGGTATTTAATTTAAAATCCCGAATGGTCTCCTCAAGCGAGAAGCGCCAAACAATTCGTCGATAGCACACTGAGCGGGATTTACAAGAATTTGTCTGTACATCTGACGAATATCGGCAGTGACAACATAAGGATGTAAACCAAATTGTAACAAATTTGCGGTGATATCGGGTTGCAACTTCGGCCCAACAAACAAGTGATTGTTTAAGGACGATTGAGATAGAGTTTTAGCGGAAGCATTGAAAACAACTCGTAATTTCGTACCTACGCTTTCGGGTTTCACAACCCAATGATGCGGGATGCAATAAGAAAAGTCCGAATGAGAACCATTAACAATAGATTGCATATGTTGAGAATCAAGATTTTCACGCATGAACGAAACGTATTGTTTGTAAATACGAAGTTGCTTGAGTAGACGATTTTCTAAAGAAACAAATCGTTGTAAGGCAAGATCAAGACTACCTGGAAAAAATGGTTCTTGATCTCTAAACAGTAATGAGACGACATAGCGACCTTGTTCATTGCGGCGAAACGTATCGACAAATGTTTTTCAACAAGAGTTTCTTCAGGCGTGAAAGGTTGAGCGACGGGGAGAGCTTTGACTTCCCAGAATTTAGCGATAATATCTTCCAATAGAGAAGTAGAATCTGTCATACAAAACAAGCTAGTTATTTCATAAGCGGGCGAGGAAGATATGTTTCCCCTTAAAACATATCCGAAGATGGTATTAATAGCAACAGGTCGATCGCTATCACCCTGGATGCGACCGTCTAATAACACTTGGGGGAAAATATCCGCGCCAAGTAAAAAATCAATGGGGTCCAGATTGAGCAAAGAGCGGATCAGCTAGCTTGAGGTTAGCCAGATGATTATGTTGTAAAGAAATATTAGAAGAAGGTGAATTTTCACAAATTTTGGGAAGTACTACAGCTTGAAAATTAATAATCGGTGAAGAAACACCTATTGGTTTGAGCGAAACGGCGACAGTACCATGCTGAGCAGCTGAGCGAATGGAACCTAAACCACTAGGGTAAGAGAATGTGGAGTAGTACGAAAACCTAAACGTTTCACACTACTGCCCGAAATAAAAAAAGTCATGCTGCCCGAATCGAGTAAACCGCGAAATTTATGGAAAGAACCAGATATATCAGCAATTTCTACTTGAACCGTGGAAAGTACGGTAACAAACTACGATAGCTAATTAGGAAAGAAAAGTGGATTGTATAAAAAATTACGCAATATTTTAACAAACAACAAATAATTAATGTTTTTTAACCAAATCAAACGTTTGCTAAAAGCACTCACCTGGTGATTTATAAAGCCGTGCCAACGAAAAAACGATGTAACATCTACTCTGCCTTTTGCGGGTGAAGCGACGCGCATTTATTTCACTAGCGGTTCTGACGAAAAGCAGTTTATAATTTGTTCTATGTAGAACGTGTAAAATAGCCATGCGGACGGTTCGAAGGACAACTCGATACTCCTGAGCTTCGTGGATTTTACAATCAATACACTGTGTTCTTGCACATGCGGTATAGTTGTTTATCACTCGCGGCACTTGTTTGCACGTGCTTTCAGTAAACCATGGAAACTTTATTAACAAATTTAAAAATCCCGAGGCGGACGTAAATAATTAACAAACTCAATAGAAAATAAAATGTAGCTATAAGTTATTTACACTATAAACGGAACAATGATAATGGAAGTATATGTACTAGTGTCAGTAGTATGGTGTCTTCAAATGGATAAGAAACCTTACAAAAATGTGCAATTAAATATTTTGCAGGATATCTGGCGCATGTTTTAATAAAAAAATCCAAATATGAGAATTGTGTGAATGAATTGCTTTCCAATAACATATTTCTAACAGATGATACTGAACTTCTTATATTTCATAGAATGTATGAAAGTATAATAAAAATTGCACCTATAGTGGGATTAAAAGCACTATCGGAACTTCTTTATAAGGTCGTCATAAATTTTTTACAAATATTTTCTCAAGCGTTTCCAAAGATTAATTACAAAAAACGTTTTGGCTGTTAGACTCTGTAAATATATAGCGAAAAAAATTTCTAATCTGCAATGGTTTACTGGAGATTGCGTTGAACACAGGCAGGAGCTATTACAACATTTAATAATAACGAAACTTTTTAAACACATAGCTGTGCAACACAAAGAAAATCTCTCAAAAGTGCCTCAAAAGTTGAAAAAACAAATGCATTTGTAATATCTTTATATTCAAGGTTATCCACGGTATACGGCTTGGAACATTATAGGTCTACTAATAAATCTTTACTGTATGGAGAGTCGTGAGGAATAGACGTGTATAGCTGTGTGCTGTGTGAAATTAACGTGATACCAATGTAATATTTATAACATTCATTGTTCGATTCTGGCTGCTTTACTGATGAGTCACCTAAAAGTGTTAAATTGAAATATATTAGAATATGCCTTTTACTCGTGATCAACTAGAAGACATTAACAAAATAATATCAGCAATAACAAGTAAATTGGTAACAGACAACTTCATCAAAGTTGTTACCGATACGGTTACACATGCAGTGTTAGGACAATTAAACATCAAGTTAAATGTGCAAAATGAAATGATTTCTGAATTAAAGGTTGAGGTTGTCAATGTAAAGTCTGCAAATGCTGCATGTGTAGAAGAAAGCGATAAGCTACAACAATACACAGGGCGTAATTCTTTTAGAATCTACGGTATGACAGAGAGTAGTAATGAAAATGTTCTAGAAAGCGTTTAAATATGTTTGTCGGAAATTAAAAGTTAATTTAAGTATGGACCACATCGATAGAGTTCATCGGGTAGGAAAATTTAACAGTAATCAAAGTAATGTCATCAGGCTTATTATTGTGAAGTTTGTTTCATATCATTACCGGTAACTAGTTTTTTCGAAAAAGAAATTGCTAAAAGGGTGTAAACTATCTATCATAGAAGATTTTAAGAGTTACCGGGTTAAACTTCTACGCGAGTTACGTTTCGGGCCTTGGGAGCGGTCTTTTTAAAAACTTCTTCTAAAAACTTTCGCAACAAAATTTGGTTAGACAGAAATTAACATGAAATTTTAACAAACACTTTAAATTATTCTAAGTCGAAATATAATATTATTTGGAGTTTAATTATGGTGGGTAGCGTAAGCAAACGGCAATGTTAAAGCTAAAATACTGTTGACTGACTTACTGGTCTTGGGGCTCCTGGGGTATTTACGTTGTCCCTGACCCTCACATGTCTGTGGGAACTTGCAGAGCACATGTCCGCTTATTTCTTAATTCTATTCATTATGCAATGTAACAATTTTACTTTCTAAGTAATCGCGTTTTTTTAACCGTCTATGACCTGCCACCTGCAGTATCACTATCGTCTGGAATACAATGTGTTGCATCTGTTCTCATGAACTGCTAAAAACCTTTATTTAATTATTCTTGAATTACATTATTGCACTTGACTTAATAATTTCTTTAACAATTTCTAATAATTCCTAATAACTTCTATTTTGTTATACATGCATAAACTGGGGGATACATAACTTACTCTTCCCGACGTAAATGAAAAATCAAGGTTTTCTTTGCTTAATTTTTAAAATTCATTATTTAAAATTCATTGTTTAAAATTCATTTTACCTAAGGGTATATTTGTTTCTTTATTCACCTTCGTTTCCTTAAGTCTAAAATTTTTCTCTTTATTCTTATATCTAAGATACATTTTGTAAAATACATATATGATCAATAAAATTATTAAAATGATTTACACAATTGCCAAACGCTTATGTTGTCGTAGTGTAATTTTGGCACTTCAATTCACTTAGGTGTTCTTTATAATTGTCCATTAATTTCATAATGTAGTTGAGTTCGTCTAAGTCTAGGTGTTCTAGTTGCATGGGTTTCTTGATTATTTTTTCATCTCCTGGTTGTTTTATCTTGAATTGTAATTCCGGGAAGTTTGCGAATTTTTTGGTTATTGTAGGGTTTTGATATACTCTGATTATTTTGTTTTTCCATTTTAAATAACAGTCTTCTTTAAGGGTGATTAATTTGCTTCCGGTTAATGCTAGATTATTCTCGTCTTGATTGCAGTAGACGGAAGTTTATGTTAGGAAGTGGGGAGAACGGGTCAAAGTTTGTAGATTGCTTGAGGTTGATTTGTAGTAGAGAGGTTAAGGGACAGGAGTATATCAGGTGTTGTAGGGTTTCTAGAGATTGATCGTTGCAAGGACAGTGAGGAAAGGAGTTAAGTGGAATTGATGTAGTTTATTACGGAAATTTTCATGGCCGGACAGAAATTGTATTGTAGGGGGATTAGAGAAAGGAATATGCTGAGGGATGTTTGTGATATCAGGGAAGATATCAAATGTATATCTGCCGGTGGTGGAGCGGGACCAAAGATCTTGCCAGGAATGGAGTAGGGAGTTATGTATTCGGGATTTTATATCAGTTTTAAGGAGAGTACGATATTCGTCATAGTAAAGTGTTCTGTCGTGTAGGATGATTGGTAGGTTATGTTTGAGGTTTCGGATTTGAAGTGAGGAGTTTAGTTGGATTTCAATCGGAGGGATTTGAAGCAGGGTATACAAGCACGCTGTTGAGGTGGTTCTGTACGCTTTTGAGGTGTAGAGTAAGAAAGGTCTTATGATCGTGTTGAGCGTACGTCTCGAGGAGGGGGGTGTAAGCGGGAGCCAAGTATCTACTGCGTATCTGATGATCGGGATTATGATGTGGTTAATGATTAGCCTTCGTGTTGGATTGGTGAGGTGGACTGACTTTGGGAGTGCGTGAAGTAAGTTATGGAGTATGATTTGTGTTTTGGTTCGAAGTTTGGAGAGATGGGAGTTCATTTTTAGGCGTGTGTCAATGTGGAGTCCTAGGTAGGGAGCTGTTGTTGAGAGGGGAATTGGTGTATTAAGGATGTGAATCTTAGGATTTCGGTTTGGGCTGAGGTAGCCTTTGAGCAGGAGCATTTTTGTTTTAGATAAGGAGAGTGGTTGTCTGTTTAAAGAGGACCAGGATTCAATTGAATTAATTAGAACGGCAGTGGTGGATTTAATAGAGGCACGAGTATTGCCGTGTATAAGGAAAACTACGTCATCGGCGTAAGCAAAGGTGGAGGTGTTTGGGATATTGAGGTCTAAGAGAGGATTGATTGCGAGGTTCCATAGGGTAGGTGATAAACGGGAACTTTGTGGACATCCTTGGGTGAGAGATTTAGTAACCAAGTGGAAATTGGAAGTTAGGATGGCTGTTCGGGATGAGAGGAAAGATTTTATTAAGAGGTAAAGGTTGGAAGGGAAATTGGCTTGTTTAAGTTGATTAAAAAGGTTGGGCCACCAAAGGAGATCGAGGCTGAGTGGAAGTCAAGGAATAAGAAGACTACGTATGTATAAGGGGACGTTTTGACCGTTTGAATTAGGGAGCGGATTGTACGTTCGGCGCTATGCCCAGAGCGAAAGCCGTGTTGGTTAGGTGAGAGTAAGGGAAGACATTCTATGTGTGAGTTTAGTTTGTATAGAATGGTTTGTTCAAGCAGTTTGCCAAGTGTTGGAAGGAGTGCAATAGGTCTGTAGAATTTGGGGTTTTTGGGAGGTTTATTGGGTTTGAGTATAAGGGAGATGGAAGCATATTTAAATGGGTCAGGGAAAATTCCAGAGGAGAGGCATTTTTGGAATAGTAGGTGTGTGGATTCTTTAATGAGGGGCCAGGATTTTTGTAGGATCAGGTTGGTGATGGGGTCTGGGCCGGGGGCTTTATGGGGGTTTAGCTTGTTAACGAAGGAATCTAAGAGGGAGAGTTCAAGGTCTGTGTCTGGGTCCGTGTCTGGTTGGGATAAAGTGTTGTCAATTATGCGTTGTTGCGGTTGGGTTGGTACGTCAAGAGGAGCTGAAGGTATTGCTGTATCTAAGAGGGTAAACATTGTTTGGTTAAATGTGGAAGGGATTGTAGTTGAAATGGCTGTAAGGATGTGTGTGGAAGGAGGTTTGATTAGTTTACGGTACGTACTCCAGGGATTTGTGTGTTGATTGTAAATTATGTCAAGGTAGTGCTGTTTTCTCGTGGTGTTAATGAGAATTTTGTATTGTCGTCTGTCAGTGGTATATTTGTTAGATCATGTATTAATAGCAATAGGGTCTGCATTGGTACGTTTCGCTCTTTGGAGTCTGTGTCTAGTAGTTGCAAGTGAGCGTCTGGCATGAGTAAGCTGTTGTGTCCACCACGGTGTGGCTCGTGGGGTGTAATATTTCCGTGGGATAGTTTTAAAGGCAGTTGTGAGGACATTGTTGGTTATTTCGTTAGCGAGGGAATGAGGTGTGAAGTTTGCATAAGAGACTGATGGGAAAGCAGGGATGATTGAAGCTAGGGATTCTAGAAATAAAGGCCAATCTGCTATTCGGGTGTTAAAGGATTGAATCTTCTGGTGTGTTCTGGGGAACTGTCCAGGAACTATTTAGGTTTGAGGCTGGAGAGTTGGTGAGAGTAATGTCGATGTTGGATTTGCCGTATTGGGATTCCCAAGTAGGGATAAGAAATGGGGAGTTGTGGATTCTAAGATGGTGTTGGAGTGTAAAGTCCTCTAAAGTAGTGCCGTTTTTGTCAGTGAAATCGTTAAACCATAGTGTGGATTTAGAATTGGCGTCAATAGATATGATGATTGGTTTGTCTCCAATCGTTGTAAATACTTGGTCTAGTTGGTGTAAATAGGTATTAATGTCTGTTCTGTATTGGAAGTAAGAATAAATGAGAAAAATCGTGCCTGATCTCCAGAGAAGTTCAATTACGGTAATTTGGGGGATGGATAGGGAGGTGTGGTAAGAAGCGTCAATTAGGGGGTCTGTAACAATGATGTTGGAGGTGTAGTTATAGTCAGGCGGGCTAGGGTGAATATAGGTGCGGGAGTTTGGTGGGTTGTTAGGGATTTTATTTCGGACTAGGTATGGTTTTTGGACTAGGGCGATTTGGATTTTGTGTTCTTGGAGTATGTGGGACAGTTCTAGGGAGGCGGCGCAAAAATGTTGGAGGTTGATTTGAATTGTGCGCATTTTGGTGTGTGAGTGGTGCGAGTCGTGCGTCCGTTTGCGTGAGTGTTGTCTAGAACCCATAATCTGTGCGTAGTTTAGTCATATAGAGAGATTGCTTATTGACAGGACAGTCGGGACTAGTAACGGAATGGTCGTGGAGGCAATTAATGCGGGAACAACTAGTGCAAACGGGAGCGGCAGTGGGGGGATTCGGACATGATTTGGAGGGATGGTTTCCGGTGTAGTGGCCACAGGCAGTTGGGGATCGACAGGTTTTTGCAGAGTTACCATAGCGCTGGCAATTAAAACATCGGGTAACGGAAACGAGGTCTCTGATTCTGCAGGATTTGTAACCTATAAAAACGTGGGAATTTGTTGTGCGGATGGATCGTAATCTGGGAGAGACGTTTAGAATTAAGTTGTCGGAGTGATCTGTTTTTGTGCGACGGATGGCAATGGAGATTTCTGTTCGGTACGTGTCTTCAGGAATAAGTAGGTCTAATGAATTCTGTAGGTATATAAAGTTAAAAGCGTCAGTAGATGGGATCTTTTTGTCTAAGCCAAAGATGGTGATTTGCGGGGGTTTAGGTTTAAGGAGATGTACACTGCAGGAATATTTTGTGAGAGAGGAGATAAGGTTAATGTCAGTGGGTGTGGATGTACGTATGGTAACTGAGGTTTTGGTAGGTCGGATACTTTGAATACGAAGTGAGGGTCAAAGGTTAGTTTTTATGACTTTCAGGAGCTCACTGGGTGTTGTATCGGATGTGGTAGGTTTTAAAGTTATGATTTTGGAGGGCGGTTTGGTTAAAGGAGCATGCTGTGATAGCGGTTGCTGAGAAGTAGCGGCGGTGTATGTGGGAGTGTGTGTTTGAATTGGCGTTTGTGTTGTTACCTTGTCTGTTGCTTGTAGCTTGGCATCTATGCATTGTTGCACTGCTAACAGTTTCGCTTCGGAGATGTTGTATTTCTGCACCGCTTCGTTAGACGGCTACTATCTTTCCCTATTTGGAAAACAAGCCTATGTTCACAACAGCGGAACCGTGACGTTCACTGATCCGCTACGACACTCCTCTCTATTCATGATTACTCATGCATCAAGTTCTCGTCCTATATAAACCACCACTTTCGCTACTTTCACCAGTTACTTCGCCACAAAACACCTATTGGCTTAGAATGGGCTAGTGAGTCTGCTAGTTCTACACTTTAACTTGTCTATTTGATATTATCATTCTTATCTTTATTATTTTTATTTTATTATTTATTTTATTGTCCTAATCAAGCCCCTTACAAAAGTGGGCGAAACGTCGATCTTAATTTATAAAATGACATGGTCCTAACCCGGAACCATAAATAATTATAATGAGTACGGTCGTGAAAACCTCCGACAATATCAGCATCTAAAGAAAATGCCCATCGATTTTGTATATACAACACACTCCCACTCACCTCTACGAACAGAAGTGAATACGACGTCAGAGTGTCAAGTCGCCAAGAGACAACCGAAGAAATACGTTTCTTAAAATCCTTGGAATTAAAAGTTATAAATGATAGGTGACAGGAATAAGATTAGCTTAGTTCTCCACGGCGATGAAAACGTCAAACTTGGAAGACTCACTTGATGATATACCCAAATTGGATGTGTTTATAGTTTATAAATTAGGCGAAACAATAATAAAAAAAGATTTTTAAATTTACCTGTCATTTACCTTAAATGCAAAAAAGAACGATCGAATTTCCACAGAAATTCAGAGCAACGATAACATCATATACCCCCACGATAGCATAATCTCTGCTATTGAGTATCGGTGGCTATTATTACGAACCTGGTGTAATATGATTATTGATATAAAACTAAGTTAATGCAGTACTTTAAAAATACTAAACAAAATTTAAAATATGCTAGGTAATAAAAATACCTACGTAAATGGCATCGTTTATTTAGTCAGAGCTGTTATTTTGTTGATATAAAATCATTATTATAAAATTACATTTTGAACAGTTACAAAATATATTTGTTCACCTATTAGGGAATATTTGTAACATCTATAATCTACCGATACCGTTATTGTAGTTACGAAAATAGGTATTTTGCTAGTGGTAATTGCGCCACAGTATGACGTATGGCGTAGTCATGACGAAAGTCTTTGTAAATTGCAAGAACTGTAGATTATTTGTATTATTGTTGTAACCGGATAAGATGTTCCAGCCTTTTCAAACGCACAGGTAGAGAAGTGACAAAAGTATATTTGTACAGAATGTCATTTTCTTAACATTTATAACACAAACATAAAATATTATCAATGCTGACGTATAACGTAGATGTAAATATAAAAAGAAACAAGTCCTGGTAAAATAAAATATACCAATAACAAATAAATAAAATGATAGAAATCAACAAAACAAATAAAAGCAACAAATAAATATATGAATAAAATTAATAAGACAATAATTTGAAGAAAATTAATAAAGTGGATAAGACAAGTAAGGAAATTAAAACAAACAAAATAATGTCTATATTTTCAAGGTTATTAAATTAATTCCTGTTCAAGTTAATAATAAAAAATAATGAAATACTGGTATGACAAATATTGAATAAGGTTATTTTTATCTTGAGAATTCTAGAATTCGTTTTGTCTTTGTCTTTGGTAATTACAATTTGAATTTTTATTTAAAGGCAGAGTTTAAGATGTCTACTACTTAAACTGCAAATATGTATAAATATCGTTAAGAAATTATACATAACATTGAAATTGTGTATGGTAAACTAAGCACTTTAATCTAATAACACGGAAATATTGTGATAAACATTCGAATTGCCACGACATTAATCACAAACCCACTTATAAAATTTGTAATAGTTGTCAGCGTTCTATAATTATTGCATTTACTTACTTTAAGAATATATATATATATATATATATATATATATATATATGCTTAGATATCGCCGCCCGTCTTACGTATTTTGTGTTGTTTTTATTCTGCGCCTCGCGTCTCTAAATTTTCCCTAACTTTAAATTTTAAATATAACTTTTTCATATGTGCCTCAGCTAGCTCAGTCTAATACACACAGAGTGCACGGCGCTACGATAATTAAGAATATTTTAACCCACTTTTACTCCATCTCCTATCTATTTGAATAATTTAAACGAAATAAACCAAAATTTGTATAATGATCAAGAATATGTACACTTTATATTTTAATAACCTTTATACTTTGATTTTTGGTTAAAGATTAACCCCTGAATCAAAATAATCACATCTATCTGATTATACCCAAATCATACTCCCTTAAAGCCAGCAAAAATACCACTATATGCTACTAGAAGCACTTTTGAACGTTTATATGACCTTCTGTATATTTACATAAAAATTCAAAAGATTTTTGGTGACCCTTCACAAACAAATATTTCAATATAAATAATTGTAAGTGTTAAAAATAATTAAAATAAAGTCTTATACTAATAAAGGATAATATATCTCTAACCTGCGTTTTCCCTGCTTGTTTCTTAGAACTGCCTCTGCATGTGAATTGTCTGCACCCCTGGATCGTTTCCAATTAAGTTCTCTCTGGTTTACAGCTTCGCCCAGTCTAGCCCTTTGTTGCCTAATTTCTCCCTTCGATGCTCAGGTACCAATTCGATTCTTAGCGTAGTTACTGGAGTTCGTTCACCAGAATGGTTAGTTAAATTTACTTAAAGCTTCCATTAGTGTTTATTTGGATTTCTACGTGGAGTTACTTTAGAGTTTAATTAGCTTTCATTTATATCTCTCTTAAAACTGATTTAGATTCCATCTAAAATTATTTTAGCGTTGATTTAGATTTTATTTAGAGTCCAATTAGAGCCGTTTTTCAGAGTAAACTGCAACTTCTGTCGTATTTATTGGTACTTGAATTATCACGACTTTTAAAACTTTCCTATCACAAACTAATTTACTTTTGCTATTTTCACTTCGCGTGATATTCGGCTTTTGATTGATATAGTTTGTGCCTGGTCGCAGATATACTGATTGTTTATTATATTTGTGTTCTATACTCCTCCTTCCACCTGCGCAAATGGTCTTACTTGCGTGTTTGTCAATTGAGGTGTTGTACTTTGCTCTTATCATTTCAGGTTATGGAATTTTTTAAGTTTATTGTCAATATCCTTGTTAAATCGTTACCTTTCTCACATAGGCTTTTATTTCATACAGGAAATTTTTAGAAAATCCAACTTTAGACACCATTTGAGTCACGTAACCTTACTTAAATTTGTTGTTATTCAAATTTTATCATGTAACCGACCATCTGTTATTTGTTGTTTATTACTCCAAATCTGTTGAAATTTATGAGCTTACAATGTTTGTAGATCATGAGGTCTATTTTCTATGATGACGTATTTAAATTCGTTTATATATTTATGCGTTACTATTTTGAGTAAGATTATCTTGTAGCTAGTATGCCAGGTTATTTACTTTCACTAGTTGCGTGTTTATTTTAATAAAACTCGCTGCGTTTAAAGCGTTATTTCTGCGTATTTCTTTTCAATCTTATGCTTGTATATTTAATTTGAAACGCGTTATACGACGTATAAGTTGTTATTCTTACTAAATATGATCTGTTTTTGAAGGATGAGCTTCCTTTCATAAATTAGAGTTAGTTGTGGTTTATATACAGTGTGCTCGATATTGGCTTTATGCAAAATTGTCGATTTACTCCCATTTAATGCTAAAATTGTTCGGTTTTCTTATCTTTAATGATAATTAGATGCATCATACGACACTTATGACTCCATACTTCTCTAAATTACCTTATTATCATAGCAATACATATATATGTATATATATATATATATATAAATAGAGAAGAATAATCCACATTTGGAATGCAAATGAATGCTTAATATATATTAATAGTTATTAAGATGAAATGAAAACCCAACTTTGTATTTAAAGTTGAATTACCATTTCAAATCGAACTAATAATTGAAAACCACTAAAAGAACGGCTACAGCAGGACTTGAACCTGCAACCTCTGATTTTCCGGATCAGCGCTCTAACCAATTGAGCTATCTAGCCTAATTGTTTAGATGATGTTATACTTAATACTACTGAAGCTTGGCTCTTGTTAACGATTTTCAATTACGTCTTGCATTTAAGAAAATTGAATCTAGTTATATACATAATTCATGTACTAATAACTTGATATAATAATATAATTACGTGTTTGTATTATCCGAACGTTGCAAAAATGGGATGATCAAGTTATTAGTACATGAATTATGTATATAACTAGATTCAATTTCCTTAAATGCAAGACGTAATTGAAAATCGTTAACAAGAGCCAAGCTTCAGTAGTATTAAGTATTAAGTATAACATCATCTAAACAATTAGGCTAGATAGCTCAATTGGTTAGAGCGCTGATCCGGAAAATCAGAGGTTGCTGGTTCAAGTCCTGCTGTAGCCGTTCTTTTAGTGGTTTTCAATTACTAGTTCGATTTGAAATGGTAATTCAACTTTAAATATAAAGTTGGGTTTTCATTTCATCTAAATAACTACTATATATATATATATATATATATAATTTTTGTAGTTTCTCGAACGGAAGTAATATAAATATAGTTATTATGTTTTTTGGGATACACTCGTTCGTAAAATAACAACTATCGTGTCAAATTGTAATTTATGCTCTGAAGTTTCGGCATGACATTTATGCCTTATTCATAGACTGAAAATTGATGAAGATAGTGATTACAATATTTTAACAAGGTATAACTAAACTACTTACACAATTACTAATGACTAAAGTTGTAAATACATGTACTAATTAATGACATAACTATGAGTGATTGAAAAATAAAAATTGCATGAAATCAATTTTTCAAAATTGACTATTTCTAATAATTTAAAATCGTAGCTCTGCTGTAGGGATGTTAAAAGGAGGTACAATATGTAGATGTTATTTCTGGTATTTTTGAAATAGTAACGAACAAGATGATTGGAAGGCGACTATATTATGGATAATTTGTAGGAGATGCAAAGGATCTAATGTGTCTGTCTGCGGAAATGGTTATTGTTGAATTTGTAAAGCGTTGAATACACTACACTCAGGTTATTTGTGTCCTGTTTATTGTTGATAGGATTTGATTGTTGTTTAATGTAAAAAGATTCTAAGAATAGCCTCTTATGGTAGTTGCTTTCAACATCTAGAATTTTGGTATCTTCAAATTTCGCTATGTGACTTGTTGAATTAAGATGGAGCGACAATGCACAACTTTGTTTACCAATCCTGGCGTCACTTCTATGTTGGATTATGCGGTTTTTTAGCCATCTCCTTCAAATTATCCATAATATAGTCGCCTTCCAATCATCTTGTTCGTTACTATTTCAAAAATACCAGAAATAACATCTACATATTGTACCTCCTTTTAACATCCCTACAGCAGAGCTACGATTTTAAATTATTAGAAATAGTCAATTTTGAAAAATTGATTTCATGCAATTTTTATTTTTCAATCACTCATAGTTATGTCATTAATTAGTACATGTATTTACAACTTTAGTCATTAGTAATTGTGTAAGTAGTTTAGTTATACCTTGTTAAAATATTGTAATCACTATCTTCATCAATTTTCAGTCTATGAATAAGGCATAAATGTCATGCCGAAACGTCAGAGCATAAATTACAATTTGACACGATAGTTGTTATTTTACGAACGAGTGTATCCCAAAAAACATAATAACTATATTTATATATATATATATATATATATTGTTATGGATTCGAAGGGTTAAATTTGGGGTAAGTAATGCAATTTCAAACACCCTGTATAGAGAAACGAACAATTTATTTACGCACAAAATTTTTTAATTTATTCAATTTAAACGGACAAGTATTGACGTATTTTATAATTTATGATTGAAAGATTAAAGGTACATAAAGAAATCCAGTTTTAAAAACAAATGAAAACGCATAATTAATTTAATTCATTTTAATTCGACATGTAAAAGCATTAGGAAACACACCAGGGTATAGAAAATCAATAATCCTAAAGCAAAAAGTTTATTGGTAACAAACAGACGTCAGTTCTGTACAATACGGCGAAGCATAGACTCCAAGAAATGTTGTTTTAAACGGTTTATAATTAAGAACACCTGCATGTTTGAAAGGATACCTTCTTCGAATTTATCAGCGTAATAAAGCGGGCTTCATAGAATATATTTTTCAACCGTCAGTGGCTTCGAATAACAAAGTTCCTTAGAGAGCAGAGGAAATGCACGATCAGTAATATGCTACAGATAGAGACGGATATAAAAGCATTGGTTTCAAAACGCATGTTCGTATCTACGTGGAGTCATGAGACGCAGTCATTATAATTTGAATTAGGGCCGCTATACTTGCGGCCACGTCCCCAATGCTCCACCCGGAGGTACTACATTGGGTTTAAACGCGAAAATAATCGTGCTTCTGATTAATTCTGTCTTCATAGTTAATCCACCCTAAATAAAAAACTAAATAAAAATCTAATAAACCTAACAAGCCCTAACAAACTAACAAACATAAAAATCTGACCAGCTGAAACAAAACTAAAAACAGGGTTGTAAATAATGGTATCCCAAGCGCTGACTTTGGAGTGTACCCGATCAACAAAACACAAGCAAAAATAAGAGGGGAGGGATCCGTAATACCGGATAACGCCGGCTTTGCTTACCAGTGCGACCTGAAGGGTCGTCTTAAAACTATCCAAATCTAGCTAACTAATTTAAATTCATCCCTAGCGTTCCCTATCATTCCCTAACTGATTTATATTATGATTACAATCTTCACTATTCTACTCTTCCTTCCCAAATATATACTGCAACCAATATGGCGACAGAACGTCAAACAAAATAAATATGCCACAAAATGCTACAATGCATGCTAATAAATAAATAAATAAATATAAAGTGTAAATATAAAATATAAATAAATATATAAATAAATGTCTAATAAGCGTTAAGCATATAGCAGTGCACAAAATAGCAAAAGCATCACCTTATTTATCAGGTGCACTGGCAGAAGCATTATGTCGGCTAGCGCCATTACGCACAAAACGTGCTTGTTAAATTATTTCAAAAACTACTAATTAATGTAAATCAAAGCTTGTGCAAGTACCGCCGCCACAATTTAAGTCTTACCTCCATGATAAAATTCTCCAGCATCCGAAGATCTGGTCGTCTGTTTACATGTAACTGTAACTTACTTCTAAGGGTAAGATGGGGTGCACTGCTAAAGTCCTGGCGGGTATACACTAAATGTTCTTGGGGATCACAATAACTATCACTTCACTTTCAAGTCCTGGGGATGCGCTTTCACTCTATTTTATTATCTTTGTTTATTTTATTGAATTAATTTAATGAGTGTTTCTGATTTATTTGTTATTGTTTATTTGTTATTATTTATTCCCGATTTCCCGATTTTCCGCAGATAATTATGAAGATAGGCAGTGATTGTATTAATGGTGTGGGGGTTTCTCGTGCATAT
Source organism: Platerodrilus igneus (assembly GCA_036346225.1). NCBI lineage: Eukaryota > Metazoa > Arthropoda > Insecta > Coleoptera > Lycidae > Platerodrilus > Platerodrilus igneus. The sequence continues at coordinate 507,657 of JARFIW010001350.1, read as the reverse complement.
TGGACATTTGGGTATAATTATCATGTTATTTTATTATTATTATTATTATTATTATTATTATTATTTTTTATTTTTAATATCAGGTTTTGGTTATATCTATGCTCGTATCCTTACACACGCTAAGTCAATCTAAAATTTTCCAATCCTCCCACCAACCTCACCGAATTTTACACGCGGTTATCATTATCTAATCTCGCGACCCTTCCCGCGAATTCTTTTAAGGCTGTCCAGAACGCCTTCTGGTTAACCACTTCCCCGACTTCCTCTAGGCTCTTTGGCCATGCCAGACCTAAGATAGCTAGTTTGCTATCAGCCAACCCACGATTTCCCGCCTCAAGCGGGCAGTCGAAGAGCACGTGCTCTGCGCTTTCCGCGTCCTCACCGCATTCGCAGCGGTCGCTGTTGGTTAGCCCGAACCTTTGTAAATACGCCTTCAGGGCGCCGTGCCCTGTTATCAACTGCACCATTATGTGATCGAGCATAACCTCGATCCTACCTCTAGCTTCTATGCTCGGTATGAATTTGTGGGTCAACCTGCCCGTGACAGCGTTGTTCCACCTCTCTTCCCATTGTCGAATTGATTTTTCGCGCAGCTTTCTTTTACTCAAAGAATTCGGTATTGACGAATGTGATATTCGAAAGTCTCCCGTCGCGGCTTCTTTAGCTAATTCATCAGCCCTATCGTTTCCTACGTTACCATTGTGCGACCTGACCCAACAGAACTTTAAACGTCGAAACTCTAGCGCCGTACGCGCTATCCTCCAGACGTCCGCTTGGAGATCTGTCGAGGTGTTCATGTTTGTTAAAGCCGTTAGCGCCGATTTACTATCACTGATTATATAATACTCGTTTCTGCCCGTATGGTTTATTACGTAATCGATAGCCTCTCGTATGGCTACCAATTCGCACTGGAAAATTGTGCTCCAGTTCTCAAGTTTGGTTTGAAACCGAAACACCTCCCTTTCCTGCTTATACACGACAAACGCCGCGCCTGCTTGCCCATTGTCCGTACGTGAACCGTCCGTATAAATTCTGATACCCATCGCGTCCTCATCACCTTCGACAAACTCGATTTCTCTAATATCAGCCGGGTGCCCCAACTCAGATACAACGATCTTTCTTGCAATTTCTCTATTACCAAGATTAAGATCTTCGATAATTTCGCGCCCTTTTCCTATATTTATTAATCGCCTATCTCTAATCTCCCTAACGACATATTCGATAGGGAGAGTCCTACTGATCACCAGGACAGCCTCCGTGGAGGTGGTCCTGTACGCCCTCGCCGCTTTTACCGCGGTTATGCGTTGTACGCTCGTTAATTGACGCATCTCACGGACTTTACAACCTTCTGCCCATATAGAAGCTACGTACAGTATTGCCGCCTCAATTGCTCCGGTATAAACCGTCCTCAGCGATTCGCCTCTGAAACCCCACTTTATTTTAGTCGCCGCCATCATTTTATTTGATATTTCGCCGCCCTTACTTTTTACGTATTGTATGTGCGCTTTCCAATTTAATTTATTGTCGATCTTGACGCCGAGGTAGGTAATACAATCTTTAAACAGGATTTTCTCCCCTCCTAGCTCTAACCTAGGAGGTCTCTTTCCTGGTTTCGTGCCAAAATAAAGCGCCTCTGACTTCGCCGTGTTAAATTTTAATTTTACCGCCTGCGACCATTCGTGTAGTTTATTAAGCGCCTCGTTCGGTTTTGTGCGCATATCCATTAGCAATCTCGATCTTACAATTAAAAGCGTGTCATCTACGATTGAGCATCCTGCGGGCAACTTGACCCTGAAGATGCTCTCATACAACAACTTCCAAAATGTGGGACCAGAACATGACCCTTGTGGGCATACCCTTTTCACCTCACGCGACAGAACTTCACCCGGAATTTCAACCTGTGCCAATCGCCTCGAGAAATACCTCTTGACCAAAGACATCAAGTTTCGCGGACAACCCCTACGATCTAACTCGCAAACGATTAATGGCCACCAGGCAGCATCAAATGCTCCTGAAATGTCCAAAGCAACAACGACACAGTACTCTTTAGCATCTCTTGCCTACTTAATTTCCCCGACAACGAACTCTAACGCGTCGATAGTCGACTTGCCCTCCAAGAAACCAAACTGTCGGTTATTAAAACCGCCGCTGTCTCGCACTAAGTGCTCAACACGCGTAGTCATAAGGCGATCTAAAACTTTCCCCAGCACCGGTAGCAAGCTAATTGGACGATAGCTGCCCGGATCTGACGTATCCATCTTTTTAGGTTTGGGTATAAATTTTACATTCTGGATTTTCCAGCAACGCGGAAAAACGCCCCTTTCTAAACAAAGATTAAACAACCCAACAAAGACACACGGGGCTAACAGGCACGCCTGCAGAGCTGCGTCTGAGGTGATTCCATCATGCCCCGGTGCCTTCTTAGGGTTCATCCTCCTAAGAGCCCTGACGACCTCGTGAACTAGGATTGCCTTATCGGCACCTGTTCCTTGCGCCTCTGCAGCTGCCCGACGTACTAAATCGTGCGACCCTTCATCCCCCTCGGGATTATCCAAGGGGAAAAATTTCTCTAGTAAATATTCCGCTGTGGTTTTAAAACCTTCTGTGTATTCGCCATTTGTTTTCTTTATATTACTGAGCGCGATTTTTTGTTGTTTTCCTCTAATTACGCGGTATGCGGTTCCCCAGGGTTCTTTCTGTGAGTTTTGCGTGCAGAATTCTTTAAATTTATTCGTTCGCGTTTCTTCTATTATTATTTTATATTCGCGGTAACTTTGATTATATTCTATTCTCCGTTGTTCTCTTATATCTCCCGAGGCGCGTTGATAGCGGCGCCTTAGGTTACGCGTTTCTGCCCGCTTGGTGGTTAGTTCCCGGGTCCACCAGGGTACGCTGTCTTTAAATGTTTTCTTTTGCGGCATGGAATACGACGACGCGTCTACCACCGCGTCGTTCAATTTTTTCGCGAGTGTTTCTACTTCGTCTGCCTCTCGGCAGTTAAATAACTCATTTTCGAGCGCAGGGGATACTTTCGCCAAATTTTTCTTTAAACCGCTCCCAATTTGCTTTTTTATTACAGAACCGCGGAAATATAGTTAGCTGCTCGTTTGCGCTTGTTTTGGTTTCAACGTCCCATGTTATTAATTTATGGTCAGAGAGCGTTTCCTCGTCCGACCTTAGTTTTTCGTGCAAGACTGCAGCAATATCTATAAAACTGCTGCCTATATGCGTCTCAAACGTAGGTGAATCATTAGTATTTATCACACTAAGGTCCCATTCCGTAAAAAGATCAGCAACCTGGGAGCCTCTATCGTCTTCGATAGGGCTGCCCCATAATGGCGACTTAGCATTAAAGTCTCCTGCGATAATTAAATTTCTATTTCTACCGATTTTACGAAGAATTCCTTCAATTTGATTTATTAAATCCTCTGTTTGAGGATTCTCCCGCCGGGAATCGATCGGCGGAAGGTAAGTGCTTATCACGTAAAACGTATGCAATCCCGTTTTTATTTCTGCGGTGGTTATGACCTCATTGGACAGATTGTTTAGGATTATTCCGGCGCACGTCCCGTTATTTATTATTATTTTTTGTTTGCGTTTAAAACGGTAACCCCCTTCCCAAAACCTGTTATTTTGTGGCTATACAGGTGCGGTTCCTGTATAAGCCCGATGTCGATATTATTTTCGCTGAATAACTTTACGAAGTTATTTGTTGCCCCTTTTCCTTTCCCGAGATTTAATTGCGCGAATTTAATCTTCTTGCTTCTTTTAAATCTTTCTTTTTCTTCACGGTCCATAATCGATGTTCCGTGTGATTGCGTTCTTCAATCTCAGCATCGTGGGGCATCTACTCGACTTGGCGTCGTGGCGCGTATTGACCTTCGCGCCACCGCCAGTTCTGTCGTTTGCCCTAGCGCAAACCACATAGCAGGGGACTGCCCTCCAGCAATTCTTGAACTCGTGTTCGACTTCGGCACAGTTACCGCACCACTGTACCTTCTCCCTGCACTCCATCGATCTATGGCCGTACTCGTTGCACCTGTAGCACTGGGTCATCGAGAAGTGGTCCCGGGCCCAGACTCTTCGCCACCTAAGGTTAATAGCGTCAGCTAATATACGTCTCCGAAGTGTGGGGGTCACTTCGAAGACTACGTTGACGAAGGGATCCCTAGGGCCCTTTCCGCCAAACCTAAACTTCTCTCTTAGGTGGTCTTCGATTTTCAAATCGCCGAAGCGGGGATTCTGGCACGCGATCAACCGCACCAGCTCTTCCGCCTTCATCCCCGCTTCGACCCTTGGAATAACGACCCTTGGGCGCTTCTTCTCGATGGTCTTCGCCACGAGCTCTTTGCAGTGACCGACAACCTTCGACTGCAATTTCTTCGCATCTTCTCGGTTAGCACACTCGACTACTACACCGCCCTTTCGAGTCCTACGAGCTCCGACCACGACAAAACCATCACGAGCGGGATCGACCTCCTTCTTCAGGGTCGACATGACGTCATCCTTCTCCCCTGGCCTTGCGTCGACCCTAACTGCAAAGGTGGGCGTCGCACCTGCAGCATACGACACCTTCCGCGGCATCGGCACCTCCTGGCTCCTGGAACACTGCCCCGAAACAGAAGCAACCACCGCTGGACTTTCCCCGACAACATCAGCTCTCCCAGAATCACTAGCCACAAGCCGCAGCGCTCTAACCATACCTATAAGTTGATTCGCCGCGTCGAGGAAATCATCCACGGCGTAGCGAATCCTCTTTCTGTCTTCCACAACGATAGTGGCGGAGGTCGTCGGCATCCTCCCGGAGATGGCCGAGTGCGCCTTCCTCACCCTCAATCTCAGGAGGTCTAGCTCATCGTGGTCGCTAGCAGCAACGCTAACGTTGCTGCTAGTCGACATCTTTCGCTGGGCTGCCGAAGTTGAGGGCAATTCAGGCGCCGCAACCACCCCAGGGGGCTCCGACTCCACCGGCACGACCGCCGCAGACACAGGCTCCTCTACCTCCTGTACCTCCTCCTGCATCCCTAACCTAACGTCTTTTAAAATTACCTTCAGCTGTTTCCCCCAACAGCGCCCTCAGCCTCCAACCTATCAGACTCCGACCGATTTCCCCTCTTCTTCCTGGGCAACGGCTCCTCGTCGCGGTGGACCACCATGCTGACAAAACTAACAAAAAATGATACCTAAAATGCAGCTCAAAGACGACTTGACCGTTACGACGCTAGAAGAGCGCAAAACGTTGGTCCAATAAAGATGTTTTGTTTAAAGGTGAACCGTAAACAACCTTGTATTTATTTAAACTTCAAACCGCCCAATTAAATATCAAATTTTAACAAAAATACAACAAACACTAAGCGTCAAAATAACAACTAGAATCAAATAAATTCCCCAACGCAATAAAAATATGTCGGTTCAAAATGTTCCATAAATAACACTATTTATTTATTTTAAAATTTTTTTTAAAACAACAAATAAAATTTAAATAAACTAATTACTTCAAAATATTAAAATACCTAATTTATAAATAACAACACTTTATTTTTAAATGTGTAATTAACAAAATAAGGTCGAGCGCAATCGGAATGCGGTCACCGGAAATGACCTTTCACTTAATCAGTTGGTAACTGTAACTGTTGCACTGCTTAATTACACCAAAATCGATTTTAAAAGAACTTACAAGTACGCGTGTACTTAAGTTACGGAAAATTTATATTAAAATTGTTTTAAAATTTACAGTTTTTGAGTTATTTATTTGATTTAAAAAGGTTTTTGTTTTTTGGTTATTATTTGGTTATACGCGCACTATAAAAAATTCATACACTTTTTGGTTGTTTTACCCGGTTTTTTACTCGATTTATACGGTTTTTATTTTAAATTTATTATTAAAAATGCCTTTTTAAGTTATTTCGAAATTATTTTTGAGTATTAGTTTAGTAGATTTTTGTATTATTAATCTGAAATTCAGTTAGTTTATTTTAAAACGCGGATTTGGTTTAAGTTACAAGAAAAACGCGATTTATTTAGTATTTATTTAATTTAAATTCTGTTTTAAAATTTTATTTTACTGCCCTGTATTTAAAATTTGATGCCACACAATTATAAAATTAAAACACAATATAAAATAAAGCTTCAAATGAAATAAATTAAAAATAAATAATAAAAACCCTAGATAAAAAATTGCTGTTATTGCTGAAGCGGCAGCTCGGCAAAAACACGTCCGCTCGCTTCAAGCGGCAACTAGAAAGTTTTTCTGAGACGCAGTCAGCAATATTGATTTTCTATAACTCAAGTGGGGTTTGGAACGCGACATCAAATATGCATAAGACAGAGATAAAAATATTACAGGCCGAGCTTTATGATGACACAGTACAGTATCATTGGTTGAAACGAGTAGTTTTACAAACGGACAAATAGGTGGAAGCGAATATCGGATTATACGACGCGTCCACGAGGTGAATTTCTGGAAGCTTTAAGTCAGTTACATTAAGATTTGCAGAAGTGATATTTTAAAATAAGTATTTTGCGTGAAGTGTGGCCTAGAGGTGGCAGTTGGAATAATATAAATACTTTTGCAGGAGGTAAAAAGGCTCTCGTTATTTTCTCGTTGCTTTTAAATACTTACAATGATAAACCGACGTTATAATAGAGTTCTTGTGAGTATTAAAAATTATTCATAGTACATTAAACGTTGTACTAGCACTTATAACTTGGTAGTTGAGGCCTTATAGGTAGTAACGTGAGTAGTGCCGAATGAATTAAATTAACCGAGGTCCAATTAATACCATACCAAGCTAGTAAATTTATGTATCTATGTAATAAACAGAAGTATAATATACGTGAGAGTGTATGCTGTTATAGAATGGTAATTGGAAGCAAGGCTTGTCGAATACGGAGGTTATCATCTATAAGTATATGAAGTATCAGAGCGCATAATCACGAAGCCGAAGGGTTCTGAGGAGCATCATCGAAGGGATAGAGACTTGAAGCATTTCCAGGTAACTCATTTGTATTTTCTGTTATCTGATAAACTTTTGGAATTATTTGGTGATGTATGAGTGAACATTGGGGTTATTTATGGTTATATAACGTATCGAAAAAGATACATGTACTTGACAATTATTAGGGTTATTTAAAATATTGAAAAGGGTGTATGTAAAACTTACGAAATTTCATTATGAATTTAAATTGGATTGTTAAGGGGTACATGGGTTTATTAGTTTTGTAGTAATTTTATGCAAGGTAAAACGCATACATTAATAAACTGGGTTATTATGAGCTCACCATACTGCAGTGTGAAATAAATATAGGGTATTATTTGGGGCCCATCTACTCATATTGTATTAAAATTGTTTGCAAATAATAATTTAAAAAGGACTTTAAAACAGATCACTTATTGAGTTGTAATTAGTGTACCAAACAGTGTATACCTGTGAATAATTTGTTTATAAATAGCGTAAATAAAAATTGTATGATTGTTGTATTATTTGGTTTTATTGAATGGTGTGCGAATGGGAAAGAAGAATGATTGTAAATTTAAGTATCCGACAAGAGGCACAGCTGAGCTAGCCAGGAAAGCTGCTGAAGATTGTTGCAGCAGAATAAACGGATAAGAATATTTTTATAAATGTTTTTTATTTTTTTTTTGAAAATCAGTGGACACTGGTGATGTAAAAACCGTAAGTCCACTATCCACAGCAATATATATATATATATATATATATTGCCGTGGAACCTCAGTAAAATTCGTGCCCCACCTGGGCCAACATAAAATTTTTCAAAAAAAAAATAAAAAAAATTTCTTACTCTATATTTTGGACGCCTTCAAATTTCTCTGCTCACCCTGGCTAACTCAGCAATCGGCCTTTTCTTGCATACCTATTTTTACGAACATACCACGCACACACCCCCACACACCATCAAATGAAATTATCAAAATAATACTACAACCATACAACCTTTTATTTACACATATTAACGGATCAAATATTTACACATGAGTACAAACGTTTTGGTACAATTATTACCAACTCAATTTATTGAATGTTTTCAAGTCCTTGATTTTTAAATGATTTTAATCATATTCGAGTAGATATGAGTAGATGGGCCCCACATGTAACCCTAACTTGACTTCAGACTGGTGTATTGTGAGCTCATTATAACCCAGTTTTGTTTATAAATGCTTTTTAAACCTTGCATTTCTGAAAACAAATTTACAGACCCGTTTACTCCTTACAACCACAATTTATAGCCTGAATAAATTTTCATATATCCTCAGTAAACCCTTTTTCAATACTCAAAATTATTAAATTGTCCTGCACATGTACCTTTTTAAACAAGTTTTTAAATACAATAAATACGCCACCAAGTCAACCACACAACACAAAATATTCACAAATGTTTATATAAAAACAGAAATTTCAAATTTATTATCTGGAGATTGCTACCAAAAACCCCTCGTCGCTGTGTCCAACTACTACGCTGATTCCAGGATCCACCAATCCCTACCAAACAATAACTGTACTTCTGCCAAGATACTAGCTTCGTCTCAACAGTAACATTCCATTTTAAATATTACGCATACAAATTTTTCTCAGTTCTGCTTACCCCAAAATCATCCATCTATATAATAACTTAGTCGTAGTAACGGTGCCTTTTATTTAAATAAGCACTAAGTTGTGCCATCACTTTACTAACTTTCGGTCTACTACTACAACTTTTATAATTTCAGATAAGAGGTTTAATGTAACAGTACTGAACACACACATTTTAACCGAAAGCTTTGATTATTATATAGGTCTGAACCCGTATTCAGAACTCGATGAAAAAAAAGAGAGCTTTAATATATTCTCCTGGGTATTTATATTGTTCCTAAACCCCCCGTGAAACCTGTTTCAAGGGAAAAGCTTATTTTCAAAGCGGCTTCATAAAATTTTGAACGTAACCGATTCTAAATTCCGAAAAATTTCTTCCGTCCGTCGTGCTGTTTATATAGAAATCCTCTCCTACCTTACACGTACGCGCACTTTTCGAAAACTGTTGGCTGTCAACCAATGATATACTTTCCTGCCGTCCCAATACTCCACCTATCCGCTATACATCCCTGTTCTATACATGCTTGTTGTCTTCTTTCAAACCCCACTTTGGCTATAGAAAATTGATATTGCAGACGTCCTTCTTTTAGTCCACGTGTATACCTTACCTGACTTCTATTAAACGCTTGCTCTATCTGCTTCTCTATCAGTCTTACACTATCGATCGTTCATTCCACTCACTTCTCAAGGTACGGGTTATTTACCAGCTTATACAAATCGACCGTTAAAAACAACTTTTATGGAATTTTATATTAACGTTCGTTTCCAATTCTCTGAACGTAACATTTAACCAACAGGTGTTTCTTAAAATTATCGACCGTTTGAAAATAACAATTCCTAGATTCTCTGCTTCGTAGTATCGGTGTAAATGAACGTTGGCTTTTAAACGAATACATTTGCGTTAGAAATTATTGATTTTCTTATGCATGCAAGCTTTCTTTTCTGCTTTCATGCGTTTGATTAAAAGAAATTATAATTAATATATATATATATATATATATATATATATATATATTGTTATGATAATAGGGCTATTTAAGGGTATATAAGGTTACAAGGGATGAATACTACATGTAAATATTATAAGAACCACGCAAACCAAACATTTAAATCATAAACTGTACATAATTTGTTCTACAAATCACCCTGTATAAAATCAATAACAAGTTACAATTAATTAAAGGAAACTCATTTAGTAATAACCAAAACACATTCATCAAAATAAATAATTGTGGAAGCAATTCAATCCATTTAAAATATTCTTAAGCTCAAGATAAATTCAAATTCGACATATTTGAAGAAAAATAGTCGTAAAATGAAATTTCTTTCAACCTAAACGCATTTGCGTAAGAAATAGAAGTCAATAAAAGGCATATAATACATATTAGTTTATATAGGCAAACATTTTAAAGCAGGCATATTTCATAAAGTATAAAGAATTGAGCGGAAGACTACATTTGGTTTGAAATGTATAAATTGCCACATTTAAGAAAACCCAACATAGGTAAATAAGGTATGAATACTAAAATTATGACTACGTGCAGTTTGAAAAGTACAAAAACACTATTTGTTAATAAATTCCATAATACTAAGTTCCAATATACGTGCAAATTCAAACGCCTAAAGAGTATGCAATACTCAATAAAACTTAACAGGTTAAGATAAGAGGAGGGAAGGAATTTGTGTATATAGCGAACATAAGTAGATAAAGGACATTCATTTCACAATCGACATGCTGCTGTGCTGGTTGAAACAAAATTATTACGTAAATAAATGTAGTGAAAGTTATAAGTTGAAGAAATTTAGTGAAAGTCATATTAATTAAAAATTTCAAATAAAAAAACAGTAAAGTGCGCGATTGAAATAATAGTGTGTATAGGTGTGTATAAAATTCTAAAATTGATAAAAACGTAAGTTAAGACTTAAGTAATATAAATAAGATCTTTACAATTTATTAATTTAGGGCACTAAATTAAAAACAAATAAAGATCAAATAAAACTAAATCACGACGTTAATATGAAATTACGACGTTAAAATAAAATAACCAGCAGATTACGACGTTATTACTCCAAGTGTTGGTAAATTCATTAAACTGCTGGTTGGCGACTACAGGCTACTAAACATACGATTGATTGGGATCGGGAAGAACCAGCGAGAGAAGCAGGAGGAACATACGGTCAGGCTTATCTTTTCAATTCATAGCATGCTGTATTTATAATTTTACATGATGGCTATATTCAGAAGTGAGCTTAAACGTTACATGTAATCTAAATATCTTGTGTAAAGGTCAACAAAAATTTGGTTGATACGTAAAGGTATATTGAAGAACGGGAATATTTCGTTAAACGTTCAACGTTCAACAGCTTCGTTCGTTATGTCCGTTTGTGGATAGATGTGTTTGCTCAGGGTGGGCGGTAGATTACACAATTCAGAATTGTCATTTAATGAAAAATTTCCTTTATTATTACCCCGTTCTCATCGACTAACAGAATTGGTTATAATGGACTGCCAACAAACACATTTACATCCTGGTTTAATGACCACACAATTTTGGGTAACTCAACATTTTTGAGTTTTAAAAGGCAATACGGCAATATATACAAAGGTGCATACGCTGTTTTCGAGTTAATCCTATTGCTTATTGTTTTCCCATGGGTGACTTGCCCTCCGCTAGAGTAACTCTTGGGAAACCTCTTCTTCATACGGGTATGGATTTTGGTGGCCCCTTTCTATCCCAATAAATCGGTTGTGTGGTTCAAGGTCATTAAAGGCATGTTTGTGTGTTTCAGCACAAAAGCAATCCATTTGGAATTGGTATGAAATCTTTCACAGGATGCATTTAATAGTGCCTTGCGCAGATTAATCGCTCATCGTGGAAAATGCATTAAGTTATACAGCGACCGCGGCACTAATTTTACTGGTGCTTGGACAGAATTGGCAAAACTTAGGGAAGTATCAGCAGTCTCTGAAGGAATTGAATTGGTTTTCAATCACCCTGCCTCACCTCATTTAGGATATTTGTGGGAGGTAGGCATAAAATCAATTAAAAGGCGATTGGTGATCAGATTCTTACGAGAAACTGGATACTGAATTGTTGCAAATTGAGGCAATTCTAAATTCGAAGTCATTGATATTCTTTAACTAATAATTCAGATGGTTTTTCTTATTTGACTCCTAGTCATTGCCTTGGTTTGGAGCCTGTGTTATTCATTCCTGATTCATGTATAATAGACTTGAAACTGACAATGTTAGATCGTTGGCAATTAGTATAAACTTTTGGAATAATTGGGGTACAGATTATCTAAATATGTTGAAGCAGAAAACGACGTTAGTTTGTATGTCACCAAAAAGTCTTTGCAAACTACTACTGTGTGATGTGTATAATTACACAAATTACAAGAGAATGAATGTCCGTTAGTAAGCGACCAAAAATGTGTCTGTAAATGATTTCATTTGTAACGTCGTATAAGGACACAACCTGCATGCGAATGGACGCTCGTTAGTATGAGATACAAATATTCTGGTAAATGACTTTTTCGTAATGCGGTATAAACACAAATTTCAAGTTAATCGACGTTCGTTTGTATGCGACCAGATGTGTATTTGTAATGACATTTGTGTGATGTGGTATAGTTACATACATTGCGTACTTGTAGTATGCGATCACAAATGTCTTTTTAAAGTCCATTTTTGTGACGTGGTATATTCGCACAATTTACGTGCAAACAGATGCTAGTTAGTATGCGATCGCAAATGCTTTTGTAAACCATTTTTTCCTAACGAGCTATAATTATACAAATGGCATGCGAATGGAGGCTCGTTAGTATGCGACAATAAATGTTCGTGTAAAAAAATTTTTTGTGATGCAGTATAATCACACAAATTGCATGCGAATAGCCGTTAGTTACTATGCAAGCGAAAATGTTTTTGTAAACAACTTTTTCGTGATGTGGTATAAGCACACAAATTGCACGCGAATAGACTTACGTTTGTATGCGACCGAACATGTTTTGCTAAATTACATTTTACTGATGCAGTATAATTACACAAATTGCATACGAAAGGACGTTCGTTAGTATGCGACCAAAAATGTATTTTTAAATTACTTTTTTGTGATGCAGTATGATCACACAAATTGCAAGTGAATGGACTTTCGTTTGTATGCGACCAAAAATGTCTTTCTAAATTACATTTCAGAGATGCACTATAATCACACAAATTGCATGAGAATGGGCGTTCGTTAGTATGCAACCGAAAATGTTCTTGTAGTCTACTTTTTTGTGATGCGGTGTAATTACACAAATTGCATGCGAATCGACGTTCCTTAGTATGCGACCGAAAATGTCCCAATAAACGACTTTTTTCTAATGCGGTATAATCACACAAATTGCATGCGAATGGACGTTCGTTAGTATGCAACCGAAAGTGCCTATTTAAATGACCTTTATGTGATGTAGTATAACCACACAAATTGCATGCGAACGGACTTTTGTTAGTGTGCGACCAAAAATGTCTTTTTAAATTACTTTTATGAGATGCAGTATAATCACACAAATTGCAAGTAAATGGACGCTCATTACTATGCGACTGAACGTGTCTTTTTAAATTACTCTTATGTGATGTAGTATAATCACACAAATTGCATGCGAATGGATGTTTGTTAGTATGCAACCAAAAATGTTCTTGTAGTCGACTTTTTTGTGATACGGTGTAATCACACAAACTGCATGCGAATGAACGATCGTTAGAGTGCGACAGAAAATGTTTCTTTAACTGAGTTTTTTGTGATGCGGTATAATCACACAAATTGCACGCAAAAGGACGGTCGTTAATATGTGACCGAAAATGTGTTCTTATATGACATTTTGTGATGTAGTATAATTACATAAATTGCACACTAATGAACGTTCGTTAGTATGCGTCCGAAAATGTCTTGGTAAATCTCTTTTTCGTAATGCACAAATTGCACGCAAACGAACCTTCTTTTGCGTGAGGCTGATTCACGTGCTCCATTCTTACTTTATTAACTTAACATCAATTATTAATACAAATGCCCTTTGCTTAATTTGTTTCATAGCAACCCTGAGTGTCTACGTGAAAGGTGGTGCTCAAGATTCTCTTTTAGATGAATTTGTGGATTTCGCACTAAAAAAATGTTAGTTGGTTTTCTTGGGTTTTTTAAAATCGTTTAAAGCTTGCGCGTTATATTCATATATAATGTTCGCAATTTCTAAATAGACTTCGTCATCCGCGACGTCACACAAGTAATAACTATTTATGTAGATGTTTGTCAACTTAATACCATACAATGTTATAGTTATAGTGTATGTTATAGTTTTGGTTTGAATAATAGCAATTTACGACGTTGCCAGATTTTAGGTTATGTTATTTATTGTTTAGTTGGTATTAACGATCTCGTTAATTTTTCAGTTTTTATACATTGTATTTGGCGGGTGTTTTCTTCAAACAGTTCTTTTAAGAACTCATCTTAGTATTGAACAGAACTCTAATCACCGAAGACGATGAACGAGATTGATTTAGACCCTGAACTAAGTTATTTGTTGCTAGTTTGATCATCTTTATTGTATGAAAATCGTCTTATTCATTTTCCAGTTAAATTTATAGTGCAACATGTAATTATTTTAGATATATCACGCTTCTGTTCATGCTTGATGATAGAATTTAAAACATGATGAGCTTTTTAATGGTAGTGAACGATCCCTGAATACAGTCTTGCACAGTACTGGATTTAAATGGCTGAAAGATAATCCAAGAATAGGTTTAATGGAACTGCTAAATATTATGGATAAATGGAATTTGATTCTTGATAATATACGAAATTAAAAAAAAGAGAATCTGTAGCAGTTATGTGTTTATAGACGAAACATGGCTTTTTCAGAATGGTGCTGTAAGCCGTTTCTAGCAAATCAGTGATATAAAAACAGTTAGCGCACACACATTGATGGAAAAAGGTTGGTGTTATACCTACTTATCCTAAATACAGTATAATGTAATTAGTTTTGTAGGTACATAGTAATACAAATGGTGCTGACATTGATTTTCTCTTCTTCCACAAGAAAAATCTAAATTACTACAGAGAAGTGAATGAGCAAAATTTGAAAATTAATTATTAAAGAATTTGGAAAAACCATTTGCAATAATTTTAGACAGCGTGTCGTATTAATATACTTGTTAAATAAAACACCTAACAGTACCTAGAAAAAAAGTAATTGTAGAGTGACTAACTAAATAAGCAAGTTCTTATGGAACTAATTATTTTAAGCAAAGCTTGTTCAACTTGTCGCGATGTAAGTCATAATAATGTGCTTTGTAACAAATCAGTAATTTTAAAAATTGTAGGCATAAATCATCTAAGGTTAATAATCTATAGGAACACTGTGACACAATTTGAATAAAATGAAAAACCTTTATCAAAATATTTAAACAGAACGTATCGACCACTATGTGGTCATCATCAGAAATCTGTAATTAAATAATAATTAGCTGTTGTTCTGGAACACTTCAGGATATTTTCCTCACCACTTGGGCTGAAGTGAACCTTCCCAACATACAATTTACTATATTGTTGCTTTAAACACTATCGATGATATTCTCCTCACCCGCAGGATGGTGTTATTCACAACAAACAAGTGTTGTTGTGAATAACACCAGCCTGCGGGTGAGGAGAATATCATCGATAGTGTTTAAAGCAACAATATAGTAAATTGTATGTTGGGAAGGTTCACTTCAGCCTAAGTGGTGAGGAGAATATCCTCTGAAGTGTTCCAGAACAACAGCTAATTATTATTTAATTACAGATTTCCTACTGATGATGACCACATAGTGGTCGAAATACGTATCTGGTATTTTAAATATTTGTTGTGGTACAGGTTTTTTCATTTTATTCATCAAAGGTTATTAAAGTGGAATTGCTGATTGAGAAATACAGATGTGTGGTTTCCGTATCGCTGCATATTCAATGTAGTTGGAATGTATGTGGTGTACGACTACTACAACTAACACATCGAAAGAACATTCGGTGAAACATCTTGCAAAAATTATCAAAGATTGGTGGAAAAGTAAGATCAAATTCGATCAAGGAGACATTCCACCTCTATTTACTTACATTGATGATAGCGATAACTAATACATATTTTCGATCCAATTAAAGAAACTTTTTATATGATTGATGTATCTTTAATTTTATGTATAATAAACAAGTATACCTACATATGTTTTAATGTTAAATTACAAGCCTTTAATCTTTTCTGTGACTTCCTGTGCTCAAAGACCACAAACATAGAAACAAGAAGAAATTGCTTAAAACATATGTGTGGAGCACAGCACTGTATGGCTGTGAAGCCTTGACAGTAGGAGAAGCAGACAAAAAAATAGAAGCCTTTGAAATGTGATGCTACAGACGTATGATGAAGATATCGTGGACAGACAAAGCTAAGAACGAAAAGGTTACTAAAAATGGTAAGGGAAGAAAGAAATATGTGGAAAACAGTAAAAAATAAGAGAGATAGGATGATAGGCCACATACTAATACATGAGGGAATAGTGCGGAGTATATTAGAAGCAGAGATAGGAAAAAAGAGAAGTAGAGGTAGACCTAGGTTAGACTACTGCACACAGGTAGTGAAAAATGTAGGCTGTAAGAATTTCAGGCAAATGTGTAGGGCTAGCTCAGAATAGAAACCAATGGAGGTACGCTTCCAGCCAGTCGCAAGATGGAAAAATTAATGACAATAATAATTACTGTACCTAAACATGATGATTATTATAAACAACTACAGATATTGGTTTTGCAATACTCTCAACTAATGTTAATTGTGCAAAAAGATTTACTGGAAAACTATTACTACGGCAAATGTCTAAGTGTTAGGGAATCCTTGGCAGCCACGGGCTGCTTAACCCCTTTCACATACCACTGAATCTCGGTGAAATATGGCATATAATTAGAAAACAATAGGCAGTTGGGAGAATTGCAGGGAACTGTGTAGGCTAGCTCAGACCATTAATAAGCTGAGGTACAAGTCTAACCAGATTCAAGGCGTAAAACCTAATGACGAAAAAATAAGTGTTCTTAAATCTAATGATTATTATAAACAACTACGGGTGTTGGTTGTGAAACATTTTCAGCTAGTGTTAATTGTGCGAAAAGATAAATTGGAAAAACTATTAATTCGACAAAGGTTTAGGTGCTGGGGGAACTTGGCAGCTGCTTACCAGCCTTCATATACAACTGAATATTGGGGGAGTAGAGTATATGACTGTAAAACAATAGAAAGTGACCAAACTGCATCAAACAAGAAAGAACAGAAGCTATGTTCAAGGACACCGAACATAGATACAAGAAGAAAACTGTTAAAAGCATAGTGTGGAGCACAGCACAATACATGTATGAAATAGAAGACTTCCAAGAACGTGATAGTGGCTGGACATTGAGAAGTATTTATAATTTACGTATTAATATAAATAAGTACAATCCCATGCGGGGTTCATCACACATTGAGTTGCTATCTCAAATACAACGTAAACAGGCGTGTATTAACGTAAGGAATAATGACCAGGCATGTTTTGTATGGTCTATAGTATCTGCACTTTACCCTGTTGTTCGTAATCCTTAAAGGTTCTCTAAATATTCTCATTATTCATCTGTATTAAATCTAAAAGGTATCCAGTTTCCTATGACAATAAACCAAGTTGCACATTTTGAATCTCAGAATGATATATCTATAAATGTATATACTCTTAAACTAAACAATAATAATTTTACAACCGTTCTCTTCTTCATATCAGATAAAAAAGAATATAGACATGTCAATCTCTTGATGATTTATAACCAGTACTATGGTGATGATCTAGAAAGCCATGAACCCACAATTGAACCGTTTAATTCTCATTATGTATGGATCAATGATTTAAGTCGATTAGTGTTTTCTCAACTTAATGCTGATCATGCCAAGAAACATTTCTGTGATCGTTGTCTCCACTACTTCACTACAGAGGAAAAATTAATAAAGCCTATCGATGATTGTAAATGAAACAATTGGGTGTACCTCGCTTGCCTACGGAAGAAAATAAAATCCTCCGTTTTAGAAATTTTACAAACAAGGTTAAAGTTCCATTCGTTACATATGCAGATTTAGGTGTCTTTTGAAGCCTACTGGGGATGCTCAAAAATATCAAGAACACTGTAGTGTAGGGTATTATGTTAAATGTGAGTACGATGACTCGTTATCGCTTTATCGGTCATATCGTGGTGAAGACTGCATAAATTGGTTTTCAAAGGAACTACAACAATTTGCAGAAGATGTTGAAATCGTTTTTATGTGTCTGAACTATTGTTCATTATAAATTTTTTAAGTTTGATAAAGTTTGAAGGACTTGAATGTGATAACTAAGAATATTTATGAGAAAAATATTGAAATACTGACGTGAAAAATAAGTTGAGCGCTAATTCCTGCTCAAAGACATATACCACATAAACTTACCAAGTTATCCAAGATCTCTTGTACAGCGAACTATGCGGAACTTGTTGAAGCATCACTCTTAAACACATAATAATTAAATTTATATATTGTTTACAACAATTTGCGAAAGCGATGTAATTTATAACTCTGCTAGACAGTCCTAGCATAACGAGTTCACATTAGCGAATGAATAAATTCCGAACCGTAATCGGCCGGTATGATAGGCAACTCGTTTGTTCATGCATTATAATTTAATTAAGGGGCCGCTATGCTTGCGACCACGTCCCCAATGCTCCACCTGAAGGTACTACACTGGGTTCAAACGCGAAAATATAAACGTGCTCCTAATTATTCTAACTTCAAAATTAACACATCCTAAATAAAAATCTAACAATTGAAACAAAAACTTAAAATAGGGTTTGATTGATGGTATCCCTAGCGTTGATTTGGAGTGTGCCCGTTCAACAAGACACAAACAAAATGAATGGGGAGGGATCCGTAATGACGGATAGCAGCCGCCAGCTCTGCTTACCGGTGCGACCTGAAGGGACGAATTAAAACTATCCAAATCTAGCTAGCTAATTTAAAATGGATTCAAATTTTCTAAGAATACGCCAAATATTAATAGCGAATCCAGCTATTTTACCTGCCCTATACATTTACACATTTGTTTCCCTGGTCTAAGTAATTTGTTAGCCTAAGTCTGTCCCTAGCTTTCCCTATCATTCCCTAACTGATTTATATTGTAATTACAATCTTCTCATACAATCTTCCTTCCTATATATAATCTGCCACCAAAAATGACGGCAGAACGTCAATCAAATAATATCAAACCACAAACAATAAAAGCAGGCAAAAATATAAATATAAAAATAAATATAAATATTTCTTTTCCCCCCTCTTTTTTCCTATCTCTGCTTGTCATATATCACAAGGAAAAAAGAGACGGATGTAGACCTAGATCAGATAGTGATAGTTGCAGACTGTGCAAATTTCGGGGAAATGTGTAGGTTAGTTCAGAATAGGAAACAATGATGCTACGCGTCTAACCAGTTTCAGGACTGAAGACCCAATGATGATGATAAATATTTATGTAAATATATAAATAAACATCTATAAGCATTAAGCGTTGAGCAGTGCATAAAATTGCAAAAAGCATAACCCAAATTATCAGGTGAACTCGCATAAGCATTATACCGGCTAGCGCCATTACGCACAAAATGTGCTCGTTAAAATATTTCAAATCTACTAATTATTATAAATCAATGCTTATGCGAGAACAACCGCCACAATTTTGTTCTTACCTCGTTAATATATTTCTCCAGCATCCGAAGATCTGGTTGTCTGCATACCTTTAAACTTACTGCTAGGGGGAAATGGATGCACTGCTAAAGTTCTGGTGGGTATGCACTAATCGTCCTGGGGGATCACAATCACTATCACTTCACTTTTAAGTCCTGGAGGGATGCGCGGTTTACTCTATTTTATTAATTATTTTGTTCCGTTGTTTATTTCATTGATTTAATTTAAGAAGGGTTTTTGATTTATATGTTCTTATTTATTTATTTGCCCGGATTAAGTTTTAAGTTTTTATTTATTCCCGATTTCCGCGCGTATAAGGTTAGATAGTGGTCATAGTGATTGTATTAGTGGTGCGGGGGTTGTCGTGCACATGGACTTTTATAAATATTATGATAATTTTTTTTGTTTTTTTTTACTTTTTGTTTCATTTTTTTTAAATTTCTTTTTCAGTTTGTTTTTATTTTTTTATTCCCTGTTTTTTAATTATTTAAATACAGGTTTTGGTTACCAAACTCATATCATTTAACGCCAGGTCAAAATATAAAATTTCCAATCCTGCCTCCCTTCCGATTTACGCGCGGTTATCGCTGTCTAATCTTGCGACCTTTCCCGCGAACTCTTTAAAGGCTGTCCAGAACGCCTTCTGGTTAGCCACTTCCCAAACTTCCTCTAAGCTCTTTGGCCATGCTTGACCTAGGATAGCTAATTTGCTATCAGATAATCCTCGATTTGCCGCCTCAAGTGGGCAGTCGAAAACCACGTGCTCTGCGCCTTCAGAGCCCTCACCGCATTCGCAGCGGTCGTTGTCGGTTAAACCGAATCTTTGTAAATACGCTTTTAGGGTACCGTGCCCTGTTATCAATTGCACCATTTTATGATCGAGTTCTACTTCGATATTACCTCTAGCTTCTAAGCTCGGTATGAATTTGTGGGTCAACCTGCCCGTGGCAGCGTTGTTCCATCTCTCATCCCATTGTCTGATTGACTTTTTGTGCAGCTTTCTTTTAATTAGAGACCTCGGTATCGACGAATGTGATATCCGAAAGTCGCCCGTCGCGGTCTCTTTAGCTAATTCATCAGCCCTATCGTTCCCTACGTTACCATCGTGCGACCTAACCCAACAGAACTTTAAACGTCGAAACTCGAGCGCCGTATGCGCTATCCTCCAGACGTCCGCCTGGAGGTTTGTTAAGGTGTTCATGTTTGTCAAAGCCGTCAGCGCTGATTTGCTGTCGCTGATTATATAATAGTTTGTTTATGCAGCAGCGCATCGGTCATGAGAAAAGCGTCAAACCAGTGTCCATATGATATGACCCCGTTAACATTGCAACAGGAAGCTGCTTTCATAGCCGCAACACACTGTTATATCTGTGATAAACCATTTAGTGTCGGAGACATAAAAGTTCGTGATCATGATCGTATTATTCCAACTGACAACTCTAGAGGACCAGCACATTCGGGTTGTAATATAAATCATCAGGACCCTCGAACAATCCCCATCGTTTTCCACAACTTAAGCGGATACGATAGTTATTTTATCATTAAAGTATTGCTATTAATTTAAAAGGCCGTGTAGATGTGCTACCGGTAACGAAAGAAAAATACATATCATTCACTAAATTTATTCCAGAAAACCTAGTCAATTTTCGATTCATTGATAGTTTCCGCTTCATGAGTTCCTCCT
Organism: Platerodrilus igneus; assembly: GCA_036346225.1. Taxonomy (NCBI): domain Eukaryota; kingdom Metazoa; phylum Arthropoda; class Insecta; order Coleoptera; family Lycidae; genus Platerodrilus; species Platerodrilus igneus. Next base: position 486,600 of record JARFIW010001350.1, on the reverse strand, counting down.
TTGACTGAATATCAACTGTTAAAAAGCCGATTCTCACATTTAAACGATGAACAGTTTCTATTATTGACCCGAAAAAGTGTCTATCCACATGATTTCATTGAGTCTTTTGCAAAGTTTAACAATATCTGTTTACCTAGCTAGCAGCAATTTTATAATACATTAGAAGATAAGGTAATCTCTAATAAGCAGTATGCGCATGCTCAAAGAGTATGGACTACATTTAATATTTAAAACTTGGGTCAATATTCGGATTTATACCTAGAAACTGACGTATTGTTATTGGCTGAAGTTTTTGAACAATTCCGTTCAAGTTGTCATTCCACTTATGGACTTGATTCTGCCCACTACTATACACTGCCTGGATATACTTGGGATGCGTTGATGAAACATACAGACCAGGAACTGGAACTACTAACTGATATTGATCAACTCTTGTTCATTGAGAAGGGTATACGAGGGGGTCTTAGTCAAGTGTGTTCGGAACGACGTGCTTCCGCTAACAATAAATATCTACCCACTTATGATTCATCCAAACCCGATAAACATTTAATCTATTTCGATATAAACAATCAGTATGGATGGGCTATGAGTCAACCGCTTCCGTATGGTGACTTTGAATGGGCGCCTATTGATCTCAATGTTGCTTTAATTTCGGATGATGCTCCAGAAGGTTATATCTTGGAGGTTGATTTGAAGTATCCTGAACATATCCATGACCTACATAAAGATATTCCTTTTTGTCTAGAGCTCATTAACCCGAAAACTGGAGAACCATCTGTGGAGAGAGCTCAAAATACTAAATTAATGGCTATGTTGAATTCTAAATGTAAATATGTGATCCACTACAGGAATCTGAAGCAGGTATTGTTAAATGGACTCGAATTAGAAATCATTCATAGAGTTCTTAAATTTAAGCAGAGTTGTTGGTTAAAGTCCTACATTGACCTGAATACTGAGCTTCGGAAACATGCAAAGAATGAATTCGAAAAAAATTTCTTCAAATTAATGAACAATGTTGTTTTTGGTAAAATACTGGAGAACAAGCGAAAACATCGTAATGTTTAGCTTGTTTAAAATTAGGATGGTAGGTCATAACGTTTCGCATATAGGCAAGTACCAAACTGCTATATGTTCGATGTATTGCCGCGATCCAGGCGTAAATATGTAGTCGACTTGTTTATCGATCCGCGCCGTCATACGCGTGGGGTTCAAGGCGTCTGACCGATGTACTTGATCAATTATTCATGTATCAGATGTAGTCAATTAAAGACTAATATTAGAAGAAACGTGGTAGGAAGTTTCCCTACCATGTTGGGTCGAATAAAATTCGATTCGTGGGAGAGACACGTCGCTTGGTGAATGAGGATGGCATAGTAATATTGAAGACAATCAGCAAGATAAACAAGGTCTATAAAACGGTTCGTAAGCATGACATTGTGGCGTCTTCATAGAGAATAATTTATTTGAATTTCTAGCAAGCAGTTTCATCTATAAGTTTCACCTTTACAATAAATATGTAATAGATTTCTGAATTGATTAGTATAATTTTGGGCCGTATGGAAGTCGATAAGCTTTGGAGATGTTGTTCCATTCGTTCGTAATGTAGCTAGGTTGGCACGTGATTGCAATCTGCAGGTGTTGTAAGTGTCTGAACACTTCAGTTCGGTGAGTACGCTTTTATTTGTTGTATCAAACACCGACCCAAACGAGAATTAAGCTTATTGTGCAACATGTCGACTTAGAGGATACATAATTTTTTAAATGATTTTTTTTAAAAATTCAATACATTTCTACTAATTAAATAAATTAAAGTTTTCTGTTAAACGATTTTAAAATTGTAGCATATTTTCATATACTAAGGTGTAAAAGCTTTCCTATTAAAATAAATTATGTGCCACAGAATACATATAAAATAATTGGCTTAACGATTTAAAAAAAAGTTTAAGTGTTTTGAATACAGAATTAGAAAGTTTCCAGTAAAAATAAAATCACCTTATTTAGAATATGTTAGATAATCTGGCTAAATTTTTTTGTATTAGTTGTTAAATTTAAATAGTTGATTAGGGCACATTTTCGGTTTAATATCTGTCAGATAAACATCTGCACTTGCATGTTTACTCAAACAAGTTAAATGTATGTTGTACAAATGAATTGTATGATAAGCTAATCTTTGACTTATCCTTGTGAGCCGAGAACAAAGATCTTTGCTTGAAGCATTTGTTTAATGTAATGAAATATTATTTTTATGATGGGATTCACCCATTAGTAACTTCTAATTTGTCAATTTAGCATCGATAAGACCTTTTCACTTCATGTTCTTATAATTTTGGTTGTCTTTAATTTACCTGATTTATTTTTTTGTATATACAAGAACTCGAAATAACTTTATTACATATCTGCAAACTAGTTTTATTTCTAAAATTCTAGTTACAATGTTTAAGTGTTAAAGAAACACAGCTATGTTGTTGAGTATCTATCTTCAGACTAAGTTAATTCCCTTAAGGTTTATCTACGTCTTTCCTTAAGAAGATTATTTTTTGTTTGACGTGGTGGCGCCCTAAAATTGTACAAAGACAGGTTAATTAATGGAAAAGACCCCCCATCTCATGCCTCCGCAGGGATAGACCCCGAGACTAGTCCGCGAGCTTATATAATTCTTTTTGGAAACACTGCTTGGCTCTATGTCATCTTAATTGAAGCCACCCTCTGCATTATATTAACCAAAAAGTAAAAATCTTATAACAAGGTATGGTGCCGAAGCACGTATGACCAATCCTCTGTTCAAAAATCTAACGGTATTTGATGAAAATCTGGTGCTGGTTGAATTACACAAATCAAAAATCTATTTTAATAAACTGATATATGTGGGCATGTGTGTCATGGATTTATACAAGCTCACGATCTATAACTTCCATTATAAATATATGAGTGCCAGATTTCGAAACGATTGTTGTGTTTTATATACTGATACCGATAGCCTTATCCATAAAATAATAAAGCAAGATCCCTACGAGGTTATGAGGCGGAACGGTCACAAATATTTTGATACTTCAGATTATCCACAAGATCTAATAACTATAAGTTTTGTATGCCCGTCTTTGTGTTAAAGTTGAGAAGCGCAAATCGATTGCTTTTTGGGATTTGCGTCCGAGGGTTTCGGAGTTGGGGGCCCGGGCTAGTGGTGGTTAGGTGGAAAATTTTTGCGTGCGTTGCATAGGCCGGTTTTTATAGCGGGAAACCGATAACTCAGTGAGAAATAAGGATTTTCCGGGAAAAGATTAATTTGCAGCGACGTATTCGTTAACGTGTTAAAAAAGCTTGGATCCTTCAAAAAATTCCGATCTGAAAACCGAACGAGGCGTGCAACGAGGTCGGCAACTACTCGGTTGACGTCGGTACGAGAGAGAAGAAAGATCGAGTTGGTTTCTGAAATTCGTATTCGGGCGTTAAAAAATACCTAATATATGCCAAACAACGCTATTCGTATTCTTAAACCTGAATTACTAACGGTTTGCAAGCTGGTAGTATAAAATTTTTTTAAAACAGATATTAAAATTTGTATAATTACTTGGAGAAACGTCAAACACGGGTAGCGAAAGCTGCCGGAAATGAACGAACATGTACCTTCAAAATCTATAAGGACACAAGTTTTTTAAAATTTGTTACATTTAAAATTATAAATCATCCAATATTACGTATTAGTTCCGATAATTGATTATTATTATACAATAACATGGCTTTTTAATATACACGGGCTATTTATTTCAAAAATAATTAATTTTTAAATTTGGCGATTCCATACGTCGATATCCGAGCATTTACAATAGACCGTCATTTGCTCAGAAATCGGTGTATTCCGTATGTGGACGCAACAAATGCAAGTATACTACTAACCGACCTCCCACAAGTGTCACCGCCGTAGCTCGATGCTAGGGTGTCTGGCTACCATTCGTAAGTTCAATGGTTCAATGTCCAGTTCAATTTTTTTTTAATTTTTTCCTCAACTTTATAAACAACCGTCAGCATTTATTAAATTTATTAAATTCAAAAATATGTATTACAAGAACCAAATCAAATGCTAAAACTACTTATAACACTGTCCCATGCCTGGAATTCTACAAGTTCTTGGAACGTGTTGGCTTATGCATTACATAACGTACGAACAATTCCAACTATAAACTCGAAGCGCGTTCACCGACAGCTACAACACGTCGGTTAGCGTTAGTTCGAGTAAGATGGATGATCGAATTAGTTTTCAAAATTACTATTACGCCTTTAAAACATTTCTAATATACATTATTAAACACTAACCGTATCCTAAAACCTGAATTCTTAACACTTTGCAAGCTGCTACTGTAGTATTTTCATAAAACTTTTATTAAGATTGGTACAATTATTTGGGGAAACGTCAACAACAGATTCATCTAAGACACATATACATACTGTATTCAAAAAGTAGATTTTAATCTTTTTTCCTTATTTAACATAGTACATTTGCTATACATAGAAAGCTACATTAATTTAATATCCAATTAAATGATACCCGCTTTAAGAAAATTAAGATAGTTCATAACATTAACGTCGGTTTCTCGTTATTTATTTACCCGAGTTTTATCATAATTCTGCAACAAATTAAACATCATAAATTACTGTTAATAACCTATACATATTACATACACAGAACATATTAAATACACAGAATATATTACATACACAGAACATATTCCAATTGTAGACTCACATCTACTCTATTATTTAACATACACTATTTGCTGTATATAGAAAGCTGGAATAAGATTATCTCTATTTAAATATATCCGCTATAAAAGAATACATATACTCGATAACTTTCACTTTATAATACATCAAACATCACAAATAAAAAACAATTAGCAAGAAGTCGTACGCATTTTCTACTTTAATATTTATAGTCACAAATACAAATACATATACTTCTTTATTTAGCCACTAACAAAACTTCTACGGACGGAAAAGCTTAACAAAGTTGCCTCTTTAGTTTACAGACTCGAAAATATTTGGAAGAATTTTAAACTTACTCTAACATGCTATTCCGGGAATTGTTTACATTTCAACTTCTACTTAAACACTTATATTACTTTCTACTTTTAAAACTACTGCTGAAAACAACCTCAAATATTGTTTATTAATTTTGAAAGAATTAAGAGATAGTTCAAATTGCCCTTCTTTAAAATTATCTATTCTCAAACGGAACGGCAACTACCAACCGGCGTTATTAGTGGAAATTCTCTATTCCTTCAAAATTGTTCTGCTACATTCTCATTTTTCCTGCAGCGCTCTAAATCGTTCTCAATCGTTCTGCATCGTTCTATATCGTTTTTAACCGTTCTCAATCGTTCTCCAACGTTCTCAATCGTTCTCAATCGTTCTTGGTCCGTACGACTTCCCAAAGTGATTTCGGCAAAGTCTACTTGGGCAAAGTGATCTTACTCCGATCGACTCTTCGACGTGATTTCCACAAAGCCTACTTAGGGGAAATTTTCTAAATTCGATCAACTCTTCGAAGTGATTTCGGCAAACTCTACGTGGGCGAAGTGGTCTCGGTCCAATCGACACTTCGAAGTGATTTCGACAAAGCCCACTGGGGCGAAGTGGTCTTGACCCGATCGACACTTCGAAGTGATTTCGACAACTCTGTTAGGGCGAAGTGATCTTGATCCAATGAACCCTCCGAAGTGATTTCGACAAAATCTACTAGGCGGAAGTGATATTGATCCGATCGATCCTCCGAAGTAATTTCGACAAGGTCACTAGGGCGAAGTGATCTTGATCCGATCGACCCTCCGAAGTGACTTCGACAAATTCTATTAGGACGAAGTGATCTTGATCCAACCGACCCTCTCGAAGTGGTTTCGACAAAGTTTACTAGGGCGAAGTGATCTTGGTGCAATCGACTGTCTGAAGTGATCTGGACAAAGTCTACTAGGGCGAAGTAGTCTTTATCCAACCAACTCCCCCGAAGTGATTTCGACAAAATCTACTTGGGCTAAGTGATCTTGGCCCAACCGACTCCCCCGAAGTGATTTCGGCAGAGTCTACTAGGGTGAAGTGATCTTGATGCAATCGACTCGTCGAAGTGATTTCGACAAAATCCACTAGGGCTAAGTGATCTTGATCCATCCGACTCCCCGGAAGTGATTTCACCAAAGTCTACTAGGGCGAAGTCATCTTGATGCAATCGACTCGCCGAAGTGATTTCGACAAAATCCACTAGGGCCAAGTGATCTTGATCCATCCGACTTCCTGGAAGTTATTTCGACAAAGTCTACTAGGGCAAAGTGATCTTGGTGCAAGAGACTCCCCGAAGTGATTTCGACAAAGTCTACTAGGGCGAAGTAGTCTTGATCCAACCGACTCCCCCGAAGTGACTTCGGCAAAGTCTACTAGAGCGAAGTGATCTTGGTGCAATCGACTCCCCGAAGTGATTTCGACAAAGTCCACTAGGGCAAAGTGATCTTGGTCCAACCGACTCCCCGAAGTGATTTCGACAAAATCTACTAGGGCGAAGTGGTCTTAATTCATCCGACTCCCCCGAAGTGATTTCGACAAAGTCTACTAGGGCAAAGTGATCTTGGTCCAACCGACTCCCCCGAAGTGCTTTCGACATAGTCTACTAGAGCGAAGTGATCTTGATGCAATCGGCTCCCCGGAGTGATTTTGACAAAGTCTACTAGGGCGAAGTGATCTTGGTCCAACCGACTCCTCCGAAGTGATTTTGACAAAGTCTACTGCGGCGAAGTGATCTTGATCCCACCGACACCCCCCCCTCAAGTGATTTCGGCAGTCTACTAGGGCGAAGTGACCTTGATGCAATCAACTCCCAAAGTGGTTTCGACAAAGTCTACTAGGCCGAAGTGGTCTTGATCCGATCAACCCTCCGAAGTGATTTCGACTAGGTCACTAGGGCGAAGTGACCTTCATCCGATCGACTCACCGGAGTGATTTCGACAAAGTCTACTAGGTCGACGTGGTGTTGATCCGGTCAACTCCTCGAGGTAATTTCAACTAAGTCTACTAGGACGAACTGATCTTCATCCGATCGACTCCCTGAAGTGATTTCGACAAAGACTACTAGATCGAAGTGATCTTGATCCGATCGACTCCCCCTAAGTGATTTCGACAATGTCTACTAGGGCGATATGATCTTGATCCGACCGAATTCACGAAGTTATTGCGGCACAGTCCACTAGGGCGAAATGATCTTAATCCAATCAACTCCACGTAGTGATTTTGACAAACTTTACTACGACAAAATGGTTTTCATCCGATCAACTCCCCAAAGTTATTTTGACAAAGCCTTCTAGGGCGAAGTTGCCTTGATCCGATCGACTCCACGAGGTGATTTTGACAAAGTCTACTAGAGCGAAGTGATCTCGATTCGCGCAATTTCTCAAAGTAGTTTTAATAAATTCTGCTGGGGCGAAGTGAAGACGGGGCGTTGAGTGGGCGGGGCGTTGAGAGGGCGGGACGTTGAGAGGGCGGGGCGTTGAGAAGGCGGGGCGTTGAGAGGGCGGGGCGTTGAGAGGACGGGGCGTTGAGAAGACGAGACTTTGAGAGGACGGGGCGTTGAGAAGACGAGACGTTGAGATGGCGGGACGTTGAGAAGACGGGGCGCAGAAGGGGCGGGGCGCAGAGGGGGCCGGACGCAGTGAGGACGGGGTGCAGAGGGGGCAGGGTGCAGAGAGGGCGGGGCGCAGAGAAAGCGGTGAGCAGAGCGGGCGGGGATCAGAGAGGGCGGTGCGCAAAGAAAGCGGGACGCAGAGAGGGCAGGACGCAAAGAGGGCGGGGCGTAGAGAGGGCGGAGCGCAGAGAGGCAGAGCGCAGAGAGGGCGGGGCGCTCAAAGTAGTCCTGTAGGGACTACAAACCGCTTCTAGTAACATCTATAAAATTCTTCTAGTATACAAAAAAGTATTGGAAATGATGAAAGATGAGAACAATTATGACCATCTTTATTGGACTGAGATCCAAAATGTATGCGACGAAGGTTTTTAAAACATCGGAAGGAGAGGAAGCTGGACGCTTGCGTATACAAGAATATACTTCTATGCCGCCAACACCTCTCTAATTTCGGTGTAACTAAAAAGGTCAAGGAAATTAAAAAGTCTGTCATAAAAAACCACATTACATTTGAGGACTTTGCTCGTTGTGTAGATGAGCATAAAAAAGTTTATTTTACAAAATTTGATACACTTACCTAAACATCATGTTCATATAATCATTCAGAATAAAATAGCATTAAGTTCACACAACGATAAAAGATATTTGATTCCGGGATCATACAAGACATTACCCATAGGTCATTATTCCATAAATAGAATGGAAATTCAGGAAGCAGTTTAAATTATATTGAAATATTCTAATATATGCATGTAGAATGTAAGTGTAAATTTGTTCATCTAGTAAATAAGTGTAAATATATATATATATATATATATATATATATATATATATATTGCGGAGAAATTCTATTGGTGGAGATAATTGTGTGTTTAGGGTGTTTGTATATCGATCATGTGTCGCATCGCAGTGAAATAGTCTAAGGTTATTGTAATTGTTTTGTGTTAGATTGCCGGGTGTGCATCCGCTTTTGAGTGGATGTCAAAAAGGCTTGGGTTGTAGAACGTTCGTTGTTCAGGGCTCTCTTGGCTGATACTGAAAAAATATGGACGCTCAAAAGTTACTTGAGCAGTATTAATCATATAATATTGCATTCATTGTATTCCACCGTCAGATTGGATGTACTTGTTGGACTTTAGTAGGCCAATTGAAAAGTGACTAAAATAATATTTTAGCTGTGTTGCTTATTTAAAATAAATAAAAGGCGTTGCAATTAACCCACATGGTGGTAAGTGAAAACTGTGAATGTACAATTAATTATTCAAGTTTAATGTATTAGGGATCTAGGAAGGGGAGCTTGAAATACATAGTCGTCTATCAATGGTATAAAGTTGAGAGTATACAAGGTTTAATTTGGAGACCCGGATCTCTATCAATCACGAGGTGTTGTAGTAGCATCAACACAAACACGCATTCAAATAGGAAGATTTGAGTATTCGGAAGTAGGGTTAAGTTAAAGGACCAGATATCTACCTGTTATAAGTCTGTCGGAGCTGCAAGTGTTTTCCACAGACGTCTCTGAAGCGCTCAGAATGAGCTTCTTGTTTCTGTTTTAGGGATAATTTTAGATTGGGGTACAGTGAATAAAAGGAGAAACAATTCTACGCCTACGGTGCCGAAGGATTGAATAATATTACACTCTGTAAAGGCAAAGATAGTGCAAGACAGAACATTTGGGTTTTGGCATACGAACAGTGGGTGCAGGTAAAGAAATTAATTATAAGTTGAAATTCCTAAAGAAAAAAGGTTTAGCTGGGTTTGCTTGTTCTTTAGGATTATCTTTAGTAGGGGAATGCATTCTTCTTTACAGGCGTTCTATTAATAGTTATAAGTAAAGCAGGGGAAATTAACTGCAATTATTGTATTATAGAACCTATAGATAGATTATCAGATTGTATGTAGGCAGTGTTACAGTTTGTGACTAGATTAGTTAAAAAGGAATTATGTAATCTCAAAATAATTATGATTGTATTGGATAAATAGAGTAATTATTTAATGTGTAAATAGAACTTTTGTCGATAAACATTTTTGTTCCTGAGATTCACTCTTACCCTGAGCTAGTTGAGGACAAAATAATATATTTTGAGTTGAAAGAAAAATATCACAGCAATATATATATATATATATATATATATATATATATATATATATAAATAAATAAAATGTTAATTTATATCTAATAAGTGTAAAATTATGTATTACATATTAATTGAATTGGTACCTCCAATCCTATTGTAAATGTACTGTTATTTGATAATGTAGTATTTGAGTATGTTACTCTAACGAATGTTAACTTAGATATAAGCAATCGATATGTGTGTAATATGTGTTAATTCAGATAAACCGATATTCATATAAGCAATATTAAAAATATGTATATAAAATCAATGTATGTAAGTGCAATGTGTAATAAAGCATTTTAATGATTCCTCATTTTTATTTAAGTGGGAAGGGTGAGGCAGAGCATGGAGGGGTAAATTGTGGATCGGACTGCACCAGAATTCCTATATAAAATGGTTAAGCAAAGGTCTCATAAACCTTGAATGTAGGATCACCCGGGGTGAATGACTTTCCTATCTGGCAAAAATGGACATTTTGGACCTTATAATTTCCCATGTTAAATCCCATAAGAAAAGCGGTTTTTTGTGCTCGTAACGAAGGTTGCGTATCTACTGTTACGACTGAAGTAGAAGTAAAGTTTGCACATTTAAATGTCAGATCGTTACTTAATCGCTTAATGCCTTTGTGAAAGAGTTAAGGGAAAGTAATAATGTCGATAATTTTAGCAATTTGAGAATCATGATTGCACTCAGGTATTGATGACGTTGCTATTACCATACTTAATTACCACCTTGTACGTAGGGATAAGGTGGGGTTGCGTGGAGGCGGATTGATTTATATTGTGACATCCTTGATAGAAATAAACACCAACTTGAGTTTCATAATGTATAATAGAATAAATGTTCTCACTTATTATAAACTGTTATTACAAAGTATTGACATGGTTAAACCCAAAGGTGTACACCGACTGACTTAATGCATATATGATAACAATTTATTTGCATATTAACAATATAACAGGTTCTGTTATCAACCGTAAGACAATTTACATATTGATACATTACATAGCATTCTCTTTCAAAACGGAAATTAACAAAATTAAATCGAAAGAGAGACCAAAACAAGAAAAACAAAAATAATATTTTTTCTTATTAAATTTAATATTGTAAACGCGAAATAGGTTTAACGACACGTTTAGGTCTACTAAACTCATCCTTCTCATTAGTTAAATCAATTATATCTGCGTTTGCCTCTGTATTACTACTATCAACTTTATTAGGCAAAGCTGTCGCAATGAAATGAAACTTTTTAATTTGATTTAAGTGACGCTTCCATGCAATGTTGTCTAACTGAGGTATCCTGACAATATAAATAGATTTACCTATGCTTTTTTGTACAATACCCTTGTTACAGGTAGGTTTGTTTACAATACGATAATTTCTTACTACAACATGTTCACCTACTTCAAAAGCTATAAACCTCCTGCCTATGAAATTTTTTATTTGCCTTGTTTGTTATGCGAATCATGGTTGCACTCGGGTATTGATGACGTTACTATTACCATACCTAATTACCACCTTGTACGTGGAGATACCACATTGGCCAGGAAAAGAGTTTTTTTTTACCTGGAAAATTTGGAATTTTGCCAAACCCTTGCTGTTTCAAGCAAGGTAGGGATCTTTAACGTGCGTGACAACATTCACACACGGACCTCCTTTTTACCTCTCATCCGAACGAGGGTGTATTTTTGTAAAAAATGCTCGCGTAACATCTTCCAAGCGGACCGTGTCGGGATCCGAACCCGGAACCTTGGGCGTAGTAGTCACAGCATCACTTTTCCACTGGAATCCAATCTTTCCCACCATAAACTTTTGGTTTGAATTGTTTAGTTAATTATCTGAATGTATACTGGCAGATGAGCAATCAACATCAAAATTTTCAACGTCCTCATCACTTTTTGGAGGAACAAATTCATAAGTAGCCTCATCTGAATCGCAGTTAGAACTTGCTATGCCCTCATCAGCCTCGTCTGCCTATTTTAGGACAGTCTCCTCAAAATTAGAATCACCATATTTCACAGATCTCTTACAACTTCTGGACATTGTATATTGATGTACCACTTAAAAGTTTTATTTCTTAGGCTACTAGAGATGTTATAAAAATCGGCAACCCGAAGAACTAGGACAAGCTATCTGCGTTGCTAGGTAATAATGACTGAACTGCCTTACAGGACAATATGCAATCATATAACTTAGTCATCAAATAATTCTAAAACTAAAGAGTGCACAATACGCTGACCATAATGTTATTATAGAACGATAATTTATCTACATAATGCAATTTAGAGACGTACTCGGGCTCAGGCTTTCGGGCCGGCCCGGCCCGGGCCCGGCCCGATTTCGGGCTCGAATCCGAGCCGGGTCGTTGACTACTTTATTCGGGCCGGGCCCGGGCCGGGCTTATCTTTTTTCGTGCCGGGCCGGGCCAAACTATTCGGACCGGCCCGAACTTTTCGGGCCGAAAAACGCACGAGTGGATATTCTACCATTGTTTCACTTCTATCTCACATTGAGTAAATAAACGTTCTTAATTATATTTTCACGAAGTATCTTTATGAACCCATTAATAATCAGTTTTTCGGCTTGTTTAGTGTAAAGGAGACATGCTATTATACTCACTTCTTATTCCAAATATTTTTTTCTAGTCCTATTTAATGTTCAGCATGCTGTACTTTAGGCAAGTTAAAAATGCCCAGGAACATCAAACTAGGTGATTTATTCATAATTCAAAAGTTTGCACGATTTATATTGTGTATATGTATATACTTCAAATTTCAATCATGCGGCGAACGTCGATATTATCAATCGATGTATAGTTTATGTCTACCGCATAAAACACTAGAGAGTTATCGCAATGTACATTTTACTAATTTTTTAATAAAGTTTTCCCTTATTTGACATTTACACATGCACAATTAACACATCTTTAATGTTTGTACTTTATTAAAATGCAGGACATCTCTGTTTTATTTAAATACAGGCAAGGGATGCTTTTATTTAAGGCGCCTTAATTTTGACATATACCAAATGCCTATCGTACAAACTTTTGTCTGCTTTCTGTATAAATATTGTGAAATTAAATGGATTTTTGTAGTGTTGTTTCTATAATTAAGTTTAGAGATATAATATCCAACTTTATAACACGAAAAGGATATAAAACGTCAACGCTCTAAAATACGAGGATGCTGTTCTGTAATGCTTTTCCCCGAAGTAAGGTGTAAAAATACTTTTAAAGACAGATATGCTATGTGCTTGGGAAGAAGTAAAAATAGTGTCTTGAAGTAAAATTGAAGAGTATTCCGTGAAAACATTTTGACAACACATACAAATGTTATCAAATTAGTGAGAAATGAAAGACTCAAATAATAAGAAAAGGTTAATCTTTGTGTGAATACAATTTTTTTGATCTTTTCCAATATAGTTAAACATGTATCACAAAAGAGGTTAATTCTTTATTCATTTTTAAAACATAACCTACAGAAATAGAATACTAAAAATATATATTTCAAAATAAATAGTAAAAGAAAAAACACTTGCGATAACACTCCTTTAAATTGGATGCAAACTTTTAATAAAGTATAATTTATTTGAAGATTCTTTTAATAAAGTCTACTTGGAATAAGTTTGCAATACCTCTCTAATATCAAGTATGTAATTTTAGTGAAATTCTTTGAAGTAGCTAGGAGAGGATAAAGCAGACGCAAATTTATGATAAGGTGATAAGGTACATTAAGCGTACACTTAATTTACATAAAAGTCCAACCGATGTCAATGCGTTCTTGCGACAAATTTTTATTTTCAATTTATTGTAGAATTTACTGTCGACCCTTTTTTCAAAAATTGTCTGTTGATTTACTCATCCCATAAAATCATATGCCTGTTTTATATTTTTATATGCGCAAATTTTGCAGCCACATGTTGTCTGTACTAGCTTTCGTAGTTTAAATTTATAGTTTTATAGCTACAAGTTAAAAATGTGGTAAAATTGTTTAAAACCATCGCATATCTTCACCAAATTGGTAGTTTGCCGAAAAGCTGGATGTACCTATCCCATATAATTCCTCACATATTTTTTTAATAATATTTTCAGTGCAGATGCAAGTCCGTGTAGAAAACAGTTGGTTCTTATGGTAATTGTACTTCCTAGGAATGTTCATTGTAGTTTCTTAGATTTTTAAAAAATTTTCTCAGGTCTCCCAGTCTCAGTTCGTCAATGACAACTTTATACTCCAGACCGCCTTTATTTGAATTTAATAATAACACTTATTTCTAGTATAGTATATACACTACCGAGTATAACAAATATATAACAAATAAAATAATATTTATCTACTTCATATATGACAGTTTTGTTTGATATAATAACTATCATGTCAGACTTTGTTAACGACGATAGAGTGAAAGACCCTAATTATAATCCCAATGAATGTGGTAATAGTGCTGCTGATTGTCAAACAAACCTACGTTTTGATATCACAACCGATTTGACATCCCGCAGCAAATTTAAACAATTTTTGAGTTTGGTGTTATTTCAAATGATGCAAAAACTTCATCTTGTTTGTTGTGTAAAAAGAAAAAAGGCAGGGTGGAATTCAAAATTAAATATTTACGCACCACCAATTTAAAACGTCATTTAAAATCAGTTCATGAAAGTGAATAAAAAGTTTTATTTGCAAATGCTGACTAGACCGGACTCCCGTAAGGACCCATTTTATACGCAGAAGACTCTAAAGGAGATGTACCTGTCAATAGTAGGCATAATATTTACTGATTTTTATAATTAAGAATTTAAGAATTCAAAATAAGGTCTTTGTGTATCAACGAACTATAGATATAAATTACCTACAAAAGTTAAGACATCTTCAAATGGCATCTAAACTAAAGTTTACATCGACATCAATAAAGAGGAAAAAAATGCATTATCATAATCAGTTTATTGGGATTAATTACATATTTTATTCTTTGCAAATTAACCGCAGGCATATTGTTACGCTTATGTTCGACGATAGATTCAAATACATCCTTTTTTGTGGTAATTTGTTTTTCACTCACCTAGCTTCTGTTTCTATTCAAAACTTCATCCTGTATTTTTACCTCGTTACAACAGTACGCGCAATAATAGCATTTCTTTTAAATCTATTTAAAACGAAAATTTATTCGATAAATTAAATAGTCAATACCTTATTTTAGGTATCCGTTAATTTGTTAAACATTTCGATAACTTATAATTGTTTTTCTTGTGTTTCTCATATAAAGACTTGCCAGAATGATGGATCCTACTATTAGTTGATAGCGTATTTTCCAGTTTGCTAATCGCGCTTTGATAACGCGAGGATTGCAGTTCGAACTCGTGTTATTTGAACCAATTTTTAATTTGATTCTGCAGCTTGTGCGTTGAAATATTTTTTACAACGATACACGTTTTTTTGTTCCACAAGTAGGAGGTATCTTGCGTGTATCGCTCTTAGCTGGAGGTCGAATCGATATTATCGCTCTAGAGGTGTGATGTACCATTTGTTAAAAAAAAGTTTGATAAAAACTCCCACACGCTTATCCTTTTCTACCGATTAGTTTACTTTACTAACGGTATTATGTACAATTTAAAAGAATGTATGACCAAAAGCTCTCACCCGTTAATTCTGTTCTATTGATTAGTTTATTTTAAAAAAAGTATTATGTGCAATTTTAAAAACGCTTGATAAAAGCTCTCACAGGTTTATTTTCTACTAATTAATTTTATTTTGTGTAAAATACGAGATGCGCACTTCGTATCTAAAGTACTAAATTGTTCGCATTACATAATTGTTTGCTTTGAAATAGTAATGCTTAATTTATTTCTTTTGCTTGTTTTGTACAGGTTCCTTTATTTATTCTTATTGTAAATAGATAATCGTGGGCAACGTGTTTTTTTGTTTCTTTGGTATGTAGGTGAATCCCCCCACTCTCCGCGTCTGGTAGTTAACCTGCTTTTGACGTTTCTTCCGGCCACGTCTAGGTACGTAGAAATATACTTTTTATTGCTTGAAAAATTGAGGAAAGTAATTTTTGTTGGCATATATGCCAAAAATAATATATGTGCCCACACTTATTCAGTGACACAAAATTTAGAATAAAAACAACAGCTGTTATAGCTTCTCCGAGGTGTCAAACCCTTCAGGACTCAAGTAGATAATAGTATTTCTTCCATATAACATCACAGGGATTATGATGCAGGTGATGGTACTATGTTTGTTTGTTGAACTTTCTCAATTGCATTTAAACGAAGGTGAAAGTTTACCTCTCTAAAATGCCAAAATTCCTACAGCGATTTGTACCCGCACATTTGTTCCTATCGCTCACGCTATTCAACCGTCAGAAAGTGATCTACTACTTATTTTAATTTACTTGCCTGAGCAGTTTCCAGTTTGTTTTAGAGAACTTTATTAAAAAAACTAAAAACTTTTATATTAATTTTGATTAAGTTTTGTTAGGGTTTTCCCTGTCAATCTTCAAACAAAATTTCAGACCTCTCAAAATTATATCTGGGAATTCTTCGAAACTTTTTGCATAATTATACCAGATGATTAAAATGAATTTGAATACCATTAAATCTAGAACCTAAAAAACTCCCACTTAAAACTGTTTCGAAATGCGAATTTGTAGAAATTCATCACCGATAGCAACAATGCTTTAAATATATGTGCCATATACCCGTTGGTTTATATTAGCTTAAATAAACATCATTAAAGTTACAGCTTTTATGTTGGCTGCCACTAAAATTCATTGCGAAATAGTTACTTGTTGAACACAACTGAAAAAATATCTTCTCAATCACTGAATGAAAGTCGGGCCGACCCGAAATTACGGGCGAGGCCTCGGGTCGGGCCGGCCACTTTTCTGCGTCGGGCCGGGCCGGGCTTATTAAAAACCCAGTCCGGCCCGAGTCCATGCCTAATGCAATTTTAGCGTTATTATAGTGATTTCTATGAGCCTCAGAAACTCGCTTTATGTATAAGTAGGGTATTCAAACTAATTATTTATTTATTTGAAATTTGATAGTGGTAAATATTAATTTCTAGGAATTATAAATAAAATCTTTCTGAAGATGTGCTAGAGGAATTCCTAAATGGCAAACGCTGTACACAAGCTCATTTAGTTTAAAACACAATGAAATTTGTATTGAGTCTCACAGACTCACCTTACGCATCCTAGGGTTAACAAGTATTGCTGACCAATTTTCTATACTCAGAGAAGCAGTATAATTTCCTGTAGGTGCAATTGCGATATATTATTATTATTTTCTTTTTCGCCTTAAGTTCCAAAATTTATAGACAATGTATTTGTACAAGTATCGATTTTAGTTTTTAATAGGATATCGTCTTTATATTCAAGAAACATATCTGTATATTAAATATAAAGACGGAGTGGCAAAAATATTTTGCCCAGAGTGGCATGGTGCACAAAAGTTCCTGACAGGACCCCTCGTTGTATTAAGCAATTTTAACATAAGGAGTGAAAAGTTGTAGTTTATCTTAACAAACACAATTTACACATAAAGAAATATTAAATTGTCATCGCAACGGATTGATATTGAAAAAGCAAGGTGCGCAATAGACTCATTATAATTTAATATGTTTACCATTACCTGCCATGTATACAATAATTACTACTTTAAACAATCGCATTAAACTTCTTTTCAAAACATGTTATTTATACTAATTTTAAACAAAAAGGGAATAATAAGTAAGACAGCATACCAAGATTTCTTTTCTTAAGTTCTTTGAATTGAATATATTTTAATGGAAATTAACTCTTAAAAGCAAACGGGTTTTTTGAGCACGTGATTCAGGTTAGTATATATAGCCAATCTTCTGCTGAACTCGTTATATTGTTGTTAAGTACGTCACAGACAAGATAATGAATCATAAAATTTTACTTGGTATTGTTGTGGTTACGGTATTGTTGGTAAACAATCTTCAGGCTGCAAGAATGAGCGGTGTAGAAGTTGACGTCTTAGATTCTCCAATCGAAGGTATGCTAATATTAAATTTTTGTTATAACGATTTATACACTGATAAACCGCTTGATGCTTCAAACAAAATATACTGAGGTGAGTTTTCTATTTACAAATCTTTATGTAGCGATTTATTAATTACCCAAAAACCTGTAATTTGATTAATTTTCTCAATAGCACCTGATCGTAATTAGAATTTGTTTGTATGTTCTCAATTCGCCTCATTTGTATTCAAATTTTAAATCACTAACGGTTAGATTTTTTCAGTTGTAATATAGTAGACTAATAAACGTTCGTAAAATAAGCCACAAATGTAACAAAAGTAATATTATAACCTACATTACTCCTATTACGCCAGGTATCCGTTCTATAATTGAACATACGTAATTAACATGTGTATTTAAACGTTGTCTTTTGGTGATTATTTCTATAACAAAACAATAAATAAATATTAAGTAATAAAGGAATAAAGAACACTAAAATTACAGCAGTAAAGAAAAGCAATTTGTAATAAAAGATCAAATAACCACCCATTTGAGCTAAGCAGTAGTCCAGGAATGGGAACACCTTTTAGCTATCGAGTCACATTGCGGACGAAAAATTGACCGTGGGTCGATTTAAAAAATTTCCCATTTTAAAATGTTTCTTATTTAGGAAAGTTATTTTATACGTTTTAAAAGCAATATTTTAAAACCAAGCTTGTCAATTATGCAATCTAAAGAAAAAAAATTAAAATCAAAATATTTATACAATAACATACGATTTTATTAGAATACAATCATGTTCATATATGGACCAACAAATTAAATAAAAACGCTATGGCATAAATATAGAAATGAATATTTTTTTACCAAACATGTACCATTCCATTTATTTATTTACACAATTTTAAAGGGAACTAAAATGTGTTACCTTAAATTTCACACGCCTGAATATTTTCGTTCAATTTCTGACATTCTCAAATTTTTCCGACACTTCGTTTAACTACCTGTTATGAGTGACGCTTCAGATCGAGTATTACAGTTTCGTAATTCACTCTGTGTATTTTATTTTAAGTCTACAATAGTTCGTAAGTCAACCAAACTTACAACTTAATATCGATATATTATCGTAACGTCCTAATTAATACGACTATTGTTATCAACACATGCTACATGGTTTGGATGGTCTACAAGTTTCGCTTCCTTTCTGTTAACGTACTTAAAAATAC
Organism: Platerodrilus igneus; assembly: GCA_036346225.1. Taxonomy (NCBI): domain Eukaryota; kingdom Metazoa; phylum Arthropoda; class Insecta; order Coleoptera; family Lycidae; genus Platerodrilus; species Platerodrilus igneus. The sequence continues at coordinate 467,620 of JARFIW010001350.1, read as the reverse complement.
ATCGTTTCATTGGGATCACTGTTTGTATAAAGGAAATACTTCAGAATAATTCAGATTTGGATGCAATTTAACTCGTGGGTATTACTTTAAAAGTAGATAATTTGAAGATTGATTTTCATTAATAAATAAATTGTAAATTGGATTATTCGTAAATTGCATTCCAGCTTATCGGAAATGATGGGCCGCTGTAATTAATTAGTAGATAGGATGGCTGCATTTATTTTATGGATGTTCCTTATGTTATTAACAAGTTTAGATAATAGTCGATAAGCGATTGTAATAGCGACGAGTTTCTAGAAACAGATTAGGAGTGGTCGTTTGTTCTTCGTTCCTATATATTGTTTACGTTGATAATACTGTGTCCTGTTTGCTTTGAGAGTTGTAGTTTGTTCTTCGTTCCTGTATGTTAATTGCGTTAAAAGTATTGTTTCCTTGTTACTTGACTAATTGTGTTTTTGTGGCGTTGTCCTTTTTTTTTATTTGAGTAGTTCATATTTTGGATTATCCAAATACTGTGGATACTGTAGTTTCTGAATTTTCTAACCCCAAAGAATCTACAACAGATCTTTGCTTGTGCAAGTTTCGTGTTTGCGAAATATAACAGATTACCGGCTTACAAAGGTATCGGTTGAAGTTTCTCACTGCTTTTTAGATGTTTATGAAGATAATATACATTTGGTCCCAGTTGAAATTAAACTAGTGCTACAACATATTTCGAAATTATTGCCTCAGGAAATAGAAGTAACAAGAAATTTATCAATGCTACATAGTTCCGTCGCGTGATAGCGTCTGTTGCTAACACCAGTGAAATGGGTGGGTGTGATTAGTGTAACGTGTGATAAGTTCCATCAACACCCTCACAGTCAAGGGTGAAGTGCTTTGTTAGTGCAGGACATCGTTGAATCCCACACTTCAGTTGCAAGGAAGCGTTGCTGAAAGACTTTTGTAAGTTGAACTATTTCCTACTGGTTATTACTGTAAATATCTATTCGTTGCTTTACCATATCTTCGTCGTTCTGATACCTTTTACAATAGACTTGCATGCTATTTTAAAACATAGAAAAAAAAGAAAGAAAGAAAAATCAATACTACTGAATTACTCATACCAATTGTGTCTTATCTATTTATCTTTTGTAAACATTTTGTCTGATGTATGTTTAATTGTGTGTGAGGAAACGTTTCTGCTACTCCCAATATTACCTCACTTTGTACTCAAAATTTTTGTATTGCTTTTATCGTTGTTATATTATATAGATTATCTAAACAGTTTTTTTTACATTCTACCAAGTACTGACTAACTTAGACTATGCATTGCTGCTATGCTTTTTCTTTATTTCAGGTTTGCAGGACTAATCTTTTTTATTGCAGGTTTGCTATTCTAAATTCTTTTATTGCAGGTACTGTTACTAACTCCTTACCGCCACATACATTATATGTCCGTCTGCTTTCTACAACCCCCCCTACTCTCCGATTGAGCCCGGTCATTTCTTTGTCTTTCTTTGTGTTACGTAACAGAAATTTGGCGCCCAACGTGGAGCTCGACTTTTTTTTGAGGGGCCCGAAGCAACGTGGGCTCGACTTTTTTTGAGGGGCCCGATTTTTTTTTGATTGGCCCGATATTATTTTTTCTTCCTTCTCGTTTGCGGCTCGACTTTTTTTTGAGGGGCCCGAAGCAAAATGGGGCTCGACCTTTTTGAGGGGCCTGATTTTTTTGATTTGCTCTTGATTTTCTAATTTTTTTTTTATGACCTTGATTTTTTTGCCTTGATTTTTTTTGGTGTATCGGTTCGATTTTTTTTCTGCCTATATTGGCTAGCTCTAACCTTTTTTTTTGTGGTGTAGTCTTGAATCTTTTTCCTTCGCTATATAGAAATTCCTTGATTGTAATTTTTTTTTGGTGTGAATTATCAGAGTTGTGTTTTTGCTGGTAATTTGGTTCTGGAAAACACTGGCGCCCAAGTTTTCTGTACGCCTTCTTTTTTTTTCTTTTCTTCACGTCAATTTCGCTACCTCACTTAATTATCATCCTAATGTCCCCGATCTAGATCTGGTTGTATTATACGACTTTTTTTTCTTTTCTTTTTCCTTCTTGATACCACAGTTGAAGCCTTTCGTTACTTTTTTCAGTTTTCCGTTTGTCGTTCCCTAGCTTACTTGAGGCTTGACACTTGTGTCTTATGTTGGCTATTGCTGTTGGTTTCCTTCCTCGCTACTTTTCTTTTCTTTTAGTTACTGCGCGCGCGAAACCAATTTCTTGAGGTTGGAAACTGTGCTGTTTCTTTTCTAAAGAGACATCCGTCCTTTGACGAATTTGGCAGCGTTTATGCCTTTACACCTTGGTCCTCTCCGATTGCTACTGCTTACCTATCTTTCCCTGTGGATTTCTTTACTCTTAGTTTTGTCCGACATTTTGATTCTGAACCTCCGGATCCTAAAGGGCTCCCTACGGCCGACTCTATTTTGACCCCTACGTGTCGCTATCCCTAATGACTTGTAATTTTTTTTTTTTGGCTTATTGGTCTTGTATTTTCTCTAATAAGCTTGTGTCCGAAAACACTAGCGCCCATTTCGTATTCCTATTTATATTTTGTAGCTAGCCCATCCCGTGACTTTTTCTGCTGGCTAGTTCTACCATTTGTTCACTATTTGACTATTATAGTCGCTTTCTACATCCATTCCCTGAGGTAGGCTTCAGATCTATTTTCTTTTCCTTTAGGGATTTCGACTTGGTCGCTTCTGTAGGTCTGTTAGCCATACTCTGCTTAAGTAATCGTTTCATACGAATCTGTGTTACCTCAGTTGGAAGTATTCTAGATGGTGTACTAGCTTGCCTTTGTCCTTTACTTTGTCTTGGTTTTTTCTTTGCTGCACACTTGAGGTTGACAGTTTTGCTACGAGTTTTCTTCCTCGTTTTTATTTCTTTTCTCTTGGTTTCTCTGCGGGAAGCCAAAACTTTTCTTTGAGGTGGAAAACAGAAATGTCCCTTTTGGGGGACATCCGTCTTTTGACGATTTTGAAAGTAGCTAAGACCTTTAATCCTCATTGGGTGTTTACTTGATGCTTTCTTTACCTATTCTGTCGTTGTTGGTTACGATAGATGACTTTGTCTTCTTTTAGAAAATGTTCCTTTTTTTATACTGTTATTGGTCCTTCGAACCGGATAAAAATAATTTTTTTGTTTGGTTCCTTGTCTGTCGTTTTTTTTCTTTTTCCTTTTTTTCTTTTTTCTTTCACCCCGACGTCTTTATTTTGCTAGGGGGGAATTTGTAACGGGAATTTTTGTAGTTTAACATTTTACGCTTACTTTCTGTTAACGTACTTAAAAATACATCGTTTTATTGGGATCGCTGTTTGTATAAAGGAAATACTTCAGAATAATTCAGATTTAGATGCAATTTAACTCGTGGGTATTACTTTAAAAGTAGATAATTTGAAGATTGATTTTCATTAATAAATAAATGATGGGCCGCTGTAATTAATTAGTAGATAGGATGGCTGCATTCATTTTATTGGATGTTCCTTATGTTATTAATAAGTTTAAATAATAGTCGATAAGCGGTTGTAATAGCGACGAGTGGTCGTTTGTTCTTCGTTCCTATATATTGTTTACGTTGATAATACTGTGTCCTGTTTGCTTTGAGAGTTGTAGTTTGTTCTTCGTTCCTGTATGTTAATTGCGTTAAAAGTATTGTTTCCTTGTTGCTTGACTAATTGTGTTTTTGTGGCGTTGTCCTTTTTTTTTATTTGAGTAGTTCATACTTTGGATTATCCAAATACTGTGGATACTGTAGTTTCTGAATTTTCTAACCCCAAAGAATCTACAACAAATCTTTGCTTGTGCAAGTTTCGTGTTTGCGAAATATAACAGATTACCGGCTTACAAAGGTTTCGGTTGAAGTTTCTCACTGCTTTTTAGATGTTTATGAAGATAATATACATTTGGTCCCAGTTGAAATTAAACTAGTGCTACAACATATTTCGAAATTATTGCCTCAGGAAATAGAAGTAACAAGAAATTTATCAATGCTACATAGTTCCGTCGCGTGATAGCGTCTGTTGCTAACACCAGTGAAATGGGTGGGTGTGATTAGTGTAACGTGTGATAAGATCCATCAACACCCTCACAGTCAAGGGTGAAGTGCTTCGTTAGTGCAGGACATCGTTGAATCCCACACTTCAGTTGCAAGGAAGCGTTGCTGAAGGACTTTTGTAAGTTGAACTATTTCCTACTGGTTATTACTTTAAATATCTATTCGTTGCTTTACCATATCTTCGTCGTTCTGATACCTTTTACAATAGACTTGCATGCTATTTTAAAACATAGAAAAAAAAGAAAGAAAGAAAAATCAATACTACTGAATTACTCATACCAATTGTGTCTTATCTATTTATCTTTTGTAAACATTTTGTCTGATGTATGTTTAATTGGTGTGTGAGGAAACGTATCTGCTACTCCCCAATATTACCTCACTTTGTACTCAAAATTTTTGTATTGCTTTTACCGTTGTTATATTATATAGATTATCTAAACAGTTTTTTTTACATTCTACCAAGTACTGACTAACTTAGACTATGCATTGCTGCTATGCTTTTTCTTTATTTCAGGTTTGCAGGACTAATCTTTTTTATTGCAGGTTTGCTATTCTAAATTCTTTTATTGCAGGTACTGTTACTAACTCCTTACCGCCACATACATTATATGTCCGTCTGCTTTCTACAACCCCCCTACCCTCCGATTGAGACCGGTCATTTCTTTGTCTTTCTTTGTGTTACGTAGCATAAATTTGGCGTCCAACGTGGCTTCCACGAATTAACGTAACACATTCTTTCTCGACATTTCTGAATTTGATTCTACAGCTTGTGCGTTGAAATATCTTCTACATTTTTCGTCACAGTACAGTGTGTCCTAAATTGGATGTATTAAATGGGAAACTTAGTTGTTATTAAAGATACATTCAAACTGTGTGCGCAGACATGGGCCATTTTCTTGAGATCAATTCAATGGTGAAATCACAAATAAGCGATTTTCTTTTATTTTCGAGTTATAGCCAAAAATTTATATTTTTAACGTATAACTCGGGTGTTTGCAAAAACATCCAAAAATACTGAAGAAGCCTTTTATACAGTTTTTTATGTAGAATACAGTGGCGTTTGCAAATATTTAATATTTATAACACTTTTGAGGTTATAATATCAACTTGCATTTTTTAAATGGAAAGCACAATTGGTTGCCGTTTTATTTAAAAGCTCTTTTTGACAGCTTTTCAAAAATATATAGTTTAATATAATTATCTTTTCAAATAGCCGATTTATTCCATGTTTTTGGTATAATAAAATAATTTATTATATTGGTAGTAAGTAGTTGGCCTCGAAACAAAAGGTAAACTCAATTCCTTCTTTAACAAAGTTCGCATCGTTTTATTAAAGATCTAATAGAATTTAATAAATAAACCACCTTAACTTTGCGAAATGCTGCATCAATTGAATCCCGCAACTCTTCAATACTATGGTGCTGGGTTTTATAAATTTTCTCTTTCAAAAAATTCCACAAGAAATAGTCCAATATCGACAAGTCAAGAGATCTAGGCGGCCACTGAACAAGTCCAAACGTGCCCAGCCATTTATTAGGATATTCTCTATCTCTATTTAAAAAATCACGAGTAATTATAGCGTTATGTGGGGATGCACCATCTTGTTGGAACCACACTTTTTGTCTTTTTTCGAGAAGCATGTCCTCCAGCAATTCGTGCAAGTTGGTATCCAAAATTTCAATATAGCGATCAGCTGAAAGATTGTCTTCAAAAATATGGTATTGAAATTTGCCACCAACAATATAGCAACAAATATTCAAACCAAAACGGCATTGTTGACACCTCGTGTATGTTTGATAGGTATTTTCATTAGAACAGTGTCGATTGTTGTGTCTGTTGAAGAACCAGCACTACTCACATGTGTTTCATCAGACCATATAATGTTAATTCAAAAATTGTTAGTAGCAGCACATTTACGAAGATACCATTGATAAAATCGCCCTCTTTTTTGAAAATCGTCCAGAAACAAACTATATATAATTTTAATTTTATAGAGTCCATATTTATTACGTTTTAATATTTTTGAAGCTGCTGATTTAAAAACACTCATTTCTCTTTCAATTTCCCTACATGATGTTCTTGGGTTCGTTTCCACACATGCTATGGTTGCAACAGTAGTTTGCTCTTGATTAAAAACTACATACTGTTTCGTTCTTGGTTTGTCAAAACAGCCAAACTGTTGTAAATTACTATCTTAACATGTTATTATTTAGTTGTTGTCTTTCAGGATACCTGTATTATTTACAAACGAAATAGTAATATTATTTGCTATTAGTTACACAATTACCTGTTAAAATATAAAGTTTTTGCTGAGAGAGGAATTCTCGCAGACTCAATAAATGCAACTAGCATATCATATTTTTCGTAATTTTCAAATTTTGCCATTTAGTAACAGACTGATGTTTCACTGACAAATTAACAATACAATTTATTGCATGTTTACCTTTTGTTTCGCGGCCAACTATATATTACCAATATAATAAATTATCTTATTATACCAAAAACATGGAATAAATCGGCCATTTGAAAAGATAATTATATTAAACTATATATTTTTGAAAAGCTGTCAAAACGAGCTTTTCAATAAAGTGGCAACCAATTGTGGTATCCATTTAAAAAAATCCAAGTTGTTACGTAATTCGTGATTCGTAATTAGAGCCAGCCAATATAGGCAGAAAAGAAAGTCGAGCCGATACACTAGAAAAAATTAATGCCAAAAAATCAAGGTAATAAAAAAATTTAAAAAAAGCCAAGAGCAAACCAACAAAAAATCGAGAGCAAATCAAAAAAATCGAGCCGATCAAAAAAAATCGAGGCTCACGTTGGGCGCCAAAAATTTATGTTACGTAATTCGTGGCAGTCCCTGTTCGGGCGTCAAAGTTATGCTACGTTGGCTCGTAGCCGTGCGTAACACAAAGATATCACGGAATGACCGGGCTCAATCGGAGATTAGGGGGGGGGTTGTAGAAAGCAGACTGACAGATAATGTATGCGGCGGTAAGGAGTTAGTGACAATACCTGCAAGAAAAATAGTTAAGCAAACCTGAAGAAAAAAGAATAAGCATAGCAGCAATGAAAAGTCTAAATTATTCAGTACTTTGTAGAATGTAAAAAGAAGAAACTATTTGGATAATCTATATAATATAACAACGGTAAAAGCAATAGAGAAAAATGTTTAGTACAAAGTGAGGTAATATTGGGGAGTAGCAGAAACGTTTCCTCACACACCAATTAAACATAAATCAGACAAAATATAAATAGATAAGACACAATTGGTATGAGTATTTCAGTAGTATTGATTTTTCTTTCTTTCTTTTTTTTTCTCTATGTTTTAAAATAACATGCAAGTCTATCGTAAAAGGTATCAGAACGACAAAGATATGGTAAAGCAACGGATAGATATTTAAAGTAATAACCAGTAGGAAATAATTCAACTTACAAAAGTCCTTCAGCAACGCTTTCTTGCAACTGAAGTGTGGGATTCAACGATGTCCTGCACTAACAAAGCACTTCACCCTTGACTGTGAGGGTATTGATGGAACTTATCACACGTTACATTAATCACACCTACGTATTTTACTGGTGTTAGCAGCAGACATTATCACGTGTCGGAACTATGTAGCCTTGATAAATTTCTTGGTAATTCTATTTCCTAAGACAATAATTTCGAAATATTCTGTAGCACTAGTTTAATTTCAACTGGGACCAAATGTATATTATTTTCATAAACATCCCAAAAAGCAGTGAGAAACTTCAACCAATACCTTTGTAAGTCGGTAATCTGTTATATTTCGCAAATAACGAAATTTGCGCAAGCAATGATCTATTTTAGATTTTTTGTTAGAAAATTCAGAAATTACAGTATCACTGTATTTAAATAATCCAAAGTATGCGTTACTCTGAGAAGAAAAGGACCGCGAAACTAGATCGCACACACAGTTTAAATATCAAAAGACAAAACAACTAAAAAGAACCATAGTGGGTAAAGCACGTGTATCACTAAAGCAAGTCCGTCAAATGTTCCTTAAAACATTTATCTCACAAGGAAAACAACTAAAAACAATTAGTAAGGCACGCGTAAGCAATAAAACCGTCCGTCAAATGTTCCGTAAAGCACACGTGGCTCGAGTTTAACAAGCTCTACTACTTTTATTTTCAACAGAAAATTAACTAAAAACACGGCGTGCTTGTTCATGAGCAATACGAGAATTGATACCGCAGTAATTCTCACTATTCTCAAAGCAGAAAGAAGCAGTGTTTTCAACGTACTTAATATATCGGAACACAGAACAGAACTCCTCCCCTCGTCTGTTTATATCAACTCGTCGCTATTACAACCGCTTATCGCCTATTATCTAGACTTGTATATTCACATAAGGAACTAAATTTATACGACGGCCAGACAAGAACGATGCAATCTATAATTAATTACAAGCTGTTTAACCTTCACTCCTTGGAATTTATTTATTAATGAGAATCAATCTTCAATTTATCTATCTTTAATTAATACACACGAGTTAAATTGCATACAATTCTGAATTATTCTGAAGTATTTACTTGATACAAACAGCGATCCCAAAGAAACGATGTATTTTACGTATTTGGTAAAGTGTAGAATGTTAAATTACCAAAAATGCACGTTACAAAGTTTATGTTTTAACTTCAAAAGTGTTGTGAATATTAAATATTTGCGTATTCTACGTAAAAACTGTATAAAAGACTTCTACAGTATTGTTGGATGTTTTTGCAAACAAACGAGTTATACAAATTAATAGAATTGTTAGAAATATCAATTTTTGGCTATAACTCGAAAACAAAAGAAGATCGCTCATTTGTGATTTCACATTGAATTGATCTCAAAAAGTTGACCCATGAGTGCGTACACAGTTTGATTGTATTTTTAATAACAACTAAGTTTCCCATTTAATACATCCAGTTTGGGACACACTGTACTTCAAAAGCAATGCACGTTTTTTTTTCGACAAGTAGAAGGTATCTTGCGTGTATTGGTGAGTTTTCCCGCGCTTACCCATTCTAATCCGATTTTTTTTAGCTCTTAGCTGGATGCCAAATGGGTTCTTTCTTTATGTAAGTCCAACTGTTCGTTGATGTAGACCAACTGCCTTTGTCCGTAGACCGCTGCTGCAGTTACGGTGGCAGAGCGAATGGATTCTGACTAACGTGCCGTTGACTGTGTTGACTCACCCCCGACGGGTTGCAAGTTAAGTATCCAGACACATACAGGTATACAACTTGTTTTCTTTTGTGCATATCAATGGCATATTCCGTATCAGCGTTAGGTGGAGTTACGTGATAAGAAGCGTGACACTGTTAAACTATTGTTTGTCGCTGCTAATCGATATTATCGCTCTACAGGTGTGCTGTAGCATTGTTAAAATATTTAACAGACACACGCTTATTCTTTTCTACTGATTGGTTTATTTTACAAACGGTATTATGTACAATTTAAAAAGAATGTTTGACAAAAGTTCTCACACGTTAATTCTTTCTTACTGATTAGTTTATTTTTCAAAAAGTATTGGGTGCAATTTTAAAACCGCTTGGCAAAAGCTCTCACATGTTTATTTACTACTGATTAATTTTATTTTGGGTAAAACACGAAATGCGCACTTCGTATCTAAAGTACTAAATTATTCATATCACATAATTGTTTTTGGTATGTAGGTAAATTCCCCCACTCTACGCGTCTGGTAGTTAGCCTGGTATTTACTTTTCTTCCGTCTACATCTGGGTACGTAGCAAATGTAATTGAAAGGTCGGTATTTACATATGTGAGTATACAAAAGATTGTTTTTTTCAATAACAAAAAATAATTAGAATTAAGTATTCAAAAACATTTAAGTAAATAGACTATATTAGTTCTAACGCAAAAAGTGTCATTTTTACATGTTTTTTTCCTATAAGGGGGTGTCAAGTCTATTCTGGTCATTTTTTAACCAACTGTAAGAATCCTTATTTTTTATCAAATGACTCTAGCTTGTTTATTTCAGCAGAGTGTAATAATTGCATAATCAACCGTCCGTCGAGGGCCTGTAAAGACCAGTCAAGACGGTTAATTAAGGCCAGGCAGACTAAACTCAGCGGCGTAGGTCGTGGTTCAAACTCTTAATTAAACCCTTGCTTGTACTTACCAAATATGCGATATGGATAAAAATCATCAATACATATATTAACAATTTATAATAAACATGGGCGCCAATCAGCGGAAAGGCACTGATACCTAATAAAAGTAATCATGAAATAAACTCGTAGTTTAGAAAAAGCAATAACATTTTATTATACCATCGACTGTCAGGAATAGCATGTATAAACAAATAAATAACAGTCTGGAACTCGAAATGCAATAAGGCCTACAGGGCCCACTATTCCGACATAAAATAACGTAACTCTATCTAACCTAATTGTTATCTTGAGACGTGCACGTCATCACATATACCTAACCTTAGCCTAACTATGATTAACTTAATACCTTTAATTAATTTAACAAAAGCACTAATAAGATTGCATATCCTATTTTTAATTGTTTACCGATTACTTGTTTTACAAGCAACTGTGCTAATTGATAAAACAGAACTAAAAATTCCAAATAGACGCAATACCACACCTTATCAAATGTCTGCATCAGCGTTTAATACAAAAAAGTACAAGAATCTATTTTAAAAATTATACAAATAAAATTAATATTGTGCACAGATGCAATATATTACAAAAAGGAATTTGTAAGTATAGTATAAAAGCGAAACGTTATTTATAAAAATATATTAATGCTGTACATCTTGTAATAAACCATTTCTTACTTTTACAAAGAAAAACAACAATGAAAAGTCTTTGTAACCAACCATTTGTAAATATTCATAACACAAAACAACAAAATAACTTCGCGGGCAACGTTGTTCATAAAGAAGTAACAATTATTTGACAGGCCCGATAATGTATGTACACCGGTACCCAGAATTAATACTCAGGTTAACTCGTTACCATTCAATAATGGTCTACATAAATCGATGTAGTATCAGAAGGAAATTTATAGTAAAGGGTTACTTGCATTATTAAAAATAAATGTCCTTTCAAACAAAATAAGTACTTACGTGTTCTAAGCAACACTCAAACACGTCTTCACCCAAAGACACACATCAAAAAAAGCCTGGAATCCTTGCCGCTTCTTTACATCTGCCCACATTCCTGCAAACCCCCCAATGAATCCGTCCGGCCCTGCGGCCGCACCATATGTTTAAATACCAGAAACTCACCCTCTCAATACATTGTATTGTAAATATTATGCGATCCCAGGTACCGTAGATGTAAAACGAAAGCTTTTTAAAATATAGAAGCATTCGCTTGTATGAGATTATTCCACCACGGTCTATGCAGGCTTTGTAACCCGTACATATAATAATTCAACCACGGTTCGTGAAATATACAAGTAATAATTAAATTGTGTCAACTGATAATAATCTAAGTTTTGGTACGCAGTAGCGTAACATTATATAAGAAATAATGATACAATTTTATGCTCAACAAAGCGATTGAAAATCGGGTTGTTACAAGAGTAATTGTGATTAAGTTGGAAACCAACGAAAAAAAAATGTAGTCTGAAGCTTCTCAGATACATAATTGTAAAAATCCTTATAAGAAGGAGGAGCTAGATCCATTTTAGTCATATCTAGCATCCGTAGGAAATTTTGTTAAGGAACCTTAGCTCTGGTGTTAGGGATTGAACATAAAAAAATAAATAAAAATTTAGTGAACAATGTTCACCAACTGGCAATCAATCCTACATAAATATAATTATTTATAATACCCTAATCCGCGTCCATATTTATTTATTTATTTACTTAATCCAACATTTTGATAACCAACTACCTAACATTTAAGCAGGCCCGTCTTCCCCCTGATTGTGTAAGTGTGTGTGTGTGTGTGTGTGTGTGTGTGTGTGTTGGGTGGATGTTTATGTGTGGATGCTTGTGTGTGCGTATGTGTGTATGTGCGCGTGTGTGTGCGTGTGTTTGAATTTAACTGCGGATCGGACCATAGGCAGTCGGATATTAGGGGTCCCCAGTGTACTTGGTGTGCGTTTGTGCACCGCAGCCGCCGGCAACCGAAAACCGCTATGCAATCCCGGACACCCCTTAAGTGTAGTGTTGGATGGGTGGTTGTGTTTGTGTGTTTGCGCGTATATATGTATGCCTGAGTGTGTTTGTGTGTGTGTCTAGTTACAAAAAGTGGAAAGGTTTGAATATTTTCATACATTGCTCTTTATGCTATTCTAAAATCAGTGTTAGTGTTAGTAACGAACCACTTACTCTACTACATAATCTATTTTTAGCCTATTTTAAATCTACTATTATTCCTTATGGTTAGACGAATTGGGATTCTAATACGTGGTGCATGCATTCCACATATTAGGGTTTGATGTTTGAAACGGGGAGGGATGTCATTGGTCATCAGGAGCGAATGCTCATGGAATTTTAAGTTTTTGTTTTGATCGTTGTCTCTTGTGTCTATGTTCTGGCTTAGTTATTGTCGCCCGCCGATGTATCTTTTATGTAGTGTTGTCGTGGTTTTTGTGCGATTGCGACATGGAAAGATGTCCTCTGACCATATCATTTCCAGAAGTGTTTTGTTTTGTAATGTTAGTCTGTGTGTGTTGAGTTTATGGCGCAAGTTTGTGAAATTGAACAATAGGTGTTCGGGTGACCCTGTCTCTCCACAAGTGCCTGTGTCACTGTCTTTTAGTCGCATTCTCAGTCTGTATGTTGGGTATGGTCCGTGATCGGTCAGGTAATGCATTAGTCCTTGTGTTTCGTTTTTAGTCTATCTTTGATATTTGGGATCAGTGCATAAACCATTCTACCGGTTATGCCCTGATCCCATCGTCTTTGCCATTCAGCTAGTAAGCTGTTTTGACTTCTGTTTTGGTTGTGAGTGGGTTGTCCGTGTTGAGAAGTTGCTGCAATTTTTCGTTATCGTAATGTGTGAGGAAATATACTGCCACGCATTGTTTGATACGTAGGTCTAGGGCATCGCCCCAACCATGACACATAGTGCATCATGCGACGTGGTTATATACGCTCCCGTGAGTCTCAGCAGTACTCCTCTCTGTGTCGCGTTTGCTTTCTGCCTGGGTTCGAATATGCCGAGTCGGTGCCCCTCTCCCCCCCCCCACACTTGCGGCGTATGAGACCATCGCTCCCAGCACACCTTTCATGTAAACACTTACACGGTTCAGTGGAATTTTGTAGTGTCTTTGCGCCAAAGTCGCTGTTATTTATGACTATCGTCGCGTTGGAGCATACTGTGGTTATGTGAGTCATGTAGTTACATTTTCCTCCAGTGTTAGTCTTAGGTATTTCGTGGTTTTCATTCGTTTTATTGGGATGTTGTATAGTTCTATTGCCAGGCCTCGTAATAACTTTCCTTTTATGATCATATAGCTGGTTTTGTGCGGAGCAATGCTCAGCTTGCCGTTTCTATACCATGCCTGTGTTTCAGCAAAGGCGATGTTAGCCTTGCTTGAAATCTCGGACCTGGAATTGCCTTCTACCACTAGTAAAATGTCGTTAGCGTGTGCAATCGTCGACGCCACCTCACTCATATGTCCAGCTTTTCATTAATTCCTCGATGACAATGTTCCAAACCATCGGTCCGCATACTGAGCCCTGTGGGCGAGACCACATTCATTCAAAAATGAAACGATACACGCGGAAGAGAATTTCTTCGATTGAGATTCTAACTCTGCAATCCCATGCACCGCACCGCGCCCATTCCACTTCACCTAAGTGAACGCTAGTACATTTAAATACGTAGAATTATTCTCGTGCGACATATTTCTTCGCGATTTTCCGTGCAGCGTGGCGTATTAGTAGGCGACATACTTCAGGAGAAGCGAAGTTGCTACTGGAAAACATTTTTATCGAGCACCAAAAACTGGTGCAACTTGACAAACTGTATTAAAACAACCTGAAGTATCGATGACGGAGCATGCGACCGCAACCGCAGAATCCGTGCATCAGTTAGCGGACATTCGAAAATTTTTCTACGCTTCTCCGTGCAGCGCTGCCCATTATTGAACGACAAGCTTTGTTGTATAACAATTTATTTTTCAATAAAAATTTTTATTACTGACCACCACTACATAATGATTCTATCGAAAATTTGTATGCTTTTCAAATTTCTATACATATTTTTCATAGTACTAGTAAACAGTATAAATCTAGTAATAAACTTACTTGGAAACAAATCTCGAACTCTCTGCAAACTAATACCATTGTAAAGGTTTATAATATATAAATCTTTTGATCGATAGTATAATTATTCATTTTTCGTATGTCAATTTTAACTCAAACCTGAACGTCGTACTTTTTACTGATAAACAAGCAAATATAAAATAGATATTTTAAGCCTAATAGTTAAATGATTTGACAAATGCTGTTGAATATTAAAATCAAAGCACATCATATCTAAAATCTATTTAAATTAGTATTCTAAAATAATAATTTAGTATTTAACCTTGTTATTGGTGCTATTTGACTAACTAAAATTCTGTCGTTTCATTTATATCATTAGTTTTCCTGCACGTTAAATTGAACAATTAGCATAAACGTTTTTCAATGTTAAATTTCTATGTTCGAATTTGAGAAACGACATATTGTAACGAAACTTCTTTTGTAAAAACAGCTGTTTATTATTAGATAATTACACAGTATTTTTATTAGTAGCTAAGGTAAAATTCTAAAGTACGAAGAAATATTTATTCCAACGTAAAGTTAAAGAGTACTTACAATTTAGTGATAGAATAATTATGGTTAGATTGAGTACGAAACCCACCAACACTGTTTCAGTACGGGTTTACTTGCCTACAACTCAGTACGAGGATGAGGAAGTAGAAAAGGTATCTTCATCATTAGGTCTTCAGTCCTGGAACTGGTTAGACGCGTACCATCATTGTTTCCTATTCTAAACTAACCTACAGATTTCCCTGAAATTTGCACAGTCTGCATCTATCACTATCTGATCTAGGTCTACATCTACCTCTTTTTCCCATCTCTGCTTGTAATATATCCCATACTATTCCCCAAAATGCTTTAGAACGTATTGCGCCCTTCTATTTCTCTTTTTCCCCAGATATCCTTGTTTTCCTACTATTTCTATAGCCTATTTGTTATTATCTTTGTTTGTCCATGCTATCGTCCTCATACATCTGGTATATGAGAATATAAATAGTATAGTGAGAAAAGTAAAGGCAGATGAGAAAGAATTTAATAGTTATGGGCGATTTTAATGCGTCAGTGGGAGAAGGTAGTAAAGGAAAAATGGTAGAGGAGAAGAACTAGTTGAGTTTTGCCAGAAACATAAAATAGTAACTGTAAACACCCTATATGAACAACATGTTAGAAAAAGATATACCTGGAAAGCGCCAAGTGATAGGGCTAGATACCAAATAGATTATATTTTAGTTAAACAAAGATATAGAAACCAAGTTAAAAATTGTCGTAGTTATTCAGGGGCTGACATAGATAGCGATCATAACTTAGTTAAAATGAAGTGTAATCTAAAATTCAAAAAATTGGGAAAGGCTAAAAGAAAGAGATGGAATCTAGGTCAGCTTAATTATAGTGAGGTAAAAGAGGACTATAAACAAGTATTAGATAACAAGATCAAAGAGATTGCTAAAGGACGGGACGTAGAAAATAGATGGCAAGAAGTAAAAAGGGCTGTATATGGTACAGCAACACAGACTATAGGTAAGAAAAAAGTAGAAGCGAGAAAACCCTGGGTAACAAATGAGATATTAGATTTAATAGAGAATAGAAGAAAGCTTAAACCTTTCAGAGAATTGGATAGTGTAAGTAAGCAGAAATATAATAGAGTTAGATACAAGATAGTAGATAAGTGTAGAAAAGCGAGAAATAAATGGATGGAGGAGAATTGTAAGGGAATACAAGATGATTTGACAGTAGGTAAGACAGACAAAGCTTACAAGGCAGTGAAAAAGTTTTCGGGGAAGATAGGAAAAAATATAATGGCACTAAAGTTGAGAATAATGAGCTTCTGATAAATAAAGTTGAGGTAGCAGATAGATGGAAAAGATATTTAGAAGATTTATATAAGAAAGACGATATGAATGAGTTAGAAAACGAACAAGAAGAAGATGTAGAAATAAGGTTCTCATTATTAAGACAGGAATTTGATAGAGCTGTTAGGGATCTTAAACTAAATAAAGCGCCTGGGATGGACGATATAATCGCAGAACTAATAAAATATGCAAGTCAGAAAACTTTAGACAGACTATATGTACTAGTAAAAGTAATATATGACACGGGTGAGGTCCCATGAGGTTTTGAAAGAAATATTATTATCCCAATCCCAAAAAAGTCAGGAGCTGATACGTGAGAGAAGTTTACAACAATTAGTTTAACTTCCCACGCTTCCAAAGTACTAACAATAATAATTAAAAATAGAGTAGAAAATTTGACTGAGAATTATTTAGACGAAGATCAAGAAGAACAATTAAAGAGGTAGATAAGAAAAAGATAAAAGCTTTTGAAACTTGGTGTTATAGGAGAATTTTAAGGATTAGTTGGACAGATAGGGTAACAAATGAAGAAGTTTATAGAAAGATATGTGAGGAACCCAGTATGTGGAAACAATTAAAGGTCAGGAGAGATAGAATGATAGGACACCAGTTAAGAATGAGGGACTATTTAGTACGGTCATAGATTATAGACTACCAAATAAACATAGAATAGAAAGACCTAGACAAAGCTATATTAGTCAAATTATTAGAGATTTATGTTGTGAAGGATATGTAGACCCTTTTAGGCTAGCTCAGAATAGAACAAATTAAGTA
Source organism: Platerodrilus igneus (assembly GCA_036346225.1). Lineage (NCBI taxonomy): Eukaryota > Metazoa > Arthropoda > Insecta > Coleoptera > Lycidae > Platerodrilus > Platerodrilus igneus. The sequence goes on along the minus strand of JARFIW010001350.1, from coordinate 450,658 downwards.
AGTTTGAAAACAAGACAAAAAAGAAAATCAGGTAACTAAATGTCACCATGATAACTCACAATTAGCTAGCGGTCTGGCATGTTGGCAGCGATTCGCTGCTTAAGACTTACCATAACGTATAACTTATTTAACGTATCCATGACATAATTCACAATTAATTAGCGGCCTGGCATGTTGGCAGCGATTCGTTGCTTAAGTCTTACCATAAAATATAATTTAACACTTTTCTTTTTTTGGAGGGGATAACCAGGTAATATTTCATTTCCTTATAAATGAGAATCATGTAAACATGTTGGAGTTCTTTAACAACTATCAGGTTGCTAATATCTATGTAGAGCCAAGTAGATACGAAAAAGAGTATAGGAAAACCTAGACCAAGCTATATTAGTCAAATTATTAGAAATTTAGGTTGTGAAGGGTATGTACTACTTTTAGATTAGCACAGAATAAAAAGAAGTTAGAGCTGCGTCAAACCGACCTTAAGTAAGGTCGAAAACAAAATGATGATGTTAATTTATATCAATAACAATCTCTCATAATTTAGATCACATGGAAGTATTTATGATAACACTTAGTCTAGTTGATATCACGACTTAATGATTCGTAGTGTACTCTGATCAAGATTAGAATTCGAACTGAACTAATTCCAAAACTACAGAAGCTTGACGCGACGCTCTCAGCGTCGTTAAAAATGCCTTACAACTCAAGAGAGTTTTTTGGCTTGATGATGATAACTGATGTTGTGGTGTTGTTTCTTCATAGATCTTCTTATATATAAATATATGTAGGTCTGGATTCCAAAAGACCTGCTCGTGGAATCCTCTTATTTCGGTGCAGTGAGCAGTTTCCCGGATCTTCCCCTTGGTTGTCCTCCAACTACACAGTATTCCGGATCCTGAGTCCACTGGCCTGTGGTTTTCGACCGACAGGATGGCTACTTGCCACAGGCCGCTCCATCGTCAGGTAGCTCGTCTAAAGAGAACCGACGAATGTGCATCCCCGACGACTTCACTTATGTACCCATTCCTCGGCACCCCGCATAGCCGTAGAACTCCCTCTAGACGTCTCCGTTCCGTTGCTCACCTTTGATCGCCGGTAGGCTTGGTAGGTATACGCGAGTTGCTGCCTCGCCGGCGTCTGGGCAACCACTCACTAATTCCAGCGATGCACGTCCTTTATATACCTAACTCAGTTAATCCAGAATTTTAAGTACAAAAGAGAACGTGTCAAATCTATTTCAATTCACGTCTAGAAAATATCTTTTACAAACCTTAAGTGCACCTCTTGTAAATTATAAATCAATTCTCTCTGAAGAATCGTTGTCCAATATTTCGTTTAAATATAGTCGTTGATTAACCTTTTATGTAAAGATGTTGCGTTTACGTTAAAGTGTATACTATTCGGCGCCTCATTACAGTATTACTATTAAAAAATATTGCTAATACTAAAAATATTTTTTTTGTAGATGGAGCATTAATTCGCACAAAACGCTTTACGTGCGATACTGAGAATAGTGATAAATTATGCAGAGAGAATTGCATTCGACAAAATTTTCATGCTGGCAGATGTCACGAAAAAAAGTGTATATGTTATAGGGATCATTCAGTTTAACAGCATTTTTTAATTGTAATATTAGATTAAAATGCTGCTATTGTAGATTTCATGCTATGGAAACGTTCTTTAATGTTATTATAGCTTAATCCATTAAAATTAAAATAAAATACTATGCTACTCCAGAAAAACTAGTTAGATTTAGTTCATGAGTAATTTATTAGATTTCTAGAACTACTATATAGATTATCCTTAGATCAACAATAGATTTTTTTTTTATACTAGAATAGTAATTTGATTGAGCTTAGCACTTTTTACGATGTTTATGCTAAATATTAAAATTTATTTCATGAACTGTTAAATTCAATTGAATTCTTTGAATGAATAATTACAAATAAATTTAGAAGTGCAATTTAGTGTTTGTTTTATCCTTTTCTAGTACTGGCAGAAACCGGAAAATTACAAACGGGTTTGTCGTCTTCAATAAACATCGATTTTGATAAACCTGGTTTCCAAAACCGAATTTTGTTAAAACCGCTTTGTCTAAACCCAATTTACAATAACCGATTAGTTACCAAAACCGTTTTTTACAAAATTCTTAATCTGGATATACCTAAACTTGTTTTCGGTTTTAATTAAAACCGTTGCTTTACTAAAAGCGGTCTTCTGGCTTTAATCAAAACTGGACTTATCACGCCTATTAGCTAACGATCAATGCCGTTTTATAAACTAACACAACCGATGTCATGCTAGATTTTCTCTAACACAGCTCAATTTCTCCATCACGTTCAATTTAGAGTAAACTAGTTAATTTACTAGTATAAATAATGATAGAAAGTCATTATTATGATATTAAGAAGTCATTATCAGGGATTTGCCGGAATAATATCTAGAGGTTTATATATACAGGGTGCTCCGTTATTGGTGAAAATATTTTAGGTGGTGATAGGGGACACTTTTCTAAGAACAAAGTTTAAATAAAATTTTTTTCTAAGTCCCTTTCCTAAAGGGATGGGTCCAGGGCCACGTCAAGCCATGCGGCCGCCTGTGTGCAAAATATAATACTGTGCCCCTTTTTAAAATTGTCACTAAACATTTATACATAGGTAGGTAGGTACACATAAATGAAATTTGAATAAACACTAATACTTGCATGTAAATTTGAAACTAATTATATCTTACATCTTAAGCTTAACATATCTGCATAATAACGACATCCAAAAATTAACAATAAAAAATAGAAATACATAAAGGAAGAACTAAAAATTCAATTCAACATTTAAAAAAGAGAACAATATAACCTATTAAAAACATTTTGTTTTTGCCTTTTTATCGGCAAAATCTTTAATTAATTCGTGGAAAGGAAGGGAATTCATGAAGCCAGTTTCTGTAGATATAATTGATAAATTGCTCAGTCTTTCCTGAGCCATATTCGATCTTAAAAAAGTTTTTATTAATTTCAATTCTGAGTAAGACTTTGCCCTTGATGATACGGATACTGGTGGCGTTACAAAAATTTGTATAGCTACTGTGGTATTTGGAAATGTTGAAATTAATTGATTCTCAAAAATGTACTCAAGAATTGACTTAGGGTCTAAATCCTTTTGCTCTGATAAGTGACATTTTAAGCATTTAATTTCACTAAATAAGTGTTTGCGTCAATATCTGATTCTCTACATGATTCATCTTTCAAATCTACTGTTAAATATATACACGATTTTCTCAATTCTTCTTCAGTTAAGTTAAACATTTTATAAATAGATCCAAAAATATTATTAAATTGCTTCAATCTCGTGAATCTTTCATTAAGAGACGATAAGGTTTGGTTTAATAGAAGAAGAACACATGTACCTTATAATTAATTTTCGGGTCTATTATTGATTCACCATTGCTTTCGTAATCAAACTGTTTCTTTTTCTCTGACTAACAATTTGTTTAGATAAAAAATTAGGCTCAATTTCTAATTCTTCTGCTAGTTCTCTCGCGTCGACAAGGATTTCATTAAATCTCTTTTCGTTTCTTAAGCCTGTGAAGAAGGTTTTTATATTGCTTACGCAGCCCAAACAAGTTTTTAGATTTATACTTCGATTCTGCATTAATATACTAACAGAATTGATTTTGAATAATATATATATATATATATATATATATATATATATATATATATATATATATATACCAAATTACTACAGAGCATAAAAGTTTTGAATCTTTGTTGCTAGCGATCGGGCTTGGTATGAGATAGTAAAATCTTTTGAAGATGCGGATCCTTTCACTACTTTGACAAGAGCATCATAAACTTCACCAATCTAATATCTCAAAGGTTTTATTGTGTTTATTCTACTGGACCAGCGTGTATCAGATAGTGGTTTTAAAGTTAAATCTGAAATGCACGTTATTATAACTGACCATCGTTTTGTTGAAGCAGAAAAAACACATATATCTCTTGAATAACATCAAACAATCTCGATAATTAACTAGTAACCAATCAGAGCCTGATCCAGGTATCGTGGTGAGTTGAACACACTTGACCATTCTCGGTTAGATAATAAATTTGACTAACCCTTACCTTTGGCACTCTTACTTCACATAAATCCATACTATTAATGATTTATTGCACTGTTCTTAATGCGAAGCATTAAGACAGTTTTCTAGTTTAGTCTTTTTTTTTGGTTCTCTAAGCGAGCCATTAATATTTCCAAACAAATTATATACAAGAACTTGGCTCCCGGCTTTACTAGGCGCCGGGAATTAGTCCAGCCACCCCCTCTCTGTGATCGGGTCCTAAGTACACTCATACAATTACAAATTAAGAGAAAATTAATTTAACCTGAGTCTAGAGATATAGTTTGAATCGAGTGTTTCATATGATATTTGTATAATTATGATGATTATACATTTGGATTTAGGTATAGTGGGGATCAAAATCAAATTTTTTTTCCATTAAATAATGTTCAGTGTGATCAACGACAAGTATTTTGACTCATGATAGTTGAACAATAATAGTATTTAATTAAATTTGGATTTTCGCTTTATTGACGAAAGAAAATCCTCGAACTAATCTAAGTATTCCATCTTCAATCTTCATATCTCGACGTCAAAGATATTCGCACAAGGGGTATGCAAACCTATCCTCCGGAACGCGTTGTTTGCCGAACTAATCTTTTTCCGGGCGCCATGAAGCTTCGATACGCTGTACGCGCGCGCGCGTGTGTGTGTGTTCCGTCAGCAGCTATAATTCAAACATTTATTAAGCGTTAAAAGTTTTTTAGATACATACCAACAAAGCGATGGCTTCGGTCACTATGGTTAATTCTTTTGTAAATATATCCAAGGCTAGGCAGCCCTAGATAAGCTGTCCAGCAATCGGTGTGCACAATTTTTTCAACTTTAGCATAATCAGATATGATAGGCAATAGAGTGTCTGCAAAACGGACGTTATCAGGGCAAATAATGATTTGAAAATCGTCCGGCCTAGCACCCCGTGGCTTTCGATCTGTCTGCTACGATAGAATTTACGCTTGCCAAACTTGCTTTCAACAGCCTGAACTATTTTTCATTTTTCTCCAATCTTTCCAAGTTCGCTTGACAAGCAGAAAAATCCAACATTATCATCTCTCTACAAAAGTTATTCCTAAAAGACTACTTTTTAAATAAGAAGGGATTGGTATAAATTATCAATCGCTAACAGTTCTGGTGTTCGATCACTCAGTGCTTGGCAGTTCTGCTGCTTCCATTATCGCGTTCTCGTAACTAAGTTCTTTGCAAGAGCTATAGCATAGACTTAGAAACGTATGCGGTTCAAGGTGCGATTGTTCGAACCAGCTTTTCCTTGCTAAAGCCACTTTTCCACCACAATCTATCTCTATTCGGGCTTCGGAAATTGAAAGTAACCAAGACCTTCGCCGACCGATGAATCCGAGATTGTCAACTTCATGGGAACTCGATGCTAACGACATGCTTTAGAGCAGGGGGAAGGCAATTTTTGATGGCCCAGCTGATTGCTAACTATCGAGTTTCTGTGAGCTTAATTAACTTGCTGCGATTCGAAAGAGCGACTAACTGTTCACCCATTTTCTGAAGATAAAAGCCTATTAGTCCTGTTGTAAACCTCCCTTGAGACCCTGTCAAAGCCGCTCCCTTCTAAACCGGTTGTCATTTGGTACCAGGAACCATGGACCGGGCGGAAACGCAGGCCGTGCCACCTACAACCATCTGAGTTTCCCTTCGTCCCAGATTTGCCTTGTGCAATGCAAATCTGGTCAGGGAAAACAAGAGCAGAAGAAAACACGACTCACCTCATCGAAAGCCAGAGAAGGACTGACGAAGTTGGGATGCTACTCGTCTATTTATACTCTTACTTGCAGCGCCATCTGTATTTAAAAACAATTTAGCGCCAAATTTAAAATTATAGCCTAAGTAAACCTAACCTAACCTAACCAAACAAATCAAAACGAAACCAAGCCACACCAAACCAAACCTATCCTATCCAAACCAATCTAACCTATCCTAAGCTTACTTAACCATTCCTAACCAGGAAATAACCAACAAATAAGGAATAAAAAAAAATTAACATGGAACCTTATCGAAAAATAAATATTTCAAAAAATCCCTGTACGTTTCCGCAAAAATTCCTCTTAGACGTCAAATTTTATTTTTAATTGGCTTTCCAAAAAGGTGTAGTATGCCATAAAAATCATTGATCAGTAAGGTAAAGTCTAGCTGATCAGTTGATAGTAGGCACTTGTTGGTACACAATAGTTGTTGTTAAATGTTTATTCAGTTTTAGTTTTATCCTACCTGTGTTTTCTGTAAGTTTTGATTTCGCTAAACATATTATAAATTGTTACTGCCCAAACATTATTTCGAAGGTCACCCACCAAGGAATTTCAAATAGTGCATGTGCTGGGTTGCCTCCTTACTTCTATAGGTACCCTGAAAACATTCGGTTCAATTTTAGTTTAAAAAAATTTTTTTTTTGCGCAAATACCCATCTATGGCCTATTCTTAAGCATCAGTTAAAATATTTCTATGAAGTTGTGAATCACCCTGTATAGAAAGTGGAAAGTCGAGGTTTTCTTCGTGAAATACGGATTGAGAAAATTAATTGGGAAAGGGTATTCGTAAGGGATAAAAATGATGCAAAATGAATTAGTATTTACAAGAATACCCACGTTTACATAAATACCTATTGAAACGTTCAAAACCGTGCAAGTAATTTTTTCTGCATTTTATTTAAAACACTCTATAAATTTCTCAACAAGCTCGATTTCCTACCATTTGAAATTAGTGTTATTTAATAAAATTTCTCAAGTAATATTCAAATAAGTTTGTCTAACAATTCAAACAGCTGCTTAGGAAACGTTACGTTACAAAGTAGCAATATTTCTGACCACCTGAAGTGACTACATTTTGATTAAAAGTTGCATGTAAATGTACAGCTTTCTTCTAAAAGAACCATCTGTCTACATTTGCTTACAATGGACTTGTTATCATTTATCCTGCAGCTGTTAAGATGTTACAAAGTATCAATATTGCTTTCCTGTGTCTAAAAATCCTTTGATAATTGCGTTATCTGCTTGTTGGCAAGTCGTTACAGTTTGAATTTTGGCAGCTGTTGTCTAGGAATTCTGAACACTTAATTTTTCGGTGATATCTTTGAAAGCCAAAATACCTACCCCTATACATGATTTTATCCTTATAAAATAGAGACCGTGCTTTGAAAGACAACATTGAATACAACATCGTCTTACCGAAGGTACGTGTTGTAAAGTCGCGCTACTAAAATGCTCGTTGTGCTAGTATGAGTAAAGTTGGTGGTTCCAGGAGCCAGCCCATAGAGAAATGCAGCCGCATTTTCCCAGCCCTAAGATGAGACCAGCACGAAGCCAATAGCTCAAGGTGCAGATTTCTGTTTCGTTATATACTTTTTCTGATGCCGCTGTGAAGTATAGACTTTTCATTTTCTGTTATTACTTGTGATTATCCAATAAATGGCACCACGACGTCACAAAACTTACATGCACAATGCACGAGCAGCTATGATAAAAATTAGTTAATCAAAGTTTATGTTAGAATCCGTTTTTACTGTTTCTTTTGTCTTTTTAACGTAAACCACTTACTTATAAATTTAAAACTAGTTGACATACTTGATTAATTTAAGTTAGGATGTATAAGCTTAATGTTACAATATTTCTTGAGGAGGTGCCCTTCACAAAGCAGCATGTATATAAAATTTAGGTATATTTCTTTTCCTAGATTTACCGTACAGTTTATGCTTAATTTTCTTTTTTATGTATTTAAGGTGAACCATTGAGTATTTAGATTATAAGATGTGTTGGAGAAACAATGGGAACATTTACACTAAGCGTGAAACCCCAGATTATTTCTTTAGAGCAAGTGGACTGTAACTTGGGGGTAGTGTTGCGATAAAATACTCTTAGCGGTAAATCAAACAATGATCATGCACTTACCTTAATGTTCATACTGTTGGCTTCTACGGAAGTGGTTAACAGCATTCAAACCAGAACAAATCTCCGCTGACGGATTATGTAGAAGCGCAGTAGCACACACATTCACCAAAAAATGTATATTGTTTTAATACACGTCCGCACGGGCCAAGTGCTTCGAAACGAGTGTACAAAACCAGTGCTAGATAAGACCGCCTGGTTTATCGCAAAACAAAACCTTGACTATTTAAAATAAATAACATTAAATTAAGAGTGGAGTTCTAACCCAATTTTGAACATACCCCCCACCCAAAATAATTAAATTTTGATAGCTAAAAGGGGTGAAGAAAAGAAAAAAATAGAAAAAAGGGAGAAATTAAAAAAAATGCAAATAAGCTCTATTAGTGTAGTTGTGTAGAGATAAAACGAGAAAATAAAATAAACTCTAGAGAATGATCAATTATTGTGATTGTTGATCATGTCATATTAATTTTAAGGAGGTGGAAGCGGTACCACCTTATTTATTGGTCGTACCTTTTCACCTGAGGGTGTCTTCAACCGAACAACACGTACTATGCCGTCACTTCCAGGTATCAGCTTTGTTACCCTTGCTAAAGGCCAACACGCAGGGAGTGTACCTGGGGTCAAGTACAACACCAGATCGCCTTCTTCCAACTGTTTAGCCGGGGTAGTCCATTTGGGCCTATGCTGAAGGGTGTGGAGGTATTCATTTGACCAACGCTTCCAGAATCCCTGGATTAACTGTTGACAAAGCCGCCAACGAGTGAGTCTGTTAGTAGGAATGTTTGTCAAATCTACTTCGGGTCGTGCCAGAATAGGACCACCTGTCAGGAAATGTGCTGGTGTCAATGCATCAATTCCATCATCGGGCGAAGCTGGTAAGGAGCAAAACGGGCGAGAGTTTAAAATGCTCTCAATTCTAATAACGATTGTGTTAAATTCTTCTGCAATAAATTGGTTGTTACCAATTATTCTCTTTAAATGGAATTTAACACTTTTGATTCCTGCCTCCCACAATCCACCGAAATGGGGTGCGTAGGGAGGATTAAAAGACCATTCAATGCTCCGAATAGCTAGATAATGTGCAATCTCGGGCTTAGACGAGTCAAAAAATTTTGAAATTTCAGAAATTTCTCTAGCAGCTCCGGAAGTTCCGTCCTTGATCGGAATAAAATTTCGCCGGAAGTCCGCGTCTAGAAATAAATCTGTCTAGTGCGGCCAGACATGCTTGGGAAGTTAACGAGGTGACGAGTTCGATATGAATGGCACGCGAGACCATGCATATAAACAAAGCAATATATGCCTTCTCATACCTAGCTGAGCGCAGATTAGGTACTTTTACCATAAAGGGTCCGCCAAAGTCAATCCCCGTGTGTGTGAAACATTTTCCCGGTTCGAGTCGGTAAGCTGGAAGATCCGCCATAGGTGGTTGGATAGGTTCCGCCTTATATCGGTAACATGTAAGACAGCGAAATATACGATGTCGAATTAAGTGTCGAATTGAAGGAATCCAAAATCTCCTATTTACAAGAGAATGTACCAGGCGATTTCCACCATGGCCGAGTATATGTGATAATGATCGCATATCAAGATGGCTAATCTGCTGTCCCGCGGAATTAGGTAGGGATATTTAGTAGCAATTGGGAGCTTCGACTGGCGCAAACGTCCCCCCACCATGATTAAACCCACAGGGGAGAGAAGGGGACAAATGACGATAATTTTTTGTGCAAGGTTGACCCTTTTCTAATAACAAAATTTCGTTTCGATTGTGCTCGTACTGAGAAATTCTTATAATAAATAACAAAGCGTCATTATATTCAAATGACGTTAAGTTGCCAGTACGCAGCTGATCGTTTGGAGCATCATGAATGCGCGCAAGGCAATTGTATTTGAATCTAAGTATTTAGGCAAAAATTCTTTGTACTTTAACAAAACTTGAATGTCGTAGCAAAATGTCCGTAAATGGTTGAACATCAATTGCGGACAACAAGGCTTGAGGTGTCATAGGGGTAGAAACGTCTAACCCTTGTGCAGGCGAGTATTCAAATGTACTACCTGGCCATTCAGAAATGTTCCGATATATGAAGTCGGGCCATTTCCACCACAAATCACAACAAAGCAGTTCCGATGGCATTAACCCGCGACTTGCCGGGTCAGCGGGGTTATCTGTACTAGGTACATGCCTCCAACGAGCTGTGGGTTGATTTTCGTGGATTTGAACAACCCTGTTGGCAAAGAATATTTTTAATCGATGCGGAGGGGTGCGAATCCACGACAGGGTGTTTACTGAATCACTAAAACAAATAGGTTCCTGAAGGTGTACGAATTAAATGCTGGGGAAGTAGACTTCATAAGTTTTGATAGGAGACATGCCGCCCCTAATTCGAGACGTGGTATCGTCCACGTTCTTAGTGGAGCCACGCGAGTTTTTGAAATTATTAAATTTATGAAAATTTGGCCATCAACCTCTAATCGTAAATAAATAACTGCAGCCATGCCAAGCTCGCTAGCATCAGCAAAACCTACCATGAGACCTTTTACTTCACCTACTTTCCATACACAGCGCGGAATAGACACGTTTTCGAGAAGTGGTAATTCGGCTTGAATTTGATTCCACTTCTGTAACACTACGGCAGGGAGTTCGTCATCCCATCCTACTTTTAGTAACCACAATTGTTGAATAAGAATTTTAAGTATAAAAGTAAATGGACTGATGTATCCATTAATGTCAAAGGTTTGCGCAATACGGGAAAGAATGCCTCTTTTCGATGGTGTATCAGAGGCATTTCGAACTTTGCATTTAAGTACATCTAATCTTAGATCCCAACAAAGCCCTAAAACTTTATTAATAGAATCAGGACTGGAATTAGGTAATTGTATCGTATCTGAAGAATTACCAATTACATTGGCATGTGAACTGGCCCATTTGCCCAGTTCAAATCCACCCAGTTTTAACAAATCAATGAGTTCAGTTTTAAGAAGTAGAGCATCTTCAATGGAATCTGCTCCTGTCAAAATGTCGTCTACATATGTAGAAGAACTGAGAGCGCACGAAGCTCGTGGAAATTTAGAACCTTCGTCAACCAATAATTGTTTTAGAACACGAAGGGCAAGGTAAGGACTGCAACATGCACCGAAAATAACGCGTGTGTGTTCTAGCTCTGTTAAAGGTTCATTTGGATTAAACCTCCAAAATATGTGCAAGAATTTCCGATCATCAGGGTGTACTAAAATTGATCTGAACATTTGACGAATGTCACACGTAAGGGCCACTTGTGGAATTCTGAATCTTGTGATAACAAGACCTATATCAGTTTGTAGTTTCGGACCCGGCATTAGAATATCATTAAGGCATTTATTATTACAGTCTTTATCAGTCGGGTTGAAAACTACACGAATCTGGGTATGTGATGCGAGATTCTTTAAAACTCCGTGATGAGTCATCACATACTGGGATACGTCAACCGCAGGTTTAAGGTGCTTCTGTGATAAATAATCACTAATGTTTTCCGCATACAATTTATGAAAATTTGCATCGCGTTTGAAACGCGCTTCAAGCTTTAAAAACCTATTGATTGCATGTTCTCTAGTCGAACCTAGAGCTTGGGAAACATTGTCTTTAAACGGTAATCTGACCATATATTGACCTGAGGTCGTACGCGTAGTACTAGATTTGAAATGCTCTTCACAAGCATTCTCCTCCGGGGAGGGCAAAGGTGAAGAAAATATTTCTTCGGATTCCCAAAATAAACGAAAAGTTTCATTTAGAGATTGCGTTTCTACCATATTAGTCAATAAAGCGACGTTCGTAGGTGAAAGTATCATTTTAGGTACTTCACCCATGATTACCCATCCAAAAGAAGTAAGAAATGCCGCGGGTTTGCCTTTCAAGTATGAAGGCTCACTTGGCGTGATATCTAAAACAGCTGACACCCCTAATAAAATATCAACTGGTGCGGATACCTGGAAATCGGGATAAGCTAACTTAAGAGAGGAAAATTGTTGTTTTAACTGTATGGGTAACGTAACTGTAGGGAGATTAGTGGTAATCTTTGGTACAACTACAGCTTCACAATTTAAATAAAAATTGCTGTCGTATAAGGAGCCAATTTTACAGTCGACTAGACCCTGAACTTTTGTTAAATGCGACTATCCTACACCACGTATTTCAAATGGGCACTTTCTTCGTTTGAGGCCTAACCTATCAGCTAAATCGATAGTGATAAAATTCGAATGCGATCCTGTATCTAAGATTAGGCGACAGCGCTGCCAACTACCATCAGTCGAAAGGACTTGTACTTGTGCTGTGGCTAAGAGCGCAACTGGTCCGTTTTCGACAGCGCAAGAATGTACAAAACTTACTGGCATAGAAACTTTTTCTATTACATTGGTATTGACAACAATCTGAACATCGGCGTCTGTACATAAAGGCGTAGTATTAGAGGGGCTCTGTACAGGGCTAGGATTATCGAAATGTAGTAAAGAATTGTGCTTTTTACTACCGCAATGTAGACATCGAAATTTGGATTGACAAGAAGAAAGCGGATGCGGATTTAAACAAGCAAAACATCTACGGTTATTCTTGACTAATTCATGTCTATCTTTTGGTGACAATGCTAATAGTTTCGGGCATCTATTAAATTTATGAGCTTGATTGCATGCCGGACAAGAAACGGAAGCCACTGTGTGTACCGTAGGACCTTTAGACGCGACTTCTTGCGAAGTCATAGAAATGCGTTTGTTACCAACATTATTGTAGCGATCTCCAGATTTATTTGCGGCACATGACGTTGGTATGCTCTTTGAAGCAGAGGTACTACCAACTAACGCTGAAATGGAGCATTTATTACGTAAAAACTTTATAAAATTTTTAAACGTAGGATATTCGTGTTCTAGGTAATGCTCTTTTTCAAATTCTTGTTTTGTTTTGGAATCTAACAATCCAAGAGAAAAATGTAAAAATATATAATCGGCTAAATCGGGAAGTTTCATATCGGTTAATGCTGTAACATTAGCTTGCAGTGTTTCGCACAAATCATTAAGAGCTTGAAAAGAATCTGTCTTTAGTTGAGACAGTGTAAAGATTTTAGATAGATAATGATGAGCAATTAAGCGTTTATTTGTGTAGCGTTGGACCAGCAGGTCGTACACTACCGAATAATTTTCTGGTGAAAACCGAACGCTTTGTGCTAACTTTAAAGCGGAATTTTCCAGGTAGGATAGCAAGTATGAAAACTTTTTGATGTCACTCAACGTATTGTTTGTGTGAATCAAGGTGTCGTACAAAGATCTAAATGCGTCAAATTTTTCGGGATTACCTTCGAACTTATACAATTTTAATTCAGGTAGGCGAACATTCGAATCGCTATTCGATGTTGTATTACCGTTAGAATTAACGTTCGTGGTTGTGGTGTATCGACCAGCAACGCTTAAAATCTCGAAGTATAAACCGTGAAAACTAGATTCCAATGATACTGTATCTGTTGTAAAGTTTGCATGTACATTCGATAAATCCGACAATGCATCTAAAGTTTGTAGAAATTCATCTCTAACTGGCATTAAATAGCCAACACGATTTTTAAATTGATCTAATTTAGCAGGTAAATCTTTGATCAAATCAAAACAGTCTTGTAATCGCCTAAATAACCTTTCTTTCCGATTGTGTAATCTCTTAAATTCAGCAATACTTTGCTGATCGGGTTCCATATTAAAGCTGATAACCAGAGTTGAATGAAATTATCGCTAAATTATTTATTATTTACAATAACAATAACGCGAGCCGTATTTATAATTTCGAAGAATGAACCTGGCAACAATCACAATTGGCGATAAGGTGAACTATTATATTTTTCAAGTTCAAGAACAAACTTTGAGCTTTGATTAGAATTATGCACATGTATCAATGCAATTAGTGAAATTGAATATAATAGTATTTTATCTCTACACAAAATTTACATATGGATCCTGTGCTCAGAAGTGACCACAAATGTTTATGTTGGAGAAACAATGGGAACATTTACACTAAGCGTGAAACCCCAGATTATTTCTTTAGAGCAAGTGGACTGTAACTTGGGGGTAGTGTTGCGATAAAATACTCTTAGCGGTAAATCAAACAATGATCATGCACTTACCTTAATGTTCATACTGTTGGCTTCTACGGAAGTGGTTAACAGCATTCAAACCAGAACAAATCTCCGCTGACGGATTATGTAGAAACGCAGTAGCACACACATTCACCAAAAAATGTATATTATTTTAATACACGTCCGCACGGGCCAAGTGCTTCGAAACGAGTGTATAAAACCAGTGCTAGATAAGACCGCCTGGTTTATCACAAAACAAAACCTTGACTATTTAAAATAAATAACATTAAATTAAGAGTGGAGTTCTAACCCAATTTTGAACAAGATGTTATAGTCGAAATCAGGAAAAATGAATGCACGTCATTAATTTCTGATTCAATCCAAGATATACTCCCGCATATACAATGGGCGTATTTAACATGTAAGAGAAAGAAAGAATACAAGTAGCACGTGTTTCGAGCAAAGTAGCTTAGTAACGACTTACGCTGTGGTGTTTATGATACGTAAAGAATGGGAACAGTAAACTGTCGCATGTCCTAAGTATATTACACTTATATTAATGAAGTCTTTAAGTTGATTTGTGCGATTTTTTAACACATGTCATTTTTAATACAACATAACCATAACTTATAACTGCGCCTTTATATTTGGGTTTGCTTTTATATTTTGTTGTTTTCATTATATTATTAAACAGAACCGGAAACTAGTTAATCCTCCAATGGGAATATTTCTTGAAATCTGTATTAAACAGTCGATTAATCTTGATGCATACGAATACGGTTGATGACGTGCATTCATTCTTTCCTGATTTCGACTATATATTTATTTTGCTTACCAATTTCATATGCTTATGTTATGACGCTTTGTTTACCAGCACGTAACCATCGATTACGCAACTTATTGGATTTTATTGTTGTGTAAATAGTCTTTCGAGATTAGATGTTAACAATATAGTTTTACAGAGGTTTACAATGTGTTCTTTCTATTTCATCCACGCCCCTCTAAGACGTTTTTGAGCTAGCCCAAATTCTACTATTATGTCCCAGTTCTGTTGCGGTATTCGGCGTAAACGATTTCTTTACTTATTCTTACTGTTTTATTTCGTATTTGCGCGGAATACCGTAACACTATACATAAAACATACATACTTAACACAAGAAAATCGTTGCAAAAATTATTTAAATCCTACTTATAATAAAAACTTGATTAAGTCTAAAGCCACAACAACTAAGAGATAAGCTTTGTGTATTTTTATTGAAAACTTTAACACAAAAGCTTTTCTACCCTTGCATATTTAATGACCCGTGCACAGTTTTTAATGTAAAATAACTTGAAACGAGCGAGTGTTTGTTTGGTTATATAATTTTCTTTTCAACTTTATCATAATTCTAAGATAAGCTTTCGCTTCTTGGCACTATTAAATTGAAATTTACTAATTAAAACTTCTCAACAGAAAGAATTTTGGAATAAACCTATGAATATCAAGTTGAGGACTATCTTACCATTAAATTTGGTAAAATATGTTAATCTCCACTGCTGAATCAAACATTTTTATAATTCCATCTTACCGTATTGTGTGCAAATCCTTAGTCGACAACTGCTTTCAATCGTAGGATATTACGAAAATGCCCTTTTCAAATTAAACCCACTGCTTACAAACATCTTCCTTATTAAATTTCGTACAAAACGAATGCGATAAGGTATCCTACAACTCCAATATAAATAGCAGGCTGTAGATAAATTCCGCAAGTTGATACGTTACAAATGAGCGAATCTAGTAAAAAGCGATATACGGTCAGTTGGTGGAAACTAAATTACACCCGGAAGCTTATTATAGTTTGATTAAACCGTCTACTGCTAGGCTGATAGTTTTCTCAAACTTTTGGTAAGAATAGTTGATTAGAAATTTGTGGCAGCGGTTATAAGGTTTGCATGGCTGTAACATCACAGAAAACTTTAGCATGGTCTGTTTCAGAAATTAGAATGTTAATACTTTAGGCGAATTTTTGAGGAAATGAAATACAACCCCTTCGTTAGTGGTGTATCAATGCACCCTTATTAAGAGTTCCGGTAATTCTACTAAGCAGTTTACGGTTTTGAAGTTGGATTGTATGGCTTTCAAATTCGATTGAGTTCCGAGGTAATTCTTTTCCAAAAGTTTTTGTCGTTGCCTTAGATTAGATAGTTAAGCCAAGCTATACGGATACAAACTATCAGACCTTAGCGATTGTTATGTTTAGTAGCCGTTACAAACAAAAATTCACTTTCTTGTAACTTTAGACAAAATGCTTCTATTATTACGTAAAACTGATACAATGTAAATTGACACGAAGACAACTAAATAGAATAAAAGTGGACTATTTTGAACAACAGTAGTTGTTCAGTTTGTAATTATTGCTAAAATTAACTTTAATTAGCGTTTAAGATGTAGCTGGCAAGAAAAATCACTTCCTCCTGCCCCCTCGAGGTGCATATAGTGTGGTCAATGATTTTACTTCGACTAACCTTCAAGTGCTTGAGTTGTGTGTGCCGCAACTGGTGTAATCGTAGCTATGGTGACATAAAGTTATTGAAGTTTTTCGAGTTCCTTCAAAACAAGTCGACAGTTCCTCCTCGTGCAACCGCCGCTAAAAGTTGCAGTTATTACTGGTAAGTACAAGTTTGAGCTTTTATAAACTTTGTTCATATCCATACGGCCACTCTGTACCAGCAGCAAGACTTGTTTGAATTCTGCTTCTGCTTCCTCTATGGATGGCGGCTGCGGGGTGTAGTTGGTATGCCACATGATTCCGGGTTCCAATCCCGACACGGTCCGCTTGTAAAATGTTAGGCAAGCATTTTTTACAAAAATACGCCCTCGTTCAGATAAGAGGTAAAATGGAGGTCCCATGTGTGAGTGTTGTCACGCACGCTAAAGATTCCTGCCTTGCTTGGAAATGCAAGGAATTCAAAATTTCCAGGTAAAAAACTGGCTTCCTAGTCACTGTGTACCTTCGGGTGGAGCATTGGTTTCACCTCCTAATAGTTCCGCTCTGTAGGATAGATATAAGCCATCCGCTCCTCTTGCTTCTGATAAAACGTTCACTTAGTCTTCTAGTTCACAGTAGTGGCCCGTCAACGTCGAATTTCGCAAAATAGTGTGAAACGTGTGGGTTTCCACGTTACTTCGTATTCTCTATCCCTTAATGGTTTATACTCCACGCGCTCCACGGCTATGCATGGCATTATAACCGTTTCGCCCAAACCCATTAGGGTCTCTTCACCTATTAACAATTTCAAAGTTGTCGTACTTCCCAAAATTTAACTACTACTAATATTTATTCTGAAAATTTTGCTCATCTAGCTAATCTCAAACTGGCTGCTCCGTTCTTCACTTAATCTGTACCTATCGATTTATTATTTGGTGCGGATGTTTTCTCTATAATCATATTAAATGGCGGTATCCAAGGTTCAAGCGATCAACCTATTGCTCTTAACACTAATTTTGGACATGCTTTAATGCGAAGCATACCGGCCTGGCCCACGTCTGAAGTCACTAGCTTGGTTCGTATGACCGAGTCTGCTTCCTTCTTGGAGGATGTTGTTGGGAAATTATGAGATGTTGGAGAGGTTCCTTACACACTTGATGAATTCTTAGTTGAAAAATATTACGTTGACGCCCTTTGTCGCAATAAGTAAAAACGGTGCGTTGTCTCTCTACCCTTTATAGATCCCAAACCTTTCTTTCCCGGTAGTCGTGATCGCTTTCTACAGCGATTTGCTTCTATGGAAAATCATCTAACTAAGCGGCCTTTGATATATGAATAACACGTTTTGTTCATGCGCGACTATTTAAATTGTAAACACTAGCAACCTCTTCAAGCTGGATCTATTTCTCACTTTTCTTATTAAATCCCGCATCATTGTGTTGTTCAATCAGAAAATGTAAGTATCAAACTACGTGTAATTTTCAATGCTTCCGCTAAAACTCTATTTTGATTCTCTTTAAATAATCATTTGTTTGCTGGGCCCATGCTTCAATGAAATATTACCGCAATTTTGTTACAATTTTATCTTTATTCTTGTGAATTTACATTATGCAGTTTTTATGCAATGCAAATAACTGGAGATATTTGATAATGGATGATTTTGTCTCGTATTAGAAATGTAATTTGAGCATAGTGGCCGAAAATTAATATAAATTGTTGGTATAATATTATTGCACGGCTGTATTGAGTTATTTGGGCGTCTTATTATTATTTTTATTTATTTAAACTCAATTAGGGTCGTGGGGTACGGGCTTGAATCAATCAATAAAGAATGTAAAGCCATGCTGAACGTTTAATTCGTGTTCGTGTGGTTTGTTAACAAGTTTAGTATAACGAAATAGCAGTGATTGTTTACAATCACCGAAAGCAATAACGTTAGTTATTGAAATTATTAAATATGTATAAAGGGTTAACATTACACAAAGCGAACTGTAATACTAATTACAAGAACGAATAATACATTAATTTAAATTAGAACGCCAGATTCGTTGCACGTCTATTCATAACCGAAACTAGAAACAGACTGTTTCTTATCTTGTGTTTATACGTACGACAGGTGTGGCGTTGAGTTTGCTACACTATAGCCGTATTTACAAGGTGACCGAACTAGTAAATAATATTTTTGTTACATTGGTTATTTTGAAAAGAGAAAATTACATTGACCGGTTTCGCTGTTACTGCAGCTCCTTAGATCGGACCATTTCTCATTGCAAAACAACCAACAAAGATTTTGAAATTATATACAAATCATGGTGTATTAATATTTGCAAAATGTAACTCATGCGCCCTTTATACTCGAAAGTAAGCAACTAACTATCGGTAACTTTTTCAAGTCCACGACATGATAGTATAGATGGCATGGCCAGACAAAATTTTAAAAACTAGTCAAGACAAGATAAAAAAATAAATAAGCAAATGGCTGATTACCTACTTAACATTTTTCTAAGAAGGTACACCCAATGATAATTGAAGAACTTGGTCAACTGAAACTAATACGTTTCCGGTTAATTGATAATAAAAATTTTGTCTGGCATTAGAAAAGTAATTAGAGCATAATCGACAAAAATTAATATAAATTGTTGGTTATTTTGAAAAGAGAAAATTCCAATTTATATTAATTTTCGTCCACTGTGCTCAAATTACTTTTCTAATACCAGACAAAATTATTCATTATCAAGTAACCAGAAACATATTAGTTTTAGTTGGCCAAGTTCCTCAATTACTATTGGGTGTAGCGCCTTCTGTTAAGTAGGTAATCGACCATTTACTTATTTATTTCGCAGATATTTGTCAGATGTATAGACAAATTCTTGTTAATCCTGATCAACGTGATTATCAACGAATTGTTTGGCGTTCTTATCCTGATAAGGCTATTCAGGTCTTCCAGTTGTATACGGTTACCTATGAGGTAAATTGCACCCCTTTTTTTGCGATACGCACTCTTCTGCAGTTGGTTGAGGACGAAGGAAATTGCTCTGCTTTGGACTTCTTTGCCTTTCGCAACCATGCCTAAATCGATGATATCGCTTCAGATGGAGTCAACCTTGGTTTTACTGAATCAACTGTTCGCTATTTTAAAACTTAGTGGTTTTGAAATGGATAAGTAGTCTAGCAATTGTCCGGAATTACTAAAGGACTTTCCCGCTTCATAACAATTATCACTATCTCGCTCTTTTGAGGTTCTTTGCGATCAGCTTATAAAAGTTATGAGTCTTCAATGGAATCCCACCTTCGATGCTTTTGTTTCCTAGTTCAGCCACATTGTACTGCCTATACCAAACGCAACTTATTTTTCAAGTTGGTCCGTATTTTCAACCCAATAAGAATTATATCTTCTCTAACTTTTTTGGTAAAACATTAAATTCAGCGTTTGTCGTCTTTAAAATTACTTTGGGCTGATCCCCCCGACTTACTACATTTGTTGGAGAGATATCTACATGAATTACCGCTTCTTTCCAACTTTGGTTTACCATGCTTGCTACTTCCGCCACAGTTTTCTGCGTGTGAAGTTTGTTGCTATGTGCACTCTTCCGAACGCGGCTACTGTGCCGTCTTTTATTCTCGTTTTCTTACGTCTTCCTCCGTTGAGGTTCGCTTAGTTTGTGCTAAATCCAAAGTTGCTCCACTTTGTACCCTCCCCTTGCCTAGACCCGAGCTGTTTGGCGCCACTTCAGGAAAACAATTTGTGCGCTTTTTGGCGTCATATTTCTTTCACTAAGATTCCTGCCCATGTTGAATCACGTGGTTGCCTAAATTCCGATTTGTGTAATGATTCTTTATAGTGAGCTGCATCCTCTGCCTTGCATTGCTCTTTCAACACTTACAATTCGCTTACTCCGCCTTTTAATTCTTGTGTTTGTAATGGTTAAATAGTTCTTGTCGCAAAATTCTACTAGCCTATTTCCCCTGTCATTTCTCGTGTCTAAACCAAATAAATCTACTACCGCTCCTTCGCTAACCCTCACCTACCACTGCATTATAATTCCCCGTGATTATTAAATTTTCATGTCCTTTTACGTATCTTAGTATGTCTTCGATATCTTTGTAGATCGCCTTTACCTCTTCCTCACTGTAGCTAGAAGTGGGCATGTATACTTGTATTATTACTGTATTTACTGGTTTAGATTCAAATCTAACCATGAGTACTCCTTCGTTCTTTTGTAAGGAGTTTTCTACACGTCGTCCTATCTTTTTTCGCATAACTATCCCCACACCCGAATTTCCTTTCTCTGATCCTTTATGAATTACTCTGAAGTCTCCACTCCAAAAATTTCCCGTCTCTAGCCAGCGGACTTTGCTGATTCCTATTATGTCTAGTGCTAACCTATCCATTTCGAGTTTCAGATTCTCTAGCTTACCTACTTGTTTCATAGTTCTGACATTCCACGCTCTGACTCACAGAATGTTCATGACTTCTTTTTTATACTTTCCAATCACATCCTCCGAAGTAGTCCCGTCCCGGAGATCCGAATGCGGGACTATTTTAACTAGCATGCCATTATCGTAAATATCAATTTAAGTAGACTGTGTACTTGGGAGGTAATAAGGTGGTTTCCCATTGCCTTCCACATCGCAGTAGTGTACCATAGAATGCCATACCGACCCCTATGGTATGTGCCATTCTAAGTATCGAAAAAGTTGGTGCCCTCTTTCGGGGACCTGTCTTAGTCTGGTTTCATACTAAAGACTCCACTAATTTGGTTGAACCTACAGTGCGGTTTGTTAGATCACTGGAACCCTGAAGCCGTTCAACCCGTTCTAGTAATCTAGAACTTCTTCAAGATGCAGGTCCATTCAAAACGGAAATTTCTCCCTATTGGTAGATAAATCTATAATTATGTAACGTAGAGTAGATTGATTACTTACATGCCTGAATAATTAAATAATTTTGTTATATTTATACATTTATATGATATCTAGTCTTTTGCCCTCTTATATGTTTTCGCTATAGTCTATTTTCATACACCTGTGATAGCATTGCTTAAATTATGAGATACATTAACTATAGTTATAATTGTTGTGAACGATATACTTTGTTAACAGTGTTATTTTCTGTACCACAATAATGTACGTTAACCAATTTATTTTTTTTTTGAAAAATTTCATTTACCCGTAAAGTAACTTTAAGCTGTTATATCTTTATTTATTTCCATATGTATTGTTTCTAGATTAATGATGAAGACAATAAATTAGTCGAAAGCTTGAATAACTAAACAAGAGTTTTAATTAGATACATATTGCGACTGCTTCCCAGATATTAATAATTGTACAAATAAATTCAAACAGTCGAAATGTTGCAGCTTATATATATATATATATATATATATATATATATATATATATATATATATATATTACTATATACTACCAGATTTGTATTTGTCAATGGCTCTTATTATTTTCATAAGAGTTGTTTACTATCTTATATATATATATATATAATATAATGTTTTGTTAATGGCTATATAACTACCAGCCCGATTTGTATTTGTCAATGGCTCTTATTATTTTCATAAGAGTTGTTTACAGATACATCTTACTTCATATATATATACAAATCGGGCTGGTAGTTATATAGCCATTAACAAAACATTAGCTTTATTACTTCATAGGGGAGGAAACATCCACTGACCATGGTTTCGGCTTGTTAGCCTCGTCAGAGTGAAATAGTTCCCAAGAACCCTATGAAGTAATCGAAGCTATTATAATGATATAATTTCGAAACAATCACTGTACTATGGCAAAAGTAAATAAAACCGCCATCAGGTGATAAAACACCAACACTACTAAAGTGTGGAAGTACAGAATTGAACCGAAACTACATAATAAATTTTATAAATGACTATAAAAGTACATCTGCCTTTGAGATATAATATCGGAAATTCTAAACAATACCTCCATAAACGAGTTTATGAACACAAATATACTATAAAAACTAATAATAAAAAAAGTACGGCCCTAGCAACGCACGCAATTGAAAAAGTCCACCAGTTCGATTTTAGTAATGTTAAAATTTTAGGAACGGAGATAAATGATAACAAAAGAAACATACTTGAAACAATAGAAATTCAAAAAAACCCTAAAGCTATAAACTCAAAAATAGACCAAGACGGATTTATAAATATTTACCACAATTTAATACAACAGAAATAATCCGAATACCACATACATTGATATCCTCTCACACTGTATATCAGCATAAGCATGTAAAAATTTATATGTTTAATTCAATAGCATTATCACTGATAAGGTATTAGTTTTGTAAAGTTTTATTAATCTAAATGTTAGTTGTAAATTGACAAGGAAAGCAAGTTTTAAATTAAAAACATACCCAAAAGAGTATTATTAGGATGTATTGTTGCTTATCCTACAATGTTAGAAATAATTTATTTAGTTTGTAAGTTTTAGTAGTTTGACTTTGCATTAAATGGTATGTATGCAATTTAATTTTAAAAAATCATTATTTAATTAGAGATAATTTATAGGTTTCATATATGAAAATGGTTGTTTAACCGAAACGCGTCATATGAATAATAAAAATTAAAAAGCAAGAAAAAAAGTGTTTATTTGACATGTAGAAAACATTCAAATTAATTATTAATGACCAGTTCCAAGAAAAGTTTTGCATATATATATATATATATATATATATATATATATATATATATACATATTGATATGATAATGCCGTAGTCGGTGTCAATGGACGTTTTCTACTTAACTTCACCTCTCTGTGTTTCCTATTCAAATTTTAAAATCTCACTAATGTTACTATTATGCCACGGCTAGCTTTTATTATGCTACACAGAGTGCACAACGTTACGATGATAACTTTTTTTTTCTTCTTCACCCCTTTCTGATTACCTGTCTGTTTTGAATTATAAAACAAGGTTAATTAATTCCATATAATGAAAGAAATACTATTTACAAGTTTTGAAATTATTAAAATACACCCTTCAATCAATCAATATTATAAGTCTTATTTATATGCTTTGCAATCGATCTAAAGTCACCAAAAACTACCCTTTTTATCAAAGAAATCTCGAACGTTCAGATTCCTTTATAATATTACGAACTTTTAACGTATGCAGAGTTTGTTGTTGACTTTGTTACACTTTTATAAATTAAGTAAATTCAATATCCAAATTTAAATAGAAAAAAATGTCTTAAAACTAATTAGATCTGACCTGTTCTGTTCTGCTCAATTGAACCCCTTGGTTTTCATAAATTGCTTCTTTATTTTCTCGCAACTCAAAATTATACCAAAATCGTCGACGCTGATTTAAATCTTATACAAATCCATTTAAAATATCCCCATATTCGAATTATTCATACATTTGAAATATTATACCATCAATTAGAATTTCTCATGTATTTAAATTATTATACCATCCATTAGGATTTATTATGAACCAATTCGGAATTATTATCATCAACACATTTGAATTATTAACATCACATTCCAATCAGGATTATACACGCATTTGGAATTATTATATCTATCCACACGAATCAGGATTATACACACATTTGGAATTGGGATTATACACCAATTTGGAGTTGGGATTATACACCCATTTGCAATTGGGATTATACACCCATTTGGAGCCCTATTATTATATTATTAGCTTAAATAAATTACCCCAAATTCTACTCACGTTAATCGGCAAAATAAACTTTTATATTTGTAGCACTTACTTGTCACTATTATATTATCAATTATTAAATTACGCATGACTTTTAGGTTCAGAGTATCGCAGCTTGGCCTTCTTGAGTTAAAACTGAGGTCTGTTATCATTGTCGCTGTTAATAGAGGCTCAACCCACTTGGAGGTGGGTTGGGTTTCCACCAAATCCGTCGCTTATCTTAACCAATAAGGTCTTTGTATATCCTGCACTTGAAGTGGTTTTCTGATGTAATATTCTTGGCTTTCCGGGTAATGGTTGTTTGCTACAGATGCCTCGTTATCTAAACCATACGTTGTTTTCTTTAGATATCGCGTTTTCCATATTATACAAAAATACATGATGTATTTTGAATTTTACTTTCGTCTATTTTTATTTATTTACGCATTTTTAAACTGCATTTTCTTATCAAAAATGTTGTTGTTTCTACGCACTTACACAAAGCTTTGTTAAGTTATATCTCTTATCTCCGTATTATATTATAACTAATTAGAACCCTTTTTAATGCGTGTTTAATTACATTTATTATCCTTACCTCTAAATGCGCGTGCTTTTACAAAAAAATATCGTTATTTGTATTACTTAAAATTAATGAAGCTCTATATACCGAGTGTTAAATCCTGGCCATTTACATAATGTATGAATTACCTATTTCTATGCTAAATATGCGTCCTATTGTTGTAAGATGTGTTTATTTGCGTCGCTTAAAACTACTTATGCTCAGGGTGTTAAATGCTTGCTATTTACATAATATAAGAATTATTAAATTTTCTACTAAATAAATGCAGTTTTCTGCTTCCTATAGTAATTTATGGTTACTGCATGACCTTTGCTATACAATACACCCTTAAACAACCCCTTATCACAGCAATATATATATATATATATATATATATATATTATATTGCTGTGATAAGGGGTTGTTTAAGGGTGTACTTTATAGTAAAGGTCGTTTAGAAATGAGAAATCATCATAGAAAGCAGAAAACTGCATTTATTTAGTAAGGAATTGAGAAATGGAGATAGTTTGTAAATAGTAAGCAGTCAACACCCTGTATATAAAGTATAAGTAGTTTAAGCGACGCATATAGACACACGAAGACGCATAATTAGCGTAGAAACAAGGAAGACATGCATTAAGTAAATAGTAAATATTTAACACCTTGTAGATAAAGTTTTAGTTAATTTAGGTAAGGTAAATAATGATATCTTTCAGTGGAAGCACGCGTATTTTATAAGTAAACATAATAAAATGTAATTAAGCACGCATTCAGAAAAGTTCCAGACAATTAGGTTAATACGCAGATAAGAAATAGAACTTCAGGAAGCATAATGTAAATGCGTACAAATTGTTAATAACCGTGATAAGAAAGCAGATTAAAAATTGCGTAAATAACATGCAGATATGAAAATTAAAAGTCGAACTGCATCAGTTGTTTATGGAAAAGCGATTAGATTCGTCAAAACACCGCATGTTTGATAACGAAGACGGCTGCGAGCAGGTCACAATTATTTGAAAGCATAGAAAATTACATCAGAAACTACTTTAAATGCAAAGATTTGATTGGATATAAACTAAGCGACGAGTTTGTAGACCATACCCACTGATGGAGTAGGAGAGCAATAATATATTTGCTGGTACAGTGATAACGAACTCAGTTTTCAACTCTACAAAGGCTGAAGTGCGCCACTATGAAATAAAGTGATACGTAATAATAATTCAAAGTGAAAAATAGTATAAGTGCCAAGATGAAAATTACGATTGCCGATTAAACGTAAGTAGATTTAGGGAATTTATTTAAACTAAAGCACATTAATAATAAGGCTTCTAAAGCCTGGGAGAAAAATCTAAGTTCTGAGTCCGTGGAGGATAACAATACAATATTCTGAGAATAGATGGTATTCTAAGTTTGGGGAAATTGATAAGAAGTGATAAGTCTGAATGAGATGACAATAAATTGGGGTGCATAAGTATAAGTTAATTATGGTAGTCCAGAGGGCGATGGCAACAATTTAAATGCAATGGCTCAAGCGTGTGGATAAACAATATTTCGAATGAGCATGTAATAATCCTGAATTGGGGGAAAATAATTTTTATTCAAATGGATGGCTTAATGCATGGGAAATATTAGCTGATGCGTCAATTGCGAGAAGGAAATAGCGAAGAAATAGACCAGGTTAAATTTTTAGTTTTAAGACATTATTTTTCTATATTTTTTAATTTTATTTGAATATTGAATTTGCTTAATATAAATTAATTTGACGAAGTCCACCAAAACAAAGGATTTGAATACGTATAAAGTGCGTGATATAATAAGAGGTTTTGAACGTTCTACACTTCTTTTATAAAGATAATAGGTTTTTTTGGTGACATTGGGTTTGATTAAAAAGGTATATGATTTTGATAAATGAGATTTACAACATTAATTAATTGAAAAGTGTATTTTAAATAATTTACAAAAACTGTACATAATATTTGTTTCATTATATAGAATAGAATTAACTGAATTTATAATTCCAAATAAATGCTAGTCGAGGTCATAAGATAAAGTTAATGGGAGTGATTTGATAATTTAAACAATCAAGGAAGAGCTATAAGTTGAATACGAAATTGATAACGAGTAAGACGGTAACATATCAAATTTTGTTATTGGTCGACAAGGTAGGTTCAAGATAAAATCCAGTCAAGTCCTGGAGGGAGTTTATAGCAATAGAAATAAGACAGCCCAACGTCGGAGATTTAGAATTCCAATTCTTGTTTATACATAGCAATATAAATATGGTCGCCCAAACGATGGGACGCGAATGATTTAGGAAGCATAGCAATATATATATATATATATATATATATATATATACATATATATAGTTAGAATTAACGACCTCTGGTTTAATACTATTCAATTTTTTTTTTATGGGTTATAGGTCCTGTTTAAAACAATAATAAAAGGCGTACTCTTTTTATTCCATCTGAATTTTCGAGCATATATATATATATATATATATATATATCTGTGACCAAGAGTACAAATATACTCGAAAATTCAGATGGAATAAAAAGAGTACGCCTTTATTATTGTTTTAAACAGGACCTATAACCCATAAAAGAAAACTGAATAGTATACACATATATATATATATATATATATATATATATATATATATAAAAGACCAAATAATCTTTTGGGTTTTATTTCGTCCAAATTATACTGTCAAGAAGGGCGTGGGCTTATAAAATGTTTAAATAGAGCTTTGGAAAGACTTGCTAGAATGGGGGAATATTTAGTTTTGTTAGGGTATTTTATTTAGGTATTTTGGTTTATAAATTAACAACTATTCCACGTTTATAAATTTATAACGCTTTTATAACTGCATTGCATTTCACAACGTATACCGGCCATAGACCAGGCTAAGCTAGTTGATAAGTTTGCATTGTATACGTATTTTTAGTTGTTATGATTGCATGTACATAAAATTGAATTTGTAGATATCGTATTCAGAACCTTTTGGATGTAAAAACAAATATCAAAATGGTGTGGTATACTGCACGCTTTTAAAATTTTGAGGAGATAAGTAATACTTCTGAAAAATTTGTACATCAATTTCAGCATGTTTTAACAATTAAAGATTTGTTATGTAATGACAAGACGTTTACCGAATAAGACATTAATGCCTGTTACGTACAATTTAAAAGCTGAACCACCAAAGTTTGTTAGCTATTTTTAATATTGTAAAAAGTTTAATATACATAAATCACTGGATTATCAAACCATCCAGAAAATGAATGTATCTAGAGAAAAGAACTGTATCATTAATCAATGAAAAAAATTATGAATTGCATAGTGTGCTGATACGTAGGTGTTAAGGCAACGGAAACTAGGGAAGACGGGTCGTATTTATAATGGACTTAAAATTTGTATTACTGAAAAATAGACGTGTTTTTGTACTGTTCTGAGTTTTATTCTATTTGAAAAGCGTTACAAGTAAATTTGAAAGTTAAGTTGTACCTAAAGTTAGCAAATAGCGTAAAGAAGAGCAAGCAGCGGTAATTATTGTACACGCAGAAGAAGTTGGGAAGCAGCGTCGACATCTGTGGATAGCAAGGAAAAGAGAAGTAGATTCAGTGGTACTGGAGTGCAGTAAAGTAGAGCCAAAGGTAGCAGTTCTGTGACGAAAAAAAAATAATTGGAAGAGGGAGTGATCGTCTGTGCCGTTATCGTTTTGAAGAGGAAAGAACAGTGGAATTGGAGTTATCCGATTATTTGTATAACATAAAATTTGTAAAAATATTAGTAGTTTTATAGTCCGGAGATTACCAGTTGCTCCAGTTACTTGTTTTTTCAGGAGGTGCCTGTAGTTGGTCACTTGGCTTCAGGACGGCTGGAAGGCGGCGCCTGTATCTGGATTCCAGGTATTAATATTTAATATCTACGCAGTGCTATAATCAAATCCATTGTTCTTTAGCTTTCCTGCATTTTCGAGTAATTTCCCATTTTATGGCTTTGTATCTCTGTTTTCCTGTTTCGTCTGATTTATTTTTGTATTTTCGTCTTTCTTCTATTAAATTCAGGATATCCTTTGTTATCCATGGTTTCTTATTTTCTTTTTGTGTATACCCCAGAATATCTCTGGCCGCCATGTCTAGGCTGGATTTAATGTTATTCCATTCTGTTTCTACTTCCTTAGTATCAGATATTTTTCCGATATCTTTGAGCAATTCATTTGACTTTTTTTCGAATCTTTCTTGAATATCTTTAACTTTTAGTTTCTCTAAGTCCAAGTGCCCTTTTTCGTTCCTTTTTTTCAGATTTTTAAATTTAAGTGCGGCCTTCATAATTACGATGTTGTGGTCAGTATCTATATCTGCTTCTGGGTAGCTTCTACAGTCTTTTACTTGATTCCTAAACCGTTGTCTAACAAGAATGTAATCTATTTGATATCTTCTTATATCTCCTGGCATCTTTCACGTATATCGTCTTATAGCATGATGTTGAAATAACGTGTTTGTGATGATTAAATTGTACTTGACGCAAAATTCTATAAGCCTATTTCCCCTGTCGTTTCTCGTGCCTAAACCAAATAAACCTACTACCGCTCCTTCCCTACCCTCACCTACCACGGCATTAAAATCCCCCGTAATTATTAAGTTTTCATGTTCTTTTACGTATCTTAATATGTCTTCGATATCTTTGTAGATGGCTTCTACCTCTTCGTCACTGTAGCTAGAGGTGGGCATGTATACTTGTATTATTACTGTGTTTACCGGTTTAGATTCTAATCTAACCATGAGTACTCTTTCGTTCTTTTGTAAGTAATTTTCTACACAGTATCCTATCTTTTTCCGCATAACTATCCCCACACCCAAATTTACTTCCTCTGCCCCTGTATGAATTACCCTGAAGTCTCCACTCCCAAAATCCCCCGCCTCTGGCCACCGAACTTCGCTAATCCCTACTATGTCTAGTGATAACCTATTCATTTCGATTTTTAGGTTCTCTAGCTTAGCTACTTGCTTCATACTTCTAACATTCCACGCTCCGACTCGCAGAATGTTCCTGACTCTTATTTTTAACTTTCCGATCGCATCCTCCGAAGTAGTCCTCTCCCGGAGATCCGAATGGGGGACTATTTTAACTCCGGAATCTTTTACCCCAGAGAATGCCATCATGTTTGTTACAATTTAAGTACGCTGTGTATATATGTGCGTATATATATATATATATATATATATATATATATATATAATAGAGAATAATCCACATTTGGAATGCAAATGAATGCTTAATATATATTAATAGTTATTAAGATGAAATGAAAACACAACCTTGTATTTAAAGTTGAATTACCATTTCAAATCGAACTAGTAATTGAAAACCACTAAAAGAACGGCTACAGCAGGATTTGAACCCGCAACCTCTGATTCACCGGATCAGTGCTCTAACCAATTGAGCTATCTAGCCTAATTGATTAGATGATGTTATACTTAATACTACTGAAGCTTGGTCCTTGTTAACGATTTTCAATTACGTCCTGCATTTAAGGAAATTGAATCTAGTTATATACATAATTCATGTACTAATAACTTGATCCTCCATTTTTGCAACGTTCGGAATAATACAAACATGTAATTATATTATTATTAATAGAGAATAATCCACATTTGGAATGCAAATGAATGCTTAATATATATTAATAGTTATTAAGATGAAATGAAAACACAACCTTGTATTTAAAGTTGAATTACCATTTCAAATCGAAATAGTAATTGAAAACCACTAAAATGCAGGACGTAATTGAAAATCGTTAACAAGGACCAAGCTTCAGTAGTATTAAGTATAACATCATCTAATCAATTAGGCTAGATAGCTCAATTGGTTAGAGCACTGATCCGGTGAATCAGAGGTTGCGGGTTCAAATCCTGCTGTAGCCGTTCTTTTAGTGGTTTTCAATTACTAGTTCGATTTGAAATGGTAATTCAACTTTAAATACAAGGTTGTGTTTTCATTTCATCTTAATAACTATATATATATATATATATATATATATATATATATATATATATATATATATATATATATATCATCATCATTTTGTTTTCGACCTTACTTAAGGTCGGTTTGACGCAGCTCTAACTTCTTTTCTATTCTGTGATATTCTAAAAAGCTCTACATAACCTTCACTACCAAAATTTCTAATAATTTGACTAATATAGTTTGGTCTAGGTCTTCCTATATCCTGCTATCTTTTTCCTATCCACCTGGCTCCACATAGATATTAGCAACCTGATGGTTGTTAAAGAACTCTAACATGTTTACATGATTACCATTTATAAGGAAATGAAATATAACCTGGTTATTCGCTTCAAAAAAAGAAAAGTGTAAATTACATGTTATGATAAGGCTTAAGCAACGAAACGCTACCAACATGCCAGACCGCTAACTAATTGTGAGTTATGTCATGGTGACATTTAGTTAACTGGTTTTTATTTTTTTTTGTTTTGTTTTCGAACTTACTTAGTCAGTTTGACGCAGCTCTAAATTCTTGTCTATTCTGAGATAGTCTAAAAAGATCTGCATACCCTTCACAACCTAAATCTCTAATAATTTGACTAATATAGCTTTGTCTAGGCCTTCCTACTCTATTTTTATTTGGTAGTCTATAATCTAAGACTTTACTAAATAGTCTCTCGTGTCTTAACTGGTGCCCTATCATTCTATCTCTCCTGACCTTCAATTGTTTCCACATACAGGGTTCCTCACCTATCCTTCTATAAACGTCCTCGTTTGTTACTCTATCTGTCCAACTAATCTTTAACATTCTCCTATAACACCAAGTTTCAAAAGCTTCTATCTTTTTCTTATCTACTTCTTTAATTGTCCAAGTCTCACTACCGTATAGTAGAACGCTCCATACGTACGACTTTAAGAAACTTTTTCTATTATTTAAACTAATACTATTAGCTATTAGTAAATTTTTCTTTTTTAAAAACATTTTTCTAGCTTGAGCTATTCTAGCTACTTTATCCCTTCTGCTACGTCCATCCTTTGTAATTATACTACCTAAATAGCAAAATTCATCTACCTCCTCTAACTCGGTATTACCTATTTTCAATTTTGGTTTAGAACTAGACTGTAACTCACTTGTCATTATCTTTGTCTTTACCGGGTTAATTCTCATTCTATAGTTACTCTGTAGTATCTCATCTAAAATATTTAAAAACTTTCCTAACTCTTTTCTAGACCCTGCTATAATGGTTATATCATCTGCAAAACGTAACGCGTCTGTTTTCTGTCCCTGTACACTAATACCTATCTCTTTTCTCTCTCTAGCTAAGTTTAAAGCTTCCTCAATATAAACATTAAAAATCAAGGGAGACAGTATACATCACTGTCTAACACCATTTCTAATGTTAGCTTCCTTTTCTATTTCATCAAATCTAATTACTACGCTTTGGATTTTATATGGACTGTAAATAATTTTTCTATCTCTATGAGAGATTTCTATTTTTCCAAAACCTTGAACATAACAATCCAATTAACACTGTCAAATGCTTTTTCTAAATCTACAAACGCGAAATGAGTCTTTTTATTTTCTTGTAACCTCTTTTCGATAATTACCCTAATCATTAGTATCGGTTCTCTAGTCCCTCTGTCTTTACGAAAACCATATTGGTCTTCGCCTAAATAATTCTCAGTCAAAGCTTTTACTGTATTTTTAATTATTATTGTTAGTATTTTGGAAGCATGAGAAGTTAAACTAACTGTTCTAAAATTCTCACACCTATCAGCTCCTGACTTTTTTGGGATAATAATATTTTTTTCGAAATCTATTGGAACCTCACCTGTGTCATATATTAATTTTACTAGTTCATATAATCTGTCTAAAGTTTTCTGACTTGCATATTTTATAAATTCTGCGGAAATATCGTCTATCCCTGGCGCTTTATTTAGTTTAAGATGCCGAAGAGCTCTATCAAATTCCTCTCTTAATATTGAGAACCCTATTTCTACATCCTCTTCTTGGTCGTTTTCTAACTCATCCATATCGTCTCCCTTATATAAATCTTCTAAATATCTTTTTCATCTATCTGCTACCTCAACTTTATTTATTAGAAGCTCATTATTCTCGTCTCTAACACCATTATATTTGTTCCTATCTTCCCCAAAAAACTTTTTAACTGTCCTGTAAGCCCTGTCTGTCTTACCTACTCTCAAATCATTTTGTATTCCCTTACAATTCTCCTCCATCCATTTATTTCTAGCTTTTCTATACTCATGTACTCATTCTTATTTCTAACTGTACTATATTTTTGCTTACTTTCACTATCCACTTCTCTGAAAGGTTTAAGCTTTCTTCTATTCTCTAATACATCTAATACCTCCTTTGTCGCCCAGGGTTTTCTCGCTTCTATTTTTTTCTTACCTTTAGTCTGTGTTGCTGTATCATGTACTGTCAGTTTTATTTCTTCCCATCTATTTTCTACGTTCCCTCCTACAGCTATCTCTTTGCTCTTATTATCTAATACTTGTTTATATTCCTCTTTTACCCTACTATCATTAAGCTTACCTAGATCCCATCCCTCTCTTTTAACCTTTCTCAATTTTTTAAATTTTAGTTTACACTTAATTTTAACTAAGTTATGATCGCTATCTATGTCAGCCCCTGGATAACTACGACAGTTTTTAACTTGGTTTCTAAATCTTTGTTTAACTAAAATATAATTTATTTGGCATCTAGCCCTATCACCTGGCGCTTTCCAAGTATATCTTCTCCTAACATGTTGTTCGAATAGGGTGTTTACAGTTACTAATCTATGTTCCTGGCAAAACTCAACTAATCTTTCTCCTCTATCATTTCGTCTGCCATACCCAAATTTTCCTACCATTTTTCCCTCACTACCTTCTCCCACTGACGCATTATAATTGCTCATAACTATTAAATTTTCATCTCCTTTTACTTTTTTCACTATACTATTTATATCCTCGTATACCTTTTCTACTTCCTCATCCTCGTACTGAGTTGTTGGCATATAAACCTGTACTAAAACAGTGTCTGTGGGTTTTGTACTCAATCTAACGATAATTATTCTATCACTAAATTGTAAGTACTCTTTAACTTTATGCCCTAATCTTTTACCTAACACTATTCCTACCCCTGTCTGTCCATTAGTTGAAGAAGTTGTAATTATTCTATAATTATCTTTCCAAGTCATTATTATCTGGCCATCTCACCCCACTAATACCTAAAATGTCCAGCTTTTCCTTTCTCATTTCGACTAATAAATTCGTTAACTTATCTACTCTAAGTAATGACCTTACATTCCAAGTCCCTATCACTAAATCGAACTGTTGTTTTATATTTTTACGATGACGAGCCCCAAGTACCCCCTCCCGGAGATCCGAATGAGGGAGTATTTTACGTCCGGACAAGAATTTTACTTGTGAGCTCTCTATCATATGTATTTCGTGTTTTAGGCCACGCACATCTGGGAAATATTGTGGTAGACTCCCATATCTTTCCACAACGCAGTTTTTAAAGATTTTAGCAGAAACCCATATCCGTCACGGCCAACCCCCAACAACCTTGTAAATTACTTTTGGCCAGCAAGGCTGCTGCCCTTTGCTGCGCTTTTTAATCGCCTTTGACGATAAGCAGGCTTACTATAGTAGTATTCTTTATTCCCTACTATAGGGAAAATATATTGCTGTGAATCCACCAAAATCCGGGAACTACGGTTTTCGAATCGAGCCTCACAGATTGGGCGTCAAGAATGCTGTTAAACCTACAAAAAGCTATTAAATTAACTGGTCCGTTGACTTTCTTCTGTTAATCGCCTCTTTACTCTTTTCCGCCTCGGCTGCTCACCTAGTTAAAACTTTCATCCTCATTCAAGAAAAAAAATTACATTCCTACCACAAACATCAACGTTAACTCTATTTACATCAATATTCATAATACATTAAAATTTCAAAATTAAATTTCAGCATAAATTTCAGTATCAGAAAACTTCAAGATTAAATTTATTATCATTTTAATGTGAATCCAGAATTAAAGTCCTTGTAGGATGCCTACTAATTAATATAACAATATATGCAGACCTGAGTCTAATTGAGCTCAAAGACATACCCAAATTTTCATCATAATCCAGAACATAAATACTAAATACCCCTTTCTACTTAAACAAGAAAATTTCACCTTAAAATTAAAATTTTGTTGTTAGTACAATTTCACTACTGTCCATTTTAAGTAAATAAATTATAAAGTTATTCAACCAACACCAAAACATCAAAAATCGAACAACAAAGCATAAGTTACCTGAAGGTTAATGCACTCGTGGCTCCAATGTACATCGTCCTCTGTTAATCACACCAATCCTACTGGGTTATGTTTAGGTCCTCGGATTACTGGTCGCCTTTAAAATTTTCTACACCACCATTCATCTATAGTTGTTTCAGGGCTTTTCCGGAACTCATCTGTGTATATCTGAACCTTGTTTTGTGGATCCAGACACGTTTACGAATCATTTAATTATTAACGCCCCCGAAAAATAGCACAGAAACTCAAACTTCTTTCACGCTATACGCCAAAACTGCCTACTTTTGTGTATTTATTTGTCGTTGTAAATTTGAATAATTGGTACAGTGATACTAGACTTTATTACCTTGTATCTTCTTTTCTAAGTGCACTAAATTACTTTCATTGTAGCACGTAAAGAACAAACTGTTTTAAATCACCAAAATATACGAGCAAACTGTTTAAATTATTCAATCAAAATTGGAAAACTAAGAGCACTGTTTAACGCATTGAATCAAATCGAAAATCTAAGAGAGAGAAACTCATATTAACCCGGGTATATATAATGGTTAGCCTGTCTGTCGGTTTTGTCCCCAAAACGGCCAGTTTCTAGAATTTCGCATACTATGTTCCCATCTCGACCGCCCGTGCGTCGGTTCTTATTAAATTTGCACTCGCACCAGTTAAATCTCAGAAATTTTGACACGACTTGCAACGTCTGGGAATAACTAATTAATTTTTATACAGAAATGTTATTTTTACCTCTCATGTTTGCCTCTTATTTTCAACCAATCGCAACCCAGTGACGTTGCTCAACCCACGCCTTTTACTATATGTGTCTCTGTCTGCGCATATTATCTGTCTCTATCTACCCTGTTCCGAGTGGTACAAATCGATATTCTTTAGTATCGGTTATTTTCAATCCACGTGGAATGTGAAATAACCCACCTTATTAGCATTTCCCGTAAATATTAAGCGACGGTTTCTCCAACATTCTCTGTAACCATTTGTTATCTGCAAAATTTACGCAGAATGAGCCTTTTAAAAATACGCAGGTGTTCAAACATAATACTTCTAAATAACACTTCTACGATTTGAATATTATTGGGTTTTTACAAGCTTTTATACATATTATATGTTACTAATGGTTCAATTAACTCCAATTAAAATAATACCCTTTAATTTTTAGTGAATCCTAATCAAATATTCAATTATTATCTGTACATTTTGTTTAATACTCGTTACCCAAACTTGAATCAATTAATATAAATTTTGCACGTAATTTCTCTTTGTTTCTTTACTAGGAATAATTAAATTACACGCAGAGCTTTTTAATACTGCTTCTTTTTATAGAAAGCGTCTTGTAAATAATTTAAATCTCTTATTTTTAATGAAACGAATGAATTTTTATTCTCCACGGTTTTTTTAATAAAGCGTATTATCTAATAAAATTCTTTATACACGGTGATTAAAAAATTATATGATGTAATTAATTAATTTTCTACCCTGGTCTAAATATGAGTAATATATATATATATATATATATATATATATATATATGTATTATAATTTCTGATAAGGGAAATAAGAACCAAATTAATAATAATCTGTTTTACATTCTCTTTATTTGTCCAGTCAAGCTTTCGAAATTTATCTTCAATTTTATCATCAGGACACTAAAAATAATAACTAAGTTAATAACTAATAACTATAATATATGTTTTGACACTTACACAAACATGAGAATTTTAAATAAATATAACGATTAGCATATTCAACATAAACACTATGAATGCAAAATAAAACTGTAAATCTGACAAGTTGTTTCTTGATACAATGAATTAGTACGATTGTTTGAACACCACTACAATTTGAACATTTAAACTTCCCAAAAATTGATACCTACTTACTAAAGATAACAATATGTATAACTTGTTTCTATATCTATATGTAAAATATTTAATATTTTTCATCTACAGGTCCGTCAAATTTATGTACATGGGGTTTAGTCAAAAGGTAAGTATATATTACTCAGATTTTCTGTGTCTGATTTTTTATTCATACGATGTGGTTCACAATTAATAAAGTACATTTCTAGGAATTTTCTCTTGGTCAAGTTGGTCTTTTTTGTTAAAATTTTCACGTCTTCAAAATTAATTTTATGTCCAAATTCAAGTGCATGGCTTGCCAAAACACATCTTTCTGGTTTTAGTTTTATATCACTTTTGTGTAACGAGACATTTCAAATCAAATCATCCATTATTCATAAAACTTAATTTTGTTAAACAAATGATATACAGTGCTAAAAAAATCTGCCATCCAACATTTATAAATAAAAGTTTAAATAAGCTATCGTTATTATTACTAGATAATGGATACCCAAAATCTTTGATTAAGAAAATCATTTATCAATCTAATATAATAAATTTGAGAAACAACCTTTCAAATTAACATACTAATGGAGAAGAGACTG
Source organism: Platerodrilus igneus (assembly GCA_036346225.1). Classification (NCBI taxonomy): domain Eukaryota; kingdom Metazoa; phylum Arthropoda; class Insecta; order Coleoptera; family Lycidae; genus Platerodrilus; species Platerodrilus igneus. The sequence continues at coordinate 413,075 of JARFIW010001350.1, read as the reverse complement.
ACAATAACCAAACAAACAATGTGCCTACCATAAAATATATTTCATTACCACAAATTGGAACACTAACAGATCAACTCATCAATGTTTTTAAATATGAAGAGATCATCATTAGCAAGAAATACATTAAAAACTATAGGAGGATTATTTAGCAGATTAAAGTCACCCATACCAATAAATGCACATTCACATACAGTATACAAGATTACTTGTAACAATTGTATTCAAACTTATGTAGGTCATACATCACAAATCTTAAAAGCGAGGGTCTCGTTACATAAAAGTGATATAAAACTAAAACCAGAAAGATGTGCTTTGACAAGCTGTTAGAGATTTAAATTTACTCGCTTGACTTTGCGTTGGTGGCGTGCCTAACGTTCATCTCATAAACGACACAGTCCACTGCGAATACTGTTAGCACGCGCAACGCTTAATGTGTAAATGTAAATACATTAATTTACCTTATTAAATGTATAAATCAAGTGTTTCTTTTATTGTGTGTTAACAATTCAGACCAGCTTGGTCATTTTGGTCATCTTCGGAGCCGCATTATGTTAGTAATACATAATTAATATAACAATACAATACGGGGTTCATTGGTAGTGATGAAACATTTCACTAGGCAGGCATCATTCACGTGTTCAAGATGGTACAGTTGTCCAGCATAGTTGCAGTCATCGCTTATGGAAATTGAGCTGCCTGTCGACTACATATCTGGTTGATTGTAAAATCATAACATTTGCGAGTAAGTTTCCTTTCTTTACTGAATTCCTTTAATATTTACCGAGCTTTTTTGATTTGAAACAAAATGTCTGAGTTAAATTTATTAAACAGGAAAAGGGGTTGCTTGAAACACAGTTTAACAACATTTAAAAATCATTTGAGCGGTGTTTTAGAGAATAAAATTGATAATCGGGTTGTAATTGAACTATCAGAGCGTTTAAACAGGTTAGAGGGAGTATTTCAAGAATTTTGTGAAACACAATCTAATATTGAGGAGATTTGTGAGGAATCAGATTTGGTGGTACAATGTAAAGAACGGGAGATATTTGAAACCATGTATTTTGAAGCTACTTCACGAGCTAAATCAATAATTAACGATAATTCTATTAATAATGTTGATTGTGCCAGTGGCGGCTCGGTTTCTGAAAGGTCAGTGACGGGCCACCACAAAAAGGGTGTTAAATTGCCGGTTTTAGAAATTCCTAAATTCTCGGGATCTTTAGAGCAATGGTGTGAATTTAGAGATACCTTTACATCGGTAATTGATTCAGATTCTTCACTGAATGATATCCAAAACTCTATTATCTTCGCTCGAGCATTACCGGCCTAGCGGCTCAAATCATTAGGGCTCTGCCTACCAGTGGGGCAAATTACAAAATTGCGTGGAAATTAATTTTAGAGAGATTTGATAACAAAAAACTGTTGGTAAACAACCACATAAAAGCGTTGTTTAATTTACCTAGAGTGAAAGGGGAAAATGCCTCCGATTTGCGTAAATTAGTAGATGAATTTTCGAAACACGTATTGGCTTTAGAGTCATTAGAGCAACCAATGGAACAATATTGGAATGCATTATTAATATATCTAATCGGTTCAAAATTGGATACACAGATTAAACGGGAATGGGAAATTTCAACGCTAACAGAAGAATTTCCTTCATATGCAGATATCAAAACGTTCTTAACGGGAAGATGTCAATTACTAGAATCGTTAGATAGCGATAATAAAAAACCGAGTTGGAGTAAACCAAATCACGGAATAAGAGAAAGGATTTTAAATCAGATTCTACAATTACTTTGGTAACTACGGGTAATAAAGGCGGGTTTAAATGCAAATACTGTGATAGTGTTGATCATGCGATTTACAATTGTGGGTTATTTTTAAAGCTAAATGCGCATGAACGGACTTCGGAAGCAAAATCTAAACGATTATGCTTAAACTGCTTAAAGGGAACCATTTTTCGACAACTTGTAAATCAGGAACGTGCCGAAAATGTGGTAAACAGCATCATACGTTACTTCATTATGGGAAGAGCGTTAATTCGGGAGGGGAGACTCAAGTTAATCAAGGCAATGAGGGTAATACAAGGACAGTGGTCCAAAATAATACAGAGGTAATAAAGGTTAACTTTAGCCATGCAAATTGTTCTAAGGTGTTGCTATCAACTGCAATAATTAGAATAAAAAACGCGAACGGAATCTATGAGGTTTGTAGGGCTCTTTTGGATTCCGGTTCTGAAAGCAGCTTCATTACAACAGAGTTATGTCAAAGGTTAAGGTTACAGAGGTTTAAACAACAAATGGTTATAACGGGAATAAATCAGCATACGTCGAACGTTACAGAACAAGCTGAAATACAAATACAGTCGTGTCATTCGTCGTACAACAAAACTCTGTCCTGTTATGTGTTAGATAAAATTTCGGATAGGATACCAACGAAATCATTTGAGATAAGTGAACTGATTATTCCAAAGCGGGTAGTACTTGCAGATCAGAGTTTCAATAAAATAATGAGATTGATGTGTTAATCGGAGCTAACATATTCTGGGAGTTGTTGTATCCGGAGCAAATTCGGGTAAATCAGTTACAGCCAATACTACAAAACACGAGATTAGGTTGGATTGTTGGAGGGCCATGCCCAATCAATATCAAGAAAAGCCACACAACAGTGTGCAATTTTGCAAAAACCATTAATATTCAGCAGCAACTCAGGGAGTTTTGGGAACTAGAGGAGTGTCAAGGTCATCAGACTATTGACAACAATTCGGAAAAGTTTTGCGAAAATCATTTTCAGAAGACAATTGAGAAAGCGGATACAGGTCATTACATTGTTTCAATACCCTTTATTGAAACTGAACCGAAATTACGGGATACGTATACAACGGCATGCACTAGATTTTTCAGATTGGAAAATCAGTTTGCTAAAATGCGAAACTTAAGCAACAATACACAAGTTTTATGCGCGAGTATGAGTCACTAAATCACATGACTGAAATTACATTAACAAAACTAACATTCATGACGGATATTATTTACCACATCACGGGGTGATAAAGGAAACCAGTACCACCACAAAATTACGCGTAGTATTCGATGGTTCCTGCAAAGATACAAACAACGTGTCTCTAAACGATACGCAATATGTGGGTCCTACAATTCAGGACGATCTTGTGGCAATTTTGTTGCGCTTTCGGAGACATCGTTACGTAATATCAGGAGATGTGGAGAAAATGTACAGGCAGGTGTTAGTTAAGGCGGACCAGAGAAAATATCAAAGAATTATATGGCGTGAAAATAATACAGATGATTTAAAGTACTATAATTTAAACACGGTGACTTATGGGACTGCATCTGCCCCATATCTTGCTGTAAGGGCTTTGCAGCAAACGGTGTATGATTATCCAAATGTGAATCACGATGCGAAACAGGCGATCTTACATGATTTTTATGTAGACGACCTATTAAGTGGGTCAGATTGCAAACAAACGGCAACGGAGTTATGTCGGAACATAAGGGATGTACTACAATTGGGTGGATTTCCGATTCGGAAATGGGTTTCGAACGATGCGGATATCTTACAATACGTCATAACTGAATCAACGGGTACACAAAATGCGATTGTTATAGGCGATAATTCAATACACAGAACATTAGGTCTGTGTTGGGATTTTAGAAAGGATACTTTAATGATTAGTGTGGGTGAAATTCATATTAAATCCAGTGTTACAAAAAGGGACATGTTATCAGTTATCAGCAAACTATTTGATCCTTTGGGTTTAATTGGGCCATGCATTATTGTTGCAAAAATTTTGATTCAAAGTTTATGGAAAACCCAGTTGGGATGGGATGAGGTAATACCGCAACAATTATATGCGCAATGGAGGAAACTAATAGAGAGTCTGCCAACGTTAAATAATTTACAAATTCCGAGACATGTACCGTGTGGAAGCAGTGATATGCTTGAGTTGCATTTATTTTCAGATGCATGTAAAACGGCTTACGGTGCGTGTGCATATATCAAGACAGAAATTGACGGTTCGATTTCCACACGATTGTTATGTGCGAAATCAAGGGTAGCTCCTATAAAGGAAATTACAATACCACGTCTTGAATTATGCGGAGCATTATTGGCGGCAAAATTAGCAGACAAAATATTGCATTCGTTAAATATAAATTTTAATCGAATATTTTTCTGGTGCGATTCAACAATCGCGCTTGCATGGATTAGACTTCCGTCAAATAAATTAAAGGAGTTTGTGGCACACCGAGTGACACAAATCCAAAATCTCACTAATACATCTGATTGGCGATATGTTCATACTAGTGAAAATCCTGCTGATATAATTTCGAGGATTGGTTCCAAGCGAGTTATTAAAATCATCCATGTGGTGGAATGGACCGGTATGGTTATCACTACCTGAGTCAGAGTGGTCATTTTCGGTTGAAACCGAGGAGTTTGTTGACGCGGTGCCTGAAATCAAAGAACGAGTAACACTAATAGCAATAAAACGCGAAGAAATATTTCTATTCAACCTTACATGGTCATTACATAAACTACAAAAAATTGTAGCGTGGTGTATGAGATTTGCAAATAATTGCAGATCACGCGATGGGTGTATTACGGGTAAATTAACGATTAATGAATTAGATTTAGCTTTAAAACGTCTAGTTCAAATTGCGCAACGAGAGAGTTTCATAGAAGAAATCGAATGGGCAAGGGGAAATTCTAAGGCAAATGTTACGGGTTCATGGATGAAATTGTCTCCATTTTTAGATAACTACAATTTACTTCGGGTTGGAGGGAGATTAAAAAATTCCCATTTTAGTTTTGACAAAAAACATCCGTTATTATTAAGCGGTAAACACATATTATCAAAAATTATAATGGAAAGCGAACATAAACGATTATTACATGCGGGGCCACAATTGTTACTGTCCTCCACTAGGGATCGATTTTGGATTACAGGAGGTCGGAATCTTGCTCGGGCAACAGTACACCATTGTGTTACTTGTTACCGGGTCAAACCAGTTCCGTTGAGTCAAATCATGGGTCACTTACCAGAGAGTCGCGTAACACCCATGCATCCGTTTCACTCAGTGGGAATTGATTATGCGGGACCATTTCAAATAAAACACCATAAAACTTACAAAAGTAAATCATCAAAATTTCATATATCACTGTTTATATGTTTTACCACCAAAGCTGTCCACCTCGAGCCAGTAAGTGATCTTACTACACAAGCATTTATAGCAGCGCTACGCAGATTTGTAGCACGCAGGGGAGTTCCTACACACATATATTCAGATAATGGAACAAATTTTCAGGGAGCACAGGCTGAGTTAAGGGACTTGGGAGATTTTTACAAAAACGAAACGGAAATAATCACTAATGCAAGGAGAGAGGGAATTTCATGGCATTTTATTCCAGTAAATAGTCCTCATTTTGGCGGACTTTGGGAGGCGGGAGTTAAATCTGCTAAACACCATCTCAAACGAGTATTTTTGAATTCATTAGTTACTTTTGAGGAATTTTTAACAGTTTTGAATCAGATTGAAGGGGTTCTAAACTCCAGACCGCTACATCCTTTATCATCATCACCTAATGATTATGATCCATTAACTCCTGCCCATTTCATACTCGGTAGAAAGGCTACTACTATACCGGATCCAAATGTTACCGATGTGCCAATTAATAGATTATCGCGTTATCAATATTTACAACGATTAGTGCAACATTTTTGGCGAATCTGGTCACGAGACTACATATCAGAATTGCAGCAAAATGCAAATGGTCTAAAGAGCGCAATAACTGCAAGGTCGGTGATTTAGCATTAATAAGAGATGACAACTTACCTAGTTTCAAATGGAAGTTGGGTCGTATCATCGAACTTCACCCAGGCAGCGACGGACGAGTGCGAGTTGTGTCATTGAAGGTTGCGACATCGGTGGTGAAACGTGCCATTACGAAAATTTGTGTCTTACCTATCGATGAACCTGAAAGGAAATAGTGAAATTTTTGTGTTAAAATGTTGAATTATTTACATTATTACTTATCATTTATTTGTTTGAGTTGAAGTTGATACATACCTTTGTAGTTGTTGATAATCACTCATTTATTATTAATTGTGTAATACTTATTATTTGTACTTATTTAAATTGAGTTATTGAAATACTATTTCAACAGGGGGAGTATGTTAGAGATTTAAATTTACTCGCTTGACTTTGCGTTGGTGGCGTGCCTAACGTTCATCTCATAAACGACACAGTCCACTGCGAATACTGTTAGCACGCGCAACGCTTAATGTGTTGTTATGTAAATACATTAATTTACCTTATTAAATGTATAAATCAAGTGTTTCTTTTATTGTGTGTTAACAATTCAGACCAGCTTGGTCACAAGCCATACACGTGAATTTGGACATAAAATTAATTTTGAAGACGTGAAAATTTTATCAAAAGAGACCAACTTGACCAAGAGAAAATTCCTAGAAATGTACTTTATTAATTGTGAACCACATCGTACGAATAAAAAATCAGACACAGAAAATCTGAGTAATATATATACTTACCTTTTGACTAAACCCCATGTACATAAATTTGACGGACCTGTAGATTAAAAATATTAAATATTTTACATATAGATACAGAAACAAGTTATACATATTGTTATTTTTAGTAAGTAGGTATCAATTTTTGGAAAGTTTAAATGTTCAAATTGTAGTGGTGTTATAACAATTGTACTATTTCTTTGTATTAAGAAACAACTTGTCAGATTTACAGTTTTATTTTGCATTCGTAGTGTTTATGTTGAATATGCTAATCGTTATATTTATTGAAAATTCTCATGTTTGTGTAAGTGTCAAAACATATATTATAGTTATTAGTTATTAACTTAGTTATTACTTTTAGTGTCCTGATGATGAAATTGAAGATAAATTTTGAAAGCTTGACTAGACAAATAACGAGAATGTAAAACAGATTATTATTAATTTGGTCTTTATTTCCTTTATCAGAAATTATAATATTATTGAATAATTATAGACCATTAGAAGATTCATTATTTTATTATATATATATATATATATATATATATATATATATATATATATATACAAATAGAGCTCCTTTTTTAGTCAATTGGACTAGTCTAATATTTTTAAAATCAATTTCTGTAGTTTTCAAATTGGGATATTGTCGTCCAAAGAATGATACGATATTATTTTTGCATCAATTTATTAATATTCTAACGTTTCGGCAAAGGTTGTTGCCTTTATCAAAGATACTACAAAAAAAATTTTTAAATGTCAATAAACATACAACAAACATACAATCCAACACAACTCTTTCTAAATCCTTATTTTTGGCGACCATTGCTGTCATTTTTAATAACACCTATTTTGTTTTTCAAGAGTCATATTATCTACAAAAATTTGGAACACCCATGGGATCCCCTTTATCTCCTATAATAGCCCAAATAGTAATGGACCATCTTCTAGAAACCGTAATTCCGATGATAGATTTCAACATGATATTTCTTGTGAAATATGTGGATGACATAATCTGCTCTGCCCCTCCTGAAAAGATTCAAGGACTTGTAGACTGTTTAAATACGTTCAACAAACATCTAAAGTTCACACACCAACTCGAAATTGAAAGAAAAATTCCGTTTCTAGACTATTTAGTCATTCGGGACCATTCAAATAAATTATTATTTGACTGGTATAGAAAGCCTACCAACTCAGGCAGATATGTCAATTACTTTTCCAATCATTCTTTCGGACATAAGGTGAACACAGTATTAGCTTTGAAACACAGAATAAAATCAATAGCTGAACCTCAGTTTGTCAAAAACAACCTAAAATACTTAGAAACTACATTTTGCAACAACGGATATCCTAAGCAACTAGTAAAGAAATTAATTTACACCAATACTATTCAACAAAAAAGTGATTCGAGACCTAACATCATTACATATAAGAAATTACCGTTTGTACAAAAACTAACTCTCTTACTAGCTAAAATACTGAAACAACCGAACACTATCATAGGATATAGCTATGAAAAATCAGTTAGAAACTTTTTTACAAAACTGAAAGACGATACTAGTAAACTACTTAGAAGTAATATTATATATATAAGATAACCTGCTCCTGTAAAAAACGTTCGTGGGAAACTCCAGTCAGTGGTTAAAAAATCGTCTAACACAACATAGATCAGATGCTAAATTGGGAAAGAAAAGTTGTGCCCTTGCACAACACGTACACAGTACCCAGCACATCCCCAAATACGAAGAGGTGGAAATATTAGATTACGAAATGAACTATAAGATTCGGATCTTTTTAGAAGCGTATTACATATATAGAGAAGATAATTCAATTAACCTTAGACAAGATACTCAAAATTTACATCCTATTTATTCTAATTTTTACAGGATAACATAATTATTTCCAATTGTATAAAGTCAAGGCTCATTGCAAACATATATTATTGTTTAATCTAACTGTACATATGGAACCTAATTTATGCAGACTGGTTTTCGAATATTGTTCAGTCTTGGCTGTCTGTTTATATCAAGTGGATGTGATATTTTAATATTAAGTTTAAAACAAAAAAAAACTCCCTTGGTGTGCTCTGTTCATATGTCATTTATATGTCATTTACATGTCTGCTGTTTTTAAAGTTTTAACAACATCCCCATGTTTGGGGTTCTTTTGATTATTTGGTATTAGATTTTAAGTAAGTACTGTGATATTTTAAAATGATTTTTTACCTTATTGACATTTAAAATTTTTTTTTTGTAGTATCTTTGATAAAGGCAACAACCTTTGCCGAAACGTTAGAATATTAATAAATTGATGCAAAAATTATATCGTATCATTCTTTGGACGACAATATCCCAATTTGAAAACTACAGAAATTGATTTTAAATATATATGTATATATATATATATATATATATATATGTTATGGATTCAAAGGGTTAAATTTGGGGTCAGCAATGCAATTTCAAACACCCTGTATAGAGAAACAAACAATTTATTTACGCGCAAAATTTATTTCATTTATTTCATTTAAACGGACATGTATTGACGTAAATTTTATAATTAATGATTAAAAAGTAATAGGTTCAGAAAAAAACCAGTTTTAAAAATAAATAGAAACGCATAATTAATTTAATTTATTTTAATTCAACGTGAAATAATATTAGAAAACGCATCCGGGGTATAGAAAATCAATAATCCCAAAGCAAAATGTTCGTTGTAGCAAACAAGGACCTCAATTGTATCGGATACCATGAAATATAGACACCAAGAATTGTTATTTTAAATGGTCAATAATTAAGAACACCTGCATATTTAAAAGGTTACTTTCTTGGAATTTATCGACATAATAAAGCGGACTTCATAGAATATATTTCTAACCGTCAGTGACTTCGAATAACAAACTAACAAAGTTTCTTAGAGAGCGGGGGAGATGCACGATCAATAATATGCTACAGATAGAGACGGGTATAAAAGCATTGGTTTTAAAAAGCACGTACTCAATCCACGTGGAGTCATGCGACGCGGACAGCAATATCGATTTTCTATAACTCAAGTGGGGTTTGGAACGCGACATCAAATATGCATAAGACGGGGATAAAAATATTACAGGCGGAGTTTTATGACGACACAGAACAGTATCATTGGTTGAAACTGGTAGTTTTACAACGGACGAACACGCGACAGGTGAAAGCGATTTTTCGGATTATATGGCGAGTTCACGAAGTAAATTTGTGGAAGCTTTAAGGCGGTTATATCAAAATTTGCAGAAGTATTATTTTAAAATAAGTTTTTTGCGTGAAGAGCGGCCGAGAGGTGGCATTTTAACAGTATAAATACTTTAAGAAAATTGACATCGCTCTCTGTGTATTGTCATCGCTTCCTTTTGTATTTTCATCGCTTTAGACGTGAGAGTAGAAGCCTGTGAGTATTGAAAAAGTTTATGAATTTATAAAAAGTAGTATTAGCACTTATAACGTGGTAAGTGGAGGCGTTATAGTTAGGAACGTGAGTAGTGTCGAGTGAATTAAATTAACCGAGGTCCAACTAATACCATGACAAGCTAATAAAGCAATAAACAAAAGTAGAATAAACGTGAATTTGGATGCTGGAATGGAATGGTAATTGGTAGCACGGAGCTCGGCGTATACTGAGGTTATCATCTATAAATATCAGGTGGATCAGAGCGCATAGTCACGAAGCCAAGAGGTTCTGGAGGATAGAGCATCATCGGAGGAGATGGAGACTTAAAGCATTTTCCAGGTAACTCATTTGAATTTGCTGTTATTGGATAAACTGTTGGAATTATTTGTGATGTGTGAGTGAACTTTGGGGGTTATTTATAGTTATTTAACGTATTGGAAAAGATACGTGTACTTGACAATTATTAGGGTATTTTAAATATTGAAAGAAAAGGTGTATGTAAAGCTTACTAAATTTCATTACGAATTTAAATTGGATTGTTAAGGGTACATGGGTTTATTAGTTTTGTAGTAATTTTATGCAACGTAAAAGGCATACATTAATAAACTGGGTTATTATGAGCTTACCATACTCCAGTGTGCAATAAATATAGGGTATTATTCGGGGCCCATTTACTCATGTTGTATTAAATATGTTTGCAAGTTAAAATTTAAAACACGCACTTTACAAAAATATCACTTATTGAGTTATAATTAGTGTACCAAACTGTATATATTTGTGAATAATTGTTTGTAAATAGCGGTAAATAAAGATTGTATGATTGTTGTATTATTTGGTGATTTTATTGAATGATGTGTGAGTGGGAAGGAAGAATGATTTTATCCGAGACAAGGCACAGCTGGGCTAGCCAGGGAAGCTGCTGAAAATTGTTGCAGCAGAATAAACGGGTAAGAATATTTTTATAAATTTTTTTATTGTTTTTTTGAAAATCAGTGTTGACACAGCAATCTTATGACAGCCGAACGTTAGAATTTGAATGGGTTTTAGGGAGATCCAGAGACTGACTCCACGATCCACAGCAATATATATATATATATATATATATATATATATATAAATGTATATATATATATATATACATTGCTGTGTTATTTGGTTTGACCATTGGGCATGTCATAAAATGCTGTGATATTACCCCTGAACAATCAAGCACTTATGATGTGGAATGTTAAGTTAGGGTTTTTGCCCCGACTAGCTTATTCGATTAAATAAAGCAATTCCACAATACACAATATAATGATTAAATATATAAAACTTTCAAAATTTCCCCTTTTTGACAGACTATCTACATACACCAGATTTATGGTGTTTGAAAGCCAGCAAAATTATCTTTCTACTTATTTAGAGACCTTCGAACGTTCCAAGATGCTATTCCCTTTGTCATAAATTGTTAAATGACCCTTTTATATTTTGTTGACTTTTACAAATACAAAATGATAAATATTGAATTAAAAACAGTCTTCAATAATAATGAGTATTAAGATTGCTAACCTGAAATGGGTTCTGTGGTTCCTTCCTAGTCCGTGATCTGCATCCCCATGAATTGTTTTGTACGAAGTCATAATATGTTAAAAATTAAAATACTTCGATTTTAACTGTCAAAATCAAAACTAAAATCGTTATTAAAATCCGGATTGATATTAAAATCTAAATTACATGTCTGATGCTATCATTATTCTTTTTAACAACTAATGGATTAACAAAATGTGTGTTTGCTTTCTCAATGATACCCTCACTTAGCATCTGATTTATCTCCACCCTCACTCTATCCCTATACGCTGCTGGAATAGGATATAGCTTCGTGTTAAACGACTCCATGTCTACGACTTCTAATTTATGCACATACCACTTTGCTATTCTGGATTCTGATCTTATTAATTCTGAATTCTTTATTAATAATGCCTTCACCCTATCTTTCACTTCTTCAGGACATTTTATTTTATCATCAATATTCCCCTTTACATCAACTTCACCCTCTAATTGATTAATATTCAAGCAGTCTCGTTCGACTTCAATACTTTCCTCGTTATCCCATTCTATATATTCCCCTTGTACATCTATTACCTTTCCTTCAGCATTTATTTTTAATCCCAACTTATCGATTATGTCCATACCAAATATTGCATCTACTCTTAACTCCGGCACTATTATAAATTAATTCTCAAACTTCATCTTACCCATTTCACATTCCAGAATTATTATATTATTCACACTTGCAAATCTCTTGCTATTTGGTGCTACTAAATTAAACTTCCTAATAGGCATTATTCCCCCCATTAACTATTCCCGTTTAACAAAATCCTCAGACACTAACGACGCTTCTGCTCCCGCATCAATAAGTGTTCCACCTCTACTATCTCAAATTTTGAATTTTAATTATCGGTAATAAGCTTTTATCAAAAATCATGATTCGACGTAGATGGAATGGAATCTAAATTAATGGTCTGTGAAAGTGGATATTATTAAATTTATATAGTGAAGAATATACCATGTTTAAGTTGTTTGTATCTTGTTTGTTGTTGAATGGATTAGGTTGTTGTAGAATGTGAAAAGTTTCCAGGAATAGTCTTTTGTAGTAGTTGTCTTCAATGTCTAAAATCTTGGTGTCATCGAATTTAGCAAGGTGTTTTGTTGCATGTAAATTTGACGACAAAGCACAACTTAGTTTGCGTAGTCCAGCATCACTTTTATGTTGAATTATTTGATTTTTTAACCATTGTTTAGACTGATCTACATAAGTTCTATTGCAACTACATTCTACTTTATAAATAATATTACTGCATAATGATTTCTTGGTTTTATCTTTTAATTTAGTGAATAACCTCTCTATTGATTTTTCATAGGTATAAGCTATTAGAATATCAAGTTGCTTCAAGATTTTAGTTAATTGAGGGGTTAAATTTTGAATAAAAAGTAATTTTCTGAATTTTGTAATTAGTGGTCAGTCTATTGATGAAGTTTGCAGGCTATCGGAGTATAAAAACTTTTTTAAAAGTGGTTTTGGGTATGAATTGTTTAGTAAAATATTTTCCAATTCTTCTAAGTTGTTTGTAAGTAAATTTGGTTCGCTAATTTTTTGAATACGGTGTTTTAAAGCTAATATGGTATTAAGTTTATGAATAAAAGCATGATTAGAATGATAGTATCTACCAGATTCGGTAGGTTTTTTATAAATGTCAAAATATAAAGTAGTAATGGGAGATCTAAGGACTAACGTATCTAGAAAAAGAATACTAAAATTAATTTCTTTTTCGTAAGAGAATACCAAATTAGTATTGAAGCTATTGAAAATATACAAAGTATATTTGATTAAGTGCTCTGGAATGGAACATAAAATGTCATCTATATATTTGACTATAAAGGGCATGTCAAAAGGTAGTAAACTTATGACAGAATCTAACAGATAATCCATTACAATTTGGGCAATAATGGGGGATAGAGGTGAATCCATAGGAGTGCCAAAGGTCTGTTGATAAAACTTAGAATTAAAGGTAAAATAAGTGTTATTAAAAATCAAATCAATAGTTGATAATAAGGAACTCAGGTTAAGAATGCAATGTAATTGAATAACATTCCATTTTTCAGTAATAATTTTAACAAATAACTCTTTGGGGATATTGGTGAACAAAGAACGGACATTTAAAGATATAAGGATATGGTCAGTGGGTAATTGAAAATGTCTATATCTATCGACGAAAGTAAATGTGTCTTTAACGTTATAGCCTTCAAGAGGAAAAGAATTTTGTAAGATTTTGAGTAAAAAGATAGCAATATTGTAGGTTGGAGTGTTTATACAAGAGATGATGGGTCTTAGAGGTATACTTATTTTATGGATTTTTGGCAAACCATAATATTTGCCTGGTATGCAATTATTTTTGATTAAAATATTCTTTTCAATTTTGGTTATCATAGATAGTTCGTATAAGAATTTAATGTGATCATTAACTTTATTTTGAATAGTGAAAGTAGGGTCTTTTGTGAGTTTTTTATAGGTAGTTACATCGTCAAGTAATTGATTGGATTTGGTCAGATAATCTTGTTTGTCTAATATAACGGTGACAGAACCTTTGTCAGCCTTTGATACATAAATATTCGGGTTGTCTTTCAAAAAGTTTTTGGTCTTGTTGTAGATGCGAATGTTGGTGTTACTTTTTTTGTTATATACAGAATTTGTTTAAAAATTGGTAATTAAATTGGTAATTCTAGTTCTCAATATTGGTTTGTTTGCTGGTTTTTCAATGGATTCAAGAATTGATTCGATATTAGCTAGTAATTTACCAATATTGATGTCTATAGTAGACATTTCAATATTAAAATTGGGACCTAACGATAAGAAGTTTTTAATGTCATCGGGTATGAATGTGTTACTGTGGTTGACTAACCATTTACTGTTATCTATAAATAATGGTTTGTTGTAGAATTGAGTTTGCTGTAAAGTGTGGATCTTTCTTATGTTCCTATTTTTAACTGATATGAAGTATTTGTTATAAGTAATAATTTGTTTGTAATTGAAATTGTTGAAGATGTTAGAAGATAAAGATTCTCGAAGACCTTTTTTAATTTGAAAAAGTGTGTTACTCCAAAAATTAATGTCAGTATGGGTGATTTGTATTTCAATTGATAATATATGCTTTTGTAAATGTTTGTTAAAGTTATTTATCTTCCTTTTTTACGACTATTTCTACATAAGAGTAATTGCTGTAGAAGTTCTTTATGTCATAGTAATTATATAAGTAGATTAGGTAAACTGTTTTTAAACCTTATAACACTAAATTCATTAAATTTTAGTCTATGATTATGGCATAAATATTAATACCGAAACGTCAGAACAAAAGTTACAATTTGCATCCCAAGAAATCAACAGATCTATAAATACTATTACCGTTCAAAAAACTACCTATAATACAAGCAGTCATGGGATTCTACCAACACGTACGTATGGAATTTGGTGAAGACGTGTGTAAGTCTTTGAAACAATGGACTAACATCAACAAAAAACTAGCCAATCTAAAGAACCGTAGTACTTTCTTAGGAAAATGCAGACGATATGACTTGGTCCCTCACCATATACTCAATACCCCACATGGTACACAGCAATTACTCTTATGTAAAAATAGTCGTACAAAAAGTAAGATAAATAACTTTAACAAAAATTTACAAAAACTCATTATCAATTGAAATACAAATCACCCATACTGACATTCATTTCTGGAGTACAACACTTTTTCAAATTAAAAAAGGTCTTCGAGAATCTTTATCTTCTAACATCTTCAACAATTTCAATTACAAACAAATTATTACTTATAACAAATACTTCATATCAGTTAAAAATAGGAACATAAGAAAGATCCACACTTTACAGCAAACTCAATTCTACAACAAACAATTATTTATAGATAACAGTAAATGGTTAGTCAACCACAGTAACACATTCATACCCGATGACATTAAAAACTTCTTATTGTTAGGTCCCAATTTTAATATTGAAATGTCCACTATAGACATCAATATTGGTAAATTTCTAACTAATATCGAATCAATTCTTGAATCCATTGAAAAATCAGCAAAAGAAAAAACAATATTGAGAACTAGAATTACCAATTTAATTACCAATTTTTACACAAATCCTGTATATAACAAAAAAGTAGAGTAGTACTATTATCTCATGGCGGGTGACGTCACATGCGCAATAGGTTCAATTTAAACTTAAACCTCAAGATTCACAACGCTACAGTACAACCCACAAACATCTTGCTAGCAATGTGGCTTTAATACGTCGTCACGAATATCCCATTTATTACTTTAAGTAAAATATTGTTTGTAAGGAACCCGTTCATGCTGGCGGTATCTAGAAATTCATAAATATATGAAGTAAATCCAGACCTCCATATAATATCGGAGCTTTTACTTGTTTTTACTTATAAACAATTCTAGGTTCGTAGTTTCTTTATCCGTAAATATTTGCTGTGGCAACAGTGCACATACTCAGCGGATCCCAATACTGTATATACCGAATGTGAACCGTAACTGTCATTAGGCGATTTTTCGGGACATACTTGAATTGTTCGAGTATGGTATGTTGAAGTATCCCCCCCCCACTATTTAAAAAATATTTACTTGTGCGGCACCGCGAAAACGTATTGTAGTTTCCTAACCTCGCTTTGAATAACTACCCGGTAAAAGTCAAGTGTTTAACATACACAAGCATAACCTGGTACAGATCAGGGTATGTTCATTTATCTGATAGAATGGTGCCGTACAATTTCCCCTCCAGTAAATTTTATCGCCAAAACGCAAGTTTAACACATACACACATAATTAAGTATGTTAGTTTATGTCGCGAAAAATCGCCTATTGTTATTCTCGCTCTTATCAAGGTCTTATTGTTTCCAGTTTTCCGTTTTAATATTTGTATCAAGTAATAGTCATCAAAACAGTTTTTTTCAAAACTAACTGATAGTTAATTTCTTCAACAATGTAAGTATTTAAAAAGAATGTTCGTTCAATGATTAATTATAATATTTTTTAGAGTAATATTATGAATAAGAAGGAGGTGATTCATAATCAAGGAAGGCAGATTATTTTTAATGTGTTTCAATATTTGAAACGCATAAAAGATTCGGGCGCCTCCAACCTGAACAATTTGCAAGAGTGCGTAGCTGAAGCAACAGGTGTGTTATTGCGGACGGTGCAAAGAATTGTAAAGGAAGGTACAAACAAACCACCCTGCAGCAAGTTCAGTTCACCAAGGAAAACCGTAAATAAACCAAGCCCTAAGTCAAGAGTAAATGGATTTGACGAAGAGATTCTAAGAACCGTTATGTATTGGTTTGCAGCAATACATAAACGTAGACCGATTTTGAAGTTAGTGTTTGACGGATTTAAAAATGATTGCCCTCATTACAAGGGAAAATTAGGTTCGTTCAGAAAAATTGTTGTAAGAGCAGGATTTCGTTGGAAGAGAACTGTAAATAAGAGAAAAATTCTTGTTGAACAAAGCAATATAAGGGCAAAGCGCACCATATTTTTGAAAAATCTTAGTAAGTATAAAGAAGAGGGCAGAAGCATTGTGTATAACGATGAAACATATCTGCACAGTTCTCACAGTGTATCAAAGCGTTGGGATGACGGCACCACCAAGGGTTTGAAATCGCCAGTTTCAAAAGGGAAGCGTTTGGTAATTGTTTATGCAGGTGGAAAAAATGGGTTCGTTCCAAATGCAGAATTGATATTTTAAGTCTGGTTTGAAAACTGGGAATTATCACGATGACATGAATCATCGCAATTATAAAAAGTGGCTGCAAGAAAAGTTAATACCAAATTTGGAACCAAATTCAGTGTTCGTGATAGACAATGCGTCATATCATAATGTTCTTGTGCATCCTAATCTTACTTCAAGTTGGAAGAAAACAGATATGCAGAAATGGTTGAAGGAACGAAATATCCTCTTTGAATGTAAGGAAACCAAGCCTGAATTATATTCCAAAATTAAGGCACATAAACCTGTTTATCAGCTGTTTGTAATTGACCAGCTACTGGCAGAACATGGTCATGTAGTACTGCGTTTACCTCCATATCACCCAGAACTAAATCCTATCGAGATGATTTGGGCGTTACTTAAAAACCGTGTCGCTGCATGTAATGTAACCTTCAAAATAGATGATGTATGGAAGTTGGCAGAAGAACATATAAAAAATATTGGAATCAACGAGTGGACTAAAGTATGTCTGCACGTAGAGAAAATTGAAAAGGATTATATGGAACGAGAAACTTTAATAGACGAGGTTCAAGACTTAATTATACGGGTTGATGATAATAGCGATAATTCAGATGGATACTTATCCTCAGGCGACGAGTCTGATGATGGGGATAAAAGTTTAGGATGTGAACCCATTTAAAATATAATTTATGTAAAATAGTTGAATGCTGGTCTTTATTTAGCGTTGTAGAAAATATGTGTCATAAATACATTTGTTTGTACATTATTGTTTATTACTGAGGTGTTGAAATAAAACTTGCTTAAAAAGGGAAGCAGTCTTTATATCAAATTATGTTCAGTAGTGCTGTGATAATCGATCACTTTTAAAGCTGAAACAATCAATGATTGGCTTTCAAAGTGATTGAATCATTTTACATTTTAATCCAATCATAATCAATTCTGTTAAGCATGTCCACTCTTTGTCTCCAAAAGGAATGCTTATTGACTGTATTTATCTCGGCGCTTCTATTCGATTCCATTCGATTCGATTTGATTTAAATAATCAATGATTATAATATCAACAGCACATGATCAGGCCGGTGTAGTATATCTAACTTCAGTCGTATAAGCAATATTCCTTTTGTTTAGTCAGAAAGGTTAAGATTATTAATTATTCAAGGAATTATTTTATAGCTAGATTATCGATAAAGTGCGTAAAAAGCATATTAATTTAGCAAATATTTCTAAACTATAAATGAGGTTATGTAAAAAATATATAACCTGACAAGATGCAAACCTTAATTACCTTTCTTTTCATACTATAACTGTTCCTCTTCCTTCAATTCTACAGCACTGAATTGTTGATTCTATGATCCATTAAAATAAAACACGAGATATATGTAATTTATAATAATATTAATATAACAAATGATATAAAAACCTTTTGGTATTAATTAAAAATTGTTTTTGTTAGTTACAACACCATGAGTGTCATTGTGTAAACATATTCTTAAAACGTTTTTGTAATAAATTTTAGTAATATTTTCGAGGTGCGCATTTGACATTTTTATAGTGTTTATAGTTTATAGTTTGTGTTTAAAACAAAAAGGTTTATTGATTTGAAAAAAACGAATATGTAGTACTACCAAATTGTTTTTGTTCTACTAGTGACTATAAGTGATAAAATATTTTGTGTATACTGATCCAATCTATCAATAATCTGGGGTATCACATCCAACAATAAGCTCAGATCATTTTTATAGAAAAGCAAAAATCAACATAAAACTATTTAAAACACATTTCTTGGTTGCTCGACAATTTTTGCTCTGGCAACACTGGACGTGCAAGCAGTCGATGTTTTCTAATCTCACTTTTTTATTTTCATTATTAATATAGCTCCTCCTCGCGCAGGTTTTTTCAAGGTCACCCGCCATGAGATAATAATGCTACTATAACACTAACATTCGCATCTACAACAAGACCAAAAACTTTTTGAAAGACAACCCGAATATTTATGTATCAAATGTTGACAAAAGGTTCTGTCACCGTTATATTAGACAAACAAGATTATCTGATCAAATCCAATCAATTACTTGACGATGTAACTACCTATAAAAAAACTCACAAAAGACCCTACTTTCACTATTCAAAATAAAGTTAATGATCACATTAAATTCTTATACGAAAATTCTATGATAACCAAAATTGAAAAGAATATTTTAATCAAAAATAATTGCATACCAGGCAAATATTATGGTTTGTCAAAAATCCATAAAATAAATATACCTCTAAGACCCATCATCTCTTGTATAAACACTCCAACCTACAATATTGCTATCTTTGTACTCAAAATCTTACAAAATTCTTTTCCTCTTGAAGGCTATAACGTTAAAGACACAATTACTTTCGTCGATAGATATAGACATTTTCAATTACCCACTGACCATATCCTTATATCTTTAGATGTCCGTTCTTTGTTCACGAATATCCCCAAAGAGTTATTTGTTAAAATTATTACTGAAAAATGGAATGTTATTCAATTACATTGCAACCTTAACCTGATGAGTTCTTTATTATCAACTATTGGTTTGATTTTTAATAACACTTATTATACCTTTAATTCTAAGTTTTATCATCAGACCTTTGTCACTCCTATGGATTCACCTCTATCCCCCATTATTGCCCAAATTGTAACGGATTATCTGTTAGATTCTGTCATAAGTTTACTACTTTTTGACATGCCCTTTATAGTCAAATATATAGATGACATTTTATGTTCCATTCCAGAGCACTTAATCAAATATACTTTGTATATTTTCAATAGCTTCAATACTAATTTGGTATTCACTTACGAAAAAGAAATTAATTTTAGTATTCTTTTTCTAGATACGTTAGTCCTTAGATCTCCCATTACTACTTTATATTTTGACATTTATAAAAAACCTACCGACTCTGGTAGATACTTAAACTATCATTCTAACCATGCTTTTATTCATAAACTTAATACCATATTAGCTTTAAAACACGGTATTCAAAAAATTAGCGAACCAAATTTACTTACAAACAACTTAGAAGAATTGGAAAATATTTTACTAAACAATTCATACCCAAAACCACTTTTAAAAAAGTATTTATACTCCAATAGCCAACAAACTTCATCAATAGACTGACCACTAATTACTAAATTCAGAAAATTACCTTTTATTCAAAATTTAACCCCTCAATTAACTAAAATCTTGAAGCAACTTGATATTCTAATAGCTTATACCTATGAAAAATCAATAGAGAGGTTATTCACTAAATTAAAAGATAAAACCAAGAAATCATTATGCAGTAATATTATTTATAAAGTAGAATTTAGTTGCAATAGAACTTATGTAGATCAGTCTAAACAATGGTTAAATAATCGAATAACTCAACATAAAAGTGATGCTGGACTACGTAAACTAAGTTGTGCTTTGTCGTCACATTTACATGCTACAAATCACTGATAAATTCTAAAACACCAAGATTTTAGACATTGAAAACAACTACCACAAAAGACTATTCCTGGAATCCTTTCACATTCTACAACAATCTAATCCACTCAACAACAAACAAGATACAAACAACTTAAACATAGTATATTCTTTACTATATAAATTTAATAATATCCACTTTCACAGACCATTAATTTAAATTCCATTAATAAACAAACATTCCGTTCCTAAAATTTTACTTTTTTTTACGTTTCCTTCATATTTTTCTATTTTTAAGTCACTTTCTAATCATTATACTTATCACTAACTAATAATTTACTGAAATTGACATCCTCGTATTAGTTATTTAAGCTCTTTCTATATTTTCTTCTGTAATTTCTTATTTTGCTAAAATTAGTAATTTACACATAGTTAGCATTTGTAAATATTTGTTTTTGTTTTAATAATTGTCAAGTCATAACTGTAATTTTTATATTAGTTTTTATATGTCGAAGTTGTTTATGTCATAGTAATTATGTAATTAGATTAGCTAAACTGTTTTTAAACCTTATAACACTAAATTCATTAAATTTTAGTCTATGATTTAGGAATAAATATTAATGCCGAAGCGTCAGAATAAAAGTTACAATTTGACATAATAGTTTTTACTTTACGAACAAATGCATCCCAAAAAACCAACAGATCTATAAATATACATATATATATATATATATATATATATATATATATATATATATATATATAGTGCTATGATTATAAGGTTATTTAAGGTCATATAAGGACACAAAGATGGAATTCCTCATGTAAATATCATAAAAACCACGAAAATCAAACATTTAAATTCAAAAATGTACATAATTCATTCATTATGAAAAAGCAAATACAATTCACCCTGTATAAAATCAATAACAAGCAACAATTAATTAAAGGAAACTCATTCCATAATAACATCACTAATTCATTAAAATAAATAATTGCCGAAGTAGTTCAATCATTTTTAGAACACTTAAGGACGTTGTTAAGCTCAAAAGAAATACAAGTTTAACATATTTGAAGAAAAATAATCCGTGAAATGAAATTTTTTTCAATCTAAACATATTTGCGTAAGGAAATTAATAAAATCGTGTAATTTACACTAGTTTGTAATGGTCAAATATTTAAGAACAAGCATATTTGGATAAAGCATGGATATTTGAAGCGATGGTAATACGTGCAGTTTAGAACGTACATTATATTAGATCATCCAATACATTGCTGATATAACCACAATTGAAACCCCTTCTCCCTGTACAAACAACTGATAGCGTTCTGTTGACCAATGAGGACGCGTGGAATATTCGAGAAAAAATTTGATTCTCTAAAACTAACGAAGCAGATAAATGAAGGCTATTTTATAATCCACGCTCCGACTCTGCTAATTTGAAAGAAGATTATTGCGTAAATAAAACTTTAGTGATATAAGCAATAGAGTGCGTGTAGTTGCAATTTTATTAATTTAGGGCACTAAATTGATGATTAAGACTCCAAGGTACTGCGTTAACACTCCAAATTACAACGTAAATACTGCAAGTACTGGTAAAAGACTCCAAGTACTGGTAAAAGGCTTCAAGTACTGGTAATAGACTCTAAGTCAGTGGTTAATACTCTAAGCTAGTGAATAAACGACTCCAAGTTCCAAAATATTTGGGAATTTGGTTCAAGAAACTTCAGCAAGAAAAAAAACAGGAGAATTATAAGGTCAGAACTATTTATTCAATTTATAGAACGTTGCGTTTGTAATTTTTTATAATTTGTGTATTCGAAAGAGAGCTTAAAAATTTAAATGTAATTTAAATATAGTGTGTAAAAGGTCAACAAATATTTGGTTGCTACGTAGGATTATGTTTAAAAAAAAGGAGATACTTCATCGAACGTTCAATGAAACTATTCGTGGTAAGATTAATTTTTTTGGTAGCTTTATTTTCTTTAAAAAGGTGTAGAAATTTATAATCTTCGTAAAGAGCTAATTCGATAGGAATATTTATTTTAATTTTGATTTAAAAGTTATATAAAAAGTAAATGATATTAAAAAGGGCGTAGATTTGTAAATTATAATATGACAAAAATTTTATTTAGTTTCATTATATAATTTTTGGTGAATTTCGTTTGTCTTGTTCGGGTGTATTGAGGGTTGGAGAGAAGCGAGGAAAAATTCTTTGTTATCATATCATCGACTCATTCTGTGCGTGGAATCGCTGAACTAGTCGAGGCATAAATTGATTGTGTTAATTTTAAATTATTTTAAAGGCACAGAGAGGTGGCGATTAGCAGGCAATTGATCGTTGCCCACCTGGCGAGTACGGCGATATCGTAGTCATATATGGATGTAAAATTTAGTGTGCAACAATGATATTACCATCGTCTGATTGTAAATAGTATTCACATGCACATTGGATACAGATTTGCATCATTAGAGTCGGTTAATTAGCCTAAAGAAATGAGTGTGGTGACGTTTTAAGCTTAGTAAATTTTATTACTATTAGTTAGTAAATATCTTATAAAGTGCAATTATTATTCTAATTTAGGTTACAGAAATTTATGTTATGATGTTACCGTTCAGTTATTCTTCATCATATTACATAAGTCGTAATTTATTAAAAGCGAATTTGTATTATTCAAAACACTTGCACTATTAAGATAATTTATTTCATGGGAAACGGTCATAAGTCAACTTCAACAATTCCTAGCAAAAAGCAAATGCATATAACATATATAAATTTTATTCCGTACAGATACTTGTACAAAATAGCTTAATATTCTTCATGTAGTGTATGTAGCATACATTGCAATTAACCTTGATTTACAAGGGCAAAACACAAAAGTTTAGCTATTTCAAGTCAAGTGCATTGAGAGTGTTATTATCTAACTATTCATATATGGGAGCAATAAGAGTAAACACTATTGAAACTTAAATCCAAAATTAATCTTTGAAAATATTATTATATTTCCCTATTTGTCTGGTAATTTAAAAAATTTCATATGCTGGAAAATATCAATTCAGCACGTAGTTAACAAATCTCGCGACTAAAAACGACATAAATAGGGAGAACCGTATGCCTTAAGAGGATTTTATTGTGTGACATAAAAGTGAAAATAAACACACTGATCTGAAAATTTAAAATGACTTTGGCGTTATGGTTGAAACTCGATAAGTTTGTTACTGCTCAGGCTCAGTCACACCCAGATATACCGAAAATCTCATAAAGTGTAAAATCCTTCTTTTTTAGGAAAACCTTTCTCGAGGGTTTTTGCCCTGTAAGATTCTGTAGTATTCTGTCATATACTGTGTCTTTCGAGAAATATACACCACCATTTATAACATTTGCATTGACACTTGTGTTCCGTAGACCTGTTCAGTGTAAATATAATAAAAAACATTTGTCTATCTTGTAGCCAATTTTAATATTCGGAAACTTTGAGACAACCTGTTCTCAAGGAAAATTGCTATAAAACTGGCCCAGACTAGAATACGAGAACTTACAAGACATTAAGAATATCTGCTACATAGGAGGCCAAATAACGCAAGATGGGACAAGCGCAAAAGATATAAAACAAAGATTAGCACAAGGTCGTGCTGCATTTAACAAAAAAAGGCAACAATTGTGTTCAAAGACAACAAACATAGAAACAGGGAAAAGATTGCTTAAACCATATGTGTGGAGCAAAGCATTGCACGGCTGTGAAACAGTAAAAACTAGAAGAGATAGGATGATAGGCCTTATACTAAGGGAATAGTGCGGAGTATATCAGAGGCAGAGATAGAAAAAAAGAGGTAGAGGTAGATCTAGATCAGACTACTGCACGCAGATAGTGAAAGATGCAGATTGGAAATTTTAGGGAAATGTGTAGGTTAGCGCACAATAAGAAACAATGAGGGTACGCGAACCAGTACCAGAACTGAAGACATAAGAATGATGAAAACGTAAATTTCAAAACTTAACAAACCAAAATACACATTAAATTTTTAAACTTAGCTTTTAAAATTGCCTGACAACAAAGATGTCTCGCAAGAACAGACTGAAATGTTATCCCCTTTCTGTCGAAAGAAAACTATGTAAAGGCTGTCGACCAAAACTAAACTATAATTGAAGTAAAAAATAAAAATAATTAAAAAAGAAATAAAAACTATTATACCACTGCCTGGGAGGGTATGGGGTAAAATCGGATTTAGCTTTAATATATGCCAGTTGTCTTTGCTGTGACCATCTATATCCACTAATTTATACATAGTGATTGCTAATTCTTTTCTTAACTTTTAAGGTTCGGACAAGTTTCCTGCTAACTTACCTGAAACAGTTTTCGAAGCATCAAACAGGCTGTGGCTCCCACTTCCAACAAAAATCTTCTTTATTTAATTTGCAAGGTAGTACCACAATTTGTAACTATTTTTAGTCCATATATGAATTTCTTTAAGCTTTTTAATTACAAACTACCCTATATCTTTTAATTTAGTGAATTTTTTTATTTTACTATTATTACTGCTAAATTTATTTGAAGTTTGTACAAGAGTTTCTTTCCTTTCATCACTTTTATATTGTTTCCCATCAAGTAGCATCTCTACACCAAAATTGAAAAAGTAAGGTGTAGTTTGTAATTTCAAATGTAGCGGGCTGTACGCCATAGATAAAGAGGCATAGATAGGTATATTGAATATCATTAATTACCAAGGCGTTCTGCGAAGGAAGCATTCGTCTTTGTTAAATCAGCAGCATTAAAACAGTCACAGTAGATCGCAAAATGTGATGGCGCGAAAATTTCGCAATTTAAAATAAGGGTAATAGCAAAACTTTTGAGTATTTACTACGGTTCCCGCGGTTCATATTATTGCGCAATGGTTTAATATAACGTATAATTACGCGGCAAGCTACGCAACATTTGTATCAAATACCAAACACCTTTAAAAGTGATACAATGGCCAACGTTTAAGCACAATATGAATAAAACGAGTACTCACGTGTATTTCTTAACATCTCAGTCTTCTTGTTGTTTTTGTGTGGGTAGGCTACGCCATTATAGACACCAAATTTTATCCGTCCATCCTCTATGCTCGTTTGTAGGTGGGACAAGAAGGATACAGGTAGAGGCACACGAAGATAAGGTAGAAGGAAACCTACATCCTGAAAAGAGAAAAGACACCAACCCCGCACAGATAGATGTTCTGGGCTTCAGGTCTCGTAGATTAATGACGTCTTATCACACCGCGCGCACTTGCGCCATTTACTCCGCGCAGACGCGACCCGGGGACGGTGGAAATTGACCAGTTTATTTAAAAATAATCGCGGGAATTTATTTACATATTTAACAATGTACATTGCCAAATTTTGGCATGAAACAATCGCGACAAAGCCACAAAAGAAAAAAAATCTTAAAAAAAAAAGACTTTTAGCACGGTAGAAACCTAAAATCTAAAGCCTTACTAACTTACATATAACCTAACTTACATTCTAGTAAATGTTTATTTTAGGCGCCACCTGGTTTTTTCAACCGATAACGCGTCTTACGAGTAACCAGGAAACGGAATGTGTAGCCCCAAGTTTATTGAACTATATCTATAAATGCACACACGAGTCTTTGATGTGGCGCAGTTATAATCGACAGCACAAATTTGTCGGAGAGCACAAAACACTACTATAACTAAAACAAATGCGACAAGTCGCCTAACATATATACAATAACTAAAGCTAACATTACAGTTTTTAATTGCACACGCACATAAGCATTGCATTTAAACTGTTTTTTCTTTGGCAAGAAAATGCCCAAATTTCAAAATGCCCAAGAGAGCAAGTTACCATACATTCTAGCAAATTTTTATGTATTGGTACGTTGGCTTAATAAGCAATACACATCAAAACTTTTTAGTGACATGGTTGTGAATTAACAAATTTACCAACAGTACCTTCTTCCTAATTTCTTACGTTACTAACCTATAAAATTACATTGCTAGCATCAGGTTAGCTTCTTCACTCAATACTCAAAAAAAAAATTCATATGTCAGATCATAAATACCAAACGTTAGGAAAACAAAAGAAAGTAAGGCAAAGTCTCAAGCTATTATCAAAAATAATAGGTAAGATAAAAATATTAAGATAAAACTAGATAACAATAGATGGATCCAAAACGTCCCAGCACGCTAAGGCACGCTACGACTATATACATTAAAAATATAGCGTAGAACTCCCCAATTCACCAAGCCGTTTTGTCATCCATCACAAAGATACAAAAGAGTGGCTCCTTGAAGCCGCTATACAGGTAAACACTCATACCCCCTAGAAGTGACCTATGAGGCAGGCCCGTTAGTAAAACGGTATGAGGGATCGAAAAAAGACATGTGGGTGCATTCCTGTACCCGGCGTTGAGCGATACCGACAAGTTAGGTTTATGTATAGTTCTGTACACGATTTAAATTTGTAAATTTCACAATTGTCGTCATTGGTCTCGGTGGTGTAATTGGTAAACGCATGGTTCCGGCAAAACCAGGATACAGGTTCAAATCCTGTCCAAGACCTTATATTTTCCATCTTTCAATTACTAGCTCGATTTGAAATGATTATTTGGGCTGTGCATAAAAGTCTAAGTTATTATTTCATCTTATTCACTGCAATACAATAGTATTTATCAACTTACCTTGTGTAATTAACTACCTACAATATTTATACACACACACACACACACACACACACACACACACACACACACACACACACACACACACACACACACACACACACACATATATATATATATATATATTTATATTTCTGAATGCGTATTTTCTCTCCTCTTTTATTTATTTAATTTAAATGTGATTAATTAAGAAGAAGGTTTCAAATTCGCTAAAATACAAATTTTTGGTTCTAAGCTCCTGAATACCTTTTATGTTTGTATGCTAAATGTATAAATGACTTCTAAATATATCGTTCATTTTAAAAATTTTATACTTCGACTTTTTAAAACTCCATACAACTCTCTCAGGGTAAATTTCAAATTAAAATGATACTAGTTCTGGGTTCAATGATTAATATCAAATTGCAAATATGTGGATACTAGCTCCCTCTGTATGAAATCAGAATAAGCTTCTAAAAAACACAAATGCCGGTAAGGTTAGTGCTACACCAAACTATATGGAACCGTATCTCTTAACCTATTTTAGCATTGTAAATGTTACTGAATATTATTACAGCACTGGATGTTAAATTTTAATTTTCAGATAATAACTATGATAAATACCTTTTTTTCGACTCCAGATGGTATGTACAACGCTTCACAGCTTTCGTTGTTGGACCGCTTCCTGAATTAAATACTTTACTTGAAGAGTATCTATCTGTGATTAATAGTTGGTTTTAGTTTTAGAAACAACCAATGTGAAGTACGGATTATAAATATAAATGAAAAATTGGATACTTTACAGTTTGTAGTGCTTTCGATGAAAAGATTGAGTTACCAAAACTGGTTCCAAGTATAATGCCTAACTCCTACGATGTTCCTGGGACTTGCACTGAAATCTTCCGTTCTACCTACTACTTTATAATGAATCCAGCTTCCTGTTGCTACCACACGAGTTTTGTCTTAATACCACCTTTTTTTAACTTCAACGAGGTTGTATGAATTTTTCTTATTTATTTACTTCAATACTGCACTTGCTAGCATATATCTTCAGCTTTGATGACGATACACATTATTCAAAGACTTCTTTTCAATAATGAACAGGATCATATTCAAAGAAAATCTTTATTTTTAAAAAATATTTATAATCCATCCTTATTAACATAGAATATAGATTAACATCGAACCGGCAGCCATATTGTTATAGTTCGCCCCTTCTACATTGGTTTTACCTTATCAACGAACTTCGTTCGTTTATGAAATCTATTTGTCTGTGTGTCCGAGCCCTTTTTAATGGCCGGACACCAATGTGTGATACATCAATCGATTCAGCTCGGTGTCCAGAGCTTAAGTTTTGATGTCAGTTAAAATCAGGCCACGGGGACGCCGAGCCCCCGGGAAAATCCACAGGAATAATTAAAATTTTAAATAAGTTTAAAATCAATATGCGACACATATTTGAACAATTTATGGCATTTCATGCCAATTATTCCAATATTATAGACATTATTTAAACTTAAATTTTGATTGCCGAAAATAATTAGATTCATATAAAAAAAAAATTATCTTTTGATGAGAACTAATATATAGCTTTTAAAATATTTATTCAATAAACTAAAATACATTAAAATGTCTCTTTTGTTGTTTATAAATTTTTGTATTTTATCTGAATACTTCTAATTATTACAACATAATAATCTTAATTTCTTCCCTATAGTAGGGGATAAAGAATACTACTATAGTAAGCCTGCTTATCGTAAAAGGCGATTAAAAGGCGCAGCAAGGGGCAGCAGCCTTGCTGGCTAAAAGATATTGGAGGAGGGTCGGTTGGTCTCGGGCGATCCTCAATAATTTACAAGCTTGTTGGGGGTTGGCCGTGACGGATACGGCTTTCTGCTAAAATCTTTAAAAACTGCGTTGTGGAAAGATATGGGAGCCTACCACAATATTTCCCAGGTGTGCGTGGCCTAAAACACGAAATATATATGATGGAGAGCTCACAAGTAAAATTCTTGTCCGAGGTAAAATACTCCCTCATTCGGATCTCCGGGAGGAGTACTTGGGGCTCGTTATCATAAGAATATAAAACAACAATTCGATTTAGTGATAGGGACTTGGAATGTTAGGTCATTACTTAGAGTAGATAAGTTAACGAATTTATTAGTCGAAATGAGAAAGGAAAAGCTGGACATTTTAGGTATTAGTGAGGTGAGATGGCCAGATAGTAATGACTTTTGGAAAGATAATTATAGAATAATTACAACTTCTTCAACTAATGGACAGGCAGGGGTAGGAATAGTGTTAGGTAAAAGATTAGGGCATAAAGTTAAAGAGTACTTACAATTTAGTGATAGAATAATTATGGTTAGATTGAGTACAAAACCCACAGACACTGTTTTAGTACAGGTTTACATGCCAACAACTCAGGATGAAGAAGTAGAAAAGGTATACGAGGATATAAATAGTATAGTGAGAAAAGTAAAAGGAGATGAGAATTTAATAGTTATGGGCGATTTTAATGCGTCAGTGGGAGAAGGTAATGAGGGAAAAATGGTAGGAAAATTTGGGTATGGCAGACGAAATGATAGAGGAGAAAGATTAGTTAAGTTTTGCCAGGAACATAGATTAGTAACTGTAAACACCCTATTCGAACAACATGTTAGGAGAAGATATACCTGGAAAGCGCCAGGTGATAGGGCTAGATACCAAATAGATTATATTTTAGTTAAACAAAGATTTAGAAACCAAGTTAAAAACTGTCGTAGTTATCCAGGGGCTGACATAGATAGCGATCATAACTTAGTTAAAATGAAGTGTAAACTAAAATTCAAAAAATTGAGAAAAGTTAAAAGAGAGGGATGGGATCTAGGTAAGCTTAATGATAGTAGGGTAAAAGAAGAATATAAACAAGTATTAGATAATAAGAACAAAGAGATAGCTGTAGGAGGGAATGTAGAAAATAGATGGAAAGAAATAAAACTGACTGTACATGATACAGCAACACAGACTATAGGTAAGAAAAAAATAGAAGCGAGAAAACCCTGGGTAACAAAGGAGATATTAGATTTAATAGAGAATAGAAGAAAGCTTAAACCTTTCAGAGAAGTGGATAGTGAAAGTAAGCAAAAATATAATACAGTTAGAAATAAGAATGAGTACATGAGTGTAGAAAAGCTAGAAATAAATGGATGGAGGAGAATTGTAAGGGAATACAAGATGATTTGAGAGTAGGTAAGACAGACAGGGCTTACAGGGCAGTTAAAAAGTTTTTTGGGGAAGATAGGAAAAAATATAATGGTATTAGAGACGAGAATAATGAGCTTCTAATAAATAAAGTTGAGGTAGCAGATAGATGGAAAAGATATTTAGAAGATTTATATAAGGGAGACGATATAGATGAGTTAGAGAACGACCAAGAAGAGGATGTAGAAATAGGGTTCTCAATATTAAGAGAGAATTTGATAGAGCTGTTCGGAATCTTAAACTAAATAAAGCGCCAGGGATAGACGATATTCCCGCAGAATTAATAAAATATGCTAGTTAGAAAACTTTAGATAGATTATATGAACTATTAAAAGTAATATATGACACAGGTGAGGTTCCAACAGAGTAGGTAAATAGGGCCGGTCCTAATTCAAAACGCGACAGACGTATTTTCCATGTGTAAAATACGTCTGTCACGTTTTGAATTAGGATCGGCCCTATATAATTTCAATGTAAAATAGTTGTGAAAACATTTGAATGTAAAATAGTTGTGAAAACATGAATTCTTCTATGCTTTCAATGTAAAAATACGTCTGTCACGTTTTGAATTAGGACCGGCTTTATATTACTTTCAATGAAACACACACGTATGTTGAAAAAATGTAAGTGCAGAGAAGAATGTGTGTAGCTGTTTTGAATTCGGTTTTCTAGCGAGAAGTTACACGTGCACCGTTTTGAATTAGGATCGGCGTTATATACTTTTAATGTAAAATGTGAAAACCTGAATTCTTTTCAAATGTAAAATACTTGTGGGCACGTTTTGAATTAGGATCGTCTTTATATTACTTTCAATGTAACACACGTATGTTGAAAATGTAAGTGCAGAGAAAATGTGTGTAGATGTTTTGAATTTGGTTTTCTAGCGAGATAGTATGACAGATGCAAAAAAAATATCGCATTCAAGTCAATTGTGTTTTTTAATTAAAGTGGTTTCTGATTTATGTTTAGAGGCTGCAAATTCACATGGGCCGGTTTTAATTCAAAATGAGTTCACTCTTGTGATAGGTTGAAAAGTGGGTTGGCAAAGTACGCAGATGGTGGTAATCTGCTATATAAGGAGATTGCTCTAATATTAATTTAATTAGTCAAAGAAAAGCAATATGGATTTTAATACTCTTAATAAAACCACATATCGCAAACCTTATGTAAATTCAAAAGATCTTGTAGTGAATAAGAGGTTTGAAGTTTTAAAAGTGGAAACAATCAAGACAAAATATGGAGAAAGAGTATTAGTGGAAACAGAAGAGTTCAAGAGTATATTGCCATTGAGATATTTTGAATACCTTCAAGCACATGGAGTGAAACAATTAAATGAAAGTATTGGCTCGAACAAACACGTATACATAACTAGTAAGGGATCGATCGGTCTAACTGTCAACATAGAATTTTCAGAATAATATGTCACTAATTTAAGAAATTAGTTTATTATTATAACACATCTAAGTCGATTGTATAAAGAATGATGTATCAAATTAAAGTGGGTTCTGATTTATGTGCGTTTTACTTTGAGTTTACTACCTTGTTTATAGAAAGTCTTGTTTCAAAAGAGAAACTTTTATAAAATACTTTTTTATTTTACAAATTGTTGAATATATTGATCTAACTATTTATAAATGAAAAGTATTTATTAACTCCGTTCTTGAAGTATCTGCTGCTCCCTCGCTGTTAGTTCCTCTCTTTTTTGCTTTATTATTTCTAGCTCCAAATCTATACGACGCAGTAGCTTCTCTCCACGCTTTTTAAATGCGTTAAGCAACTCTACTGTATCATCTTCGTAGGATTTGTCATCTTCACCGCAAACAGCCATATTAGATTCTGTACATAACTTTTCATAGTCAACATGTTTTTGCCTGATCTGTGAGCATAACATAAAAGATTATTGTAGGTTCACCTTTTCTTTTGTATACTACTTGATGTTTCTGAGAGGACCAGAGTGTGTCAACGATCCTACGATAGCCTCAGAATTTCCAGAATGGTTTTTTGATCTAATGTAACTTATAAATTAGTACTGTTTTAAAAACACATGTATAAATGTGAAAAAAGCACTTACCGTGATATATCTATTACGTTACTATCAAAAATAGCATCAGTGTTGAATTGAGGCGAAGAACAGCCGAAAACTTCTTTAATCACGTCTTCGTCAGAATGTAATATAAATTGCTCTAGAACTTTTACGTTGGTATTATTACAATTTTTGATTGATGACAAGTTACTCATTTTTTTTATAAGTTGCTAGTAATAGTAACTAATAATTATACAAGAGATCTGATTGAATACTGTTGGTAAAAATCTACGTGAAGTATTTATATTAAATAATAAACTGATCTGTTAGAAAAAATTAAAATTTGCATCGTTTTCTGAAAAAAATTCAGCTCTGTAATCTATTCTAATGAACAAAACAGTATGTAAGCGAATATAATTATACCTCAGCAGAAATAATAAAACCCTAAAATTAATTAATTTCGTTTTAGATTACCGCTGACATAATTTATGCTGTATAAAAAATTTTTTTTAAAGGTACTGCTCAGCAGAAATAATGAATTACATTCATTGACTGAAAAACAGAAAATTGCAAGAAGGCGCATAATAAAAACCTAAATTAGATTAATTTCGTTTTATTTAAAAATTTGCCTCGTTTTCTGAAAAAAATTCAGCTCTGTAATCTATTCTAATGAACAAAACAGTATGTAAGCGAATATAATTATACCTCAGCAGAAATAATAAAACCCTAAAATTAATTAATTTCGTTTTAGATTACCATGACATAACTTATGCTGTATAAGAAATTTTTTAAAGGTACTGCTCAGCAGAAATAATGAATTACATTCATTGACTGAAAAACAGAAAATTGCAAGAAGGCGCATAATAAAAACCTAAATTAGATTAATTTCGTTTTATTTAAAATTTGCATCGTTTTCTGAAAAAATTCAGCTCTGAAATCTATTCTAATGAACAAAACAGTATGTAAGCGAATATAATTATACCTCAGCAGAAATAATAAAACCCTAAAATTAATTAATTTCGTTTTAGATTACCGCTGACATAACTTATGCTGTATAAGAAATTTTTTAAAGGTACTGCTCAGCAGAAATAATGAATTAGATTCATTGACTGAAAAGAAATTGCAATGAATGCACATAATAAAAACCTAAATTAGATTAATTTCGTTTTTAGATTACCGCTGATATAATTTATATGCTGTATAAGAAATTTTTTAAAGGTACTGCTCAGCAGAAATAATGAATTACATTCATTGACTGAAAACAGAAAATTGCAAGAAGGCGCATAATAAAAACCTAAATTAGATTAATTTCGTTTTATATTACTGCTAGTATAGTTTATTTTCCATAAAAATTAACAAAAATTCACACACTGGAAAATGTTTTTCTTCAGATTAATTTTCGTTTAAAAATAATGCAATGCAAATAAACCTTTAAGTAGTAATATTTATAGAATAAGTTTTTAGATTACTAACAATTTACATGATATATATATATATATATATATATATATATATATATATAGGTAAATTGTGAAAATTCTTTAAAGGTACTGTTATATAATAAAACTGCAGAATGTTTTTTAATACTGGGTTTTTAAAAACCATGAGTTGCGTGTACATTATTAAACAAGACGGTTTAATCTGAGACATTTTTTCAAATTTGCTTTGTTTTTATTTAAAATATTTCAATGTAATCATAAAAATAGCTCTGTAATGATAATGTATTTTCTGTACACATAATAAATCAAAGGTCGTATAAAAACATTTTTGTAGTAAACGCATACGGAAATGAAAATGATGTTGAATGCATTCCTCAAAGGTCGTATAAAACATTTTTTGTAGTAAACGCATACGGAAATGAAAAATGATGATGAATGCATTCCTTTTACAGTTGTTTTGCCAGAGTTTGCATTAAATATGTAAATATTGGAATTGCTTGCATAGCGAATTTATTTATTATAGACACGTACTGAATGCAACTGTGCAATTTTTTAGACTGCATGCACAACTCAAGCTTGAAAATCGTCTTGAATAGAAAACGTAAATAAATGCGATTTTTTAACAATTGCATTCAAGCAATTCGTTATGCAATTATTTCGATTTGTATGCTATTTTCTTTTACAGTTGTTTTGCTTACGCGTTTTCCGTAAACTCAGATGAATGAACCTTTTGCAGTTGTTTTGCTTACGTCAGATGATATTTTATATAAATAATAAATAGAGAAAATACTTGTATTATTAAGTAGTGTATTTTGATTTTATATAGAATCATGAATGCTGAAACCGTATCCGAGATTAGTAGCTCAATTTTGAGATTAACTGTAAAATGCGTGAATCTAATTAAATCAGTGAATGAAATAACGAAACACATTTTAATTATCAAAGCAAATATTAGTATATTGAAGCTTGCTATTAAAAATAAGGTATACGAAGACAATAAACAAGAAAATCCTAGTAGGCTGGAATCTAATTTAGCAAATCTTAAAAGCTACCTTGTACGATTGAGGCACTTGAAACGTACTTTGGAATATCGTGGTAAAGGTGTTGATGCAACGCTTACTAGAGGTCATACTCGAAAAATTTGATTTGGCATGATGTACAATCATGTTTTGGAAGTCGAATAATTACGGGACTTATTACCAATTTAAATTATAGAGATCCTCTAGTGTTCTTAGACAAGGCGTTCGCTAGTTTTAAACGCAAGATTGTTGCTTGCTTAAAAAAGTCAATGTTGAAAGTTAATGTAATATTTGCCGCTAACTTTGTTAAGCCTACAACTGGTGAAATAGATTTGAAAACGTTTCCTACTGCAAATCGTCACATCGATATAAATACCAATCTCAAGCTGTGGTATAAGGAGAACGTATTGAACAAGATTTCGAAGCGATTAGAAGAATTTTGCGAGAAAGATTCTGGTTGGGCAATCCAAGAAGTTTTACACTTGAAGGTAAATATAAACAATCATGATCCACTTAAAGGAGGGTGTTCAACGTTTGTACCGGTTCCGGACTTTATAAAAAGAAAAAGCTGTGGTAAATGTAATAAATAACGATCAACATTGCATTCTTTGGAGCTTGGTTTCCGCTTTATATCCTGCTAAACAAAATAGTCAGAGAATATCTAGCTATCCACATTTTGATACAGTATTACGCTACAATTCAATTCAGTTTCCAATCGCATTAAAAGACATAAAAAAAATTGAGAAGCTTAACAATCTCGCAATTAACCTATATTGTATAGAGAATACTAAAATACTACCATTTTGTTTAAGTGAAAATTTTAAAAAATTGAACCTATTAATCTGTTAGTTTTAAATAATGATTCCTTACAATATTCTCGTCCGACAAATGCTGATGAGAATCACTTTCATTTTACTTGGATTAAGGATATGTCAAAATTATTTGCAAAACAGTTGTCTTCACATGAACATAGAAAATTTTTGTTATAGATGTTTAAATAATTTTAGTACAGCAGCATTACTTAAGCGTCATTCGAATTATTGCGAAAAACAGAATACTTGCTCAATAAGATTACCCGAAGAATCTGAAAAGTATCTAACGTTTAAACATTTCCACTATCAAGAAAAAGTATCATTTGTAGTTTATGCAGATCTCGAATGTATATTAGAACCATGCAATGAGTCGGAGGTAGTACTAAACACAGTCTCTTACCAAAGGCATATACCCTTTAGTGTAGCGTATTATTTGAAATGCTCGTATGATAATAAATATTCCAAATTTCAATTGTATCGCGGAAAGGATTGTATAGAATGGTTTGTTGCTCAATTGAAACTGATTTCAGAAAAGACTAATAAAATTTTCTGTAACCCAAAACCTATGAATCCTTTAACAGAAGAACAAAAGTTAGCATTTAAATTTGCCCTTCACTGTCACATTTGCAATAAACCTTTTAGTATAGATGATATTAGAGTTCGCGATCACTGTCACTTTACAGGCGAATTTCGAGGAGCGGCTCATCAAGATTGCAACATCAATTATCATAATTTTATATGATACCGGTAGTTTTTCATAACTTATCAGGCTACGATTCGCATTTCATTATTAAAAAATTGCGTTAGGGTTTTCAGGTTTGGTAAGAATTCTACCAATAAATAAGGAAAAATACATATCTTTTACAAAATATGTAAATGGTGCGAAAGTTACTTTTAGATTTATCGATTCATTCAGGTTTATGGCATCTAGCATCGAAAAATTAGCTTCATACTTAGATGATAATAAAAATCCATCACCAGGAAAATTGTAACACCGATAATGAGTTTCAGTTACTTACGCGTAAAGGTATATTTCCTATGATTACATTAACTCTTGGGATAGGCTCAATGAAACCGATTTACCCTGTAAAACAGCATTCTTTAATCGTTTGCGCAATGAAGAAATCTCAGATGAAGACTACAATCATGCTAAACACGTTTGGCAAACATTTAATATAAAACACTAGGGACTATTCAGACCTATATTTAAAAACAGATGTACTGCTCTTGTCTGATATATTTGAAAACTTTAGAAAAACTTGTATGTTCACGTATAAGTTAGATCCGCTTCACTACTTTACGGCTCCTGGTTTAGCTCTAGATGCGATGTTAAAACGACGAACGTTAAACTCGAGCTGCTTACTGATATTGAAAAATAATGTTTTTAGAACGGGGAATTCGTGGCGGTGTTTCTCAATGTTCGAATAGATATGCTAAAGCAAATAACAAATATATGAATGCAGATTATGATCCAAATTTCGATTCTAAATATTTAATGTATTTTGATGTTAATAATTTATATGGGGCTGCAATGTCTGAATATCTTCCATATGGAGAATTTGAATTTTAGATGGTACCAGTCCAGATATAGTACGTTTAGACATACTTAATATTCCCGATGATTCTGATGTAGGATATATTTTTGAATGCGATTTACACTATCCAGTATCTTTACATGAAATTCACAGTGACTTACCTTTAGCGCCTGAACATATGATACCGCCAGTACCTTCTAATAAATCAAACTTAAAGAAATTACTTACAACTTTATATCCAAAACTCAACTATATTATTCACTACAAGAATTTAAAATGTATTTAAGCTACGGTTTAGAACTGAAAAAGATTCATAAGGTTCTTCGGTTTAAACAAGCTCCTTGGTTAAAAGAATACATTGATTTGAATACGAAATTAAGACAACAGTCAAAAACAGTTTCGATATATGCTTTTATAAAAATATGATAAATTCGGTTTATGGAAAGATGATGGAAAACGTACGGAAAAGGAAAGATGTGAAATTAGTGACCAAATGGGAAGGACGGTTTGGAGCTCGTAGTTACATAGCGAAGCCTAATTTTCATAGTTGCACTGTGTTAGACAAAGATCTAGTCTTAATAGAAATGAATAAATTAGAGGTTTACTTAAACAAACCCATTTATGTAGGTTTCTCTATTCTAGATATTTCAAAAACCTATTTATATGAATTTCACTATAGTTATATAAAATCGCAATTTGCTAACAAAGCAAAGCTGCTGTACACAGATACGGATAGTTTGATATACGAGTTTAGCGTTGAAGATATTTACTCTTATATCAAACAAGATATTCATAGATTTGATACTTCCGATTACGACCCTCATAACAAATATCATATTCCATTATCAAATAAAAAAGTTCCTGGTATTATGAAAGATGAAAACAATGGTGACATCATGCTAGAGTTTGTAGGACTTAGATCTAAAATGTACACGTATAGAGTTCAGGATAGGATAATAAAAAAGTCGAAGGGATCTTCCTTAGCAAGTATTAAGCAAATTTCTTTTGATGATTATAAGAATGCTTTGTTTTATAAACAGACTGTACAGAAACAGCAATGTTTAATTAGATCAGTCAAACATGATGTCTGTACTATTAAACAAAACAAAATTGTTCTTAATCCAAGTGATGATAAAAGAATTCTTAGTACCTTAACCACTGATACTAAACCTTGGGGTATAACTATACATATAGAGATGACTTGTAAAGCTTCAACAACTGGCTCAAATAAAGAATGCAATTTATTTTATCTAGATTAACATATAATATTTTTTAGTTATAAAACTTCAGTGTTATGTTTATACCTGCACAAGTACACCGATTTTCGTTTTTGGATGTATCTAAAAATAGGATACCTTTCAATCTGCCCGAGTTTTTTGAACTATATATATAGTAGTAGTAGTAACCGTTCTGTTTAAAAAAAAAATCCAGTTTGTTACTAACATACCAGTTAGTTTATTTGAGAAATGTATAACAAAACTTTTATTTAAAATTGTCAATGTTTATGGCTGTTTACTAAATCACTTAATAATTCAAACATGTAAAAGATATTGTAAAACATGTAAAAAATATTAATAAATAGACTGTGATTGCTAAATGATTTATTGTTTTTTTCATAATTTGTAAAAGTACAGTAATAATAATAATAAAGTAATTATAATATTCTTATGCTGTTTGAGAGTGGATTGTATTTGACTATCTTATCATGAAGTATAAGGCAATGACAAGATGTATTTGGCAAAACGTTTCTGCTAGTTTCAAATTCTAATCTAATATCGACAGTATCAGATTTTAACGCTTCGTTTTGTCTAGAACAATCTATGACTACTAATGGTGCAATACTTCGTAAATCTTCAGGATTAAAAAGTGGTTCATTTTCCTTTTCGTAGTATGATTGCTGAAACTGAGCATACATCTCATATAACAACGCAGTCTGTTTATTCTCGAACCTCAAATTTAAGTTATCGTACGGGAAAATTTCTGAATTTAAATATAGTTTCATGTTGGTTAAATAGCAATGATCAAAACGACTGTAGTTGCTCATGTATCTATTTTTCGGTTGGTTTGAAACCAACAATCACAAATCTTGGTTTTCTAATTGTGTTGTTGTTTTAATGTTCCATGTATGACGTTGCGTTTCTTGTAGAAGTTGATATTCATGCAACTCCCATCCTCTAAACGGAATATGCAAATCCTGATTTTGTGCAACGCATTCTATTAAATTAATTCGTTGAGTATCATCAACGGCTACATGCGGCATTTTCCATAAAACTTTGTTTAAAACAACTTTTATTTCTTCATCGGGTGTAGGATTAATTATAGCATTAGTATCAAAACTAGAACGTAGTAAGACTAACTCATGACGGAGGTTTAAAATAATTTTTTTAAAATCTTCGCATAATCCGAGAACCATTGAAAGGTTTATTGCAACATTAAAATTCCCATTAGCATCAACTATTTGTGAATCATCCATAGGAAACCACCCAGCGTTTTGTAAATGTTTACTTTGATTGCTATTATATGAAACATATCCTTCATTATAGACGTTAATCCAGGATTCCGAACACGATCTACAATGATACCACCAATCTCATATCTAATTTCATCAAAAGCAGCAAAATTCCATTATTTACAAACTTTGCTGTCTGAGACGGTGTTCCATCTGTTTTAATTAATTTGCCTTCTATGTACAGCATGCTCTTTGATGGTAAGGTGTATACATCTTGTTGTTGTATAGGATTCGAATTTCATCATTATTGTTTAAAGATGTGTTAGCATAAGGTTGATGAGTATGTTTTCAATATTAACAATTGCATTGTCGAAGTAAACTTTTCACGCACGTTCAGTATTTCACTATTCATTCTACTTTTTTAATTAAATGCAGTCCTAACGATTGTAGAAACTGCCGGTTTTGTGTTGTTAGCGGTCTTGAAACAATCAATCGAGTGTCGATTGCTTTGAAATTTCCAGCATTTATATCAATTCTTGACATGTTGCGTGCATTATACTTAATACCCATGGCTATTGCAGATTTTTTTTAAATGCAACCTTACAGTTAGCAGTTCTCCTCTGAAATTAACTAAATTTCCATCTTGATCTAACACTTTAACTATTATTTCATTTATTATACGTGATCTGATTGGTAGATATATAATCGTAGGTGGACACTCGACAATTTTAAAACCTGCAGGTGTATTACATGGGCTGGTTTACTATTTAAAAAGGATCCACTTGCAATATTACAATCGATTAAAACTGCATTCACTTTACAAATGTTGATCGCGTAGTCTGCTTGATGCGTGACAAATGCTAGCAATTTTCGCGGATTGAAACCAAGTAGAGAACCAATTGAATCCTTTTGGTAAAATCCACATCTAGACTACATTTAATACTACATTTAAGTGTATTATTGTCAGCTGTAATTTCTATATACACTGGCGTCTTTCTAGCGCTTCGTGATTGATCCATACGACCACGCCATCTTTTATCACCTAAAGCTTTTGAAGATATTTATTAATTTCTCTAATCTCATAAGCACCTTCAGGTATTTCTATGAATTCTCCGTTAGATCCATAATAAAATTTATTATTTATTCCTTTTTCTATGTTTGGAATTGTGTTATAAGACTCAAAATTTGTTAATCCTAATACGTACTCCGAATCATTATCCA
Organism: Platerodrilus igneus; assembly: GCA_036346225.1. Lineage (NCBI taxonomy): Eukaryota > Metazoa > Arthropoda > Insecta > Coleoptera > Lycidae > Platerodrilus > Platerodrilus igneus. The sequence goes on along the minus strand of JARFIW010001350.1, from coordinate 371,991 downwards.
AGTTTATAGGCGGATTAAAATTGCTTGTTAAAACTGAAGTGTTTCCCGTTAGAGTAAAAGTGTACGACATAACAACTTCGTACGCAGTTCTATGCACTACTTAGAAATTGTATGCATAAATGACCGCAAAACACAGTACCGTACGATTGTTCTTGGTTAATGTTATAAAGAATTTTACATTTACCCCGCTATTCAAATAACTTATCAACTCTGTTGGCGGTCGCAGGTTTCCGTAGCTGTCATAGTAAATAGCGCTACTACCGTACTTTTGTAAGAGGTCCAATGCGTGCCTAAACCTTCTATTCCATCTAAATTAATTATACCACATTCTTTTAAATTAACTTTCTTGGGAAGATTGTTTCTCATGAACACTCCACGGAAATATGGTACTTCTAATTGCTTAACAAACTTTATTAATTCTACATTGCTTAGTGCTCGATTAGGTAAAATCAAGTTGCGTTCCTTTGAGGTTTTGCAGGGGCTAAAAAGACCAAAACCTTTTTATAAGGTTTGATGTACATGCCGTTTCCGACTGCAATGTCCTCCATTGCCTTGTTATGACGTTGTTTTTCCGCTAGTTGTTCCTTAGCTATTTTAGTATCTGAAACTGCTTTTGCAACAGCAGCTGCACCTCCAGTAAGAGTACCAAGAGCGCTTAGGCCTGCAAAATTGGTATTAGTGGTAGAAAACCTCCTGTTTTAGGAATTGATATAATACGAGCTGATTTAATATGCTTCTTTTGTTTTGCTGTATTGGCGGCCTTAATTGCTATGTTGATTGCATCCATAATATTAGATCCTTTAGTCTTTTTAAAGCTGTACGTGCTTGTTTGATAATACTTTTAATACCTAGCGTACTTCTTATTTTACGTTTCTTTATCAGTTTTCTTATTTTATTGATATTTTTGTTCTCAGTGATGCACAGGCACCCATACCAAGTTTTACTTTAGCTTTCATTGCGGTAGCTACTCCAAATGCTGCTACTTTTTCACCTAAAGACGAGTCACCAGAATTTAGTCTTTCTGTAGCTAACTGAGCTAACTTCGAATCTGCTTGATGACGTTTAGATAGATCCTTTTCTTTGGTGTATGCAATATCGTGCTCCTTACAAGCCTCGTCTAACTTGTTTATTCCCTTGTCTCCCCGAGCTAACCGTTCGATTAGTTTTGTACCCGGACCGCAAAATTTGTAACCCGGAATATGCGCTTCAAATGGTAAATTGTTAATTACAGTATTTAATAGTCCGTTCCCAGTAGTTTTAGAATTATTATTATATGTAATCATTAGCGGACAACTATCCTCTCAAGCTGTGCAGTAAATAAATAAAATATTATGAATTAATGATTCTTTATATACTCGCCGTTTCTTATATATATATAATTCCACTTTTTTTTACAAATCGAATTTAGTACTTGCAAACATGCGTGTTGTGAAACAATCAACACCTTTAACCATAAACAATAATGACATTGGCGTGCAATCCTTAGCTAAAAAGAAAAAAACATAGTGTTCTTCTGCCTTCATCTATTCGATGTCTAGTTGTTGGTCCATCAAATTGCGGTAAAACCAACGTTATGATTGGGCTGATAGAACATCCTAATGGTTTAAAGTTTGAAAACGTATATGTTTATTCTAAATCACTTTATCAACCAAAGTATCAATACCTTGAAAGTCTACTGCAACCAATAAAAGGGATAAAATATTATACATTTTCCAGTTCTGATAATATTATATCACCATCTGATGCTCGAAATAATTCTATATTTGTTTTGATGATGTAGCTTGCGATAAACAAGGTATCATTAGGGAATACTTTAGTATGGGGCGTCATAAACAAGTAGACAGTTTTTACCTTTGTCAAAGTTATACTCGTATACCTAAGCACTTACTACGTGATAATGCTAATCTTTTAGTTTTATTTAAACAAGATGATTTAAACTTAAAACACATATATGACGATCACGTCAATACTGACATGAAGTATGATAAATTCCGTGAAATATGTGCTGCTTGTTGGCAAGACAAATACGGTTTCTTAGTTGTAGACAAAGATAGTGATCCAGATCAAGGAAGGTACCGAATAGGTTTTGATCACTTCATACATATTTAAACCTTGAGAGACGCAAGTATCGTTAGTATCGAAGAATTTTTTTACTACAATAAACTTTTACGCAATGAACAAGGAGGCGATAAAACTTAAAAGAATTTTAATTAAGAAAAGAAACATTGTAAAAAACAAATTGCGTCAGTTAAAAGATAATGAAGTCGTCCAAGTGGAATCAATCTTACCCATAACATCACGATTAGAAACTATTGCTAATAAACTGGATGGGGAAAGTGCGGTAAAGAAAGAAAAATTTAAAGAAGAAGAAGAACTGCCTCATAGCAGTGTAAAAAAATTAAACCTAAATTGCTAGAAAGGAACGTTGACTATATTGATTCCCCGGTTATTGCTCAGCATATACCAAATATAAAAATGATGCCATAGAGGTAGATGATGATGATGATGATGATGTTGAGAATGAATATGAAGCAGAAATTAATCGAAATGCACAAGAAGCCCAGGAATATATTCAAAGCTTTGCCGATTCACCTGGTATGACACATTATCTCGAACAGCTACATCCGCTACCTCGAGAATATATTTACAAAATGTTTAAAGATTTTAAGAACGAATTTGATCATAAATATGGTATTAGGTTTAACCCTGATTCAGATGGTCTTATGATAGGCAATTCGAATTTCGCGTTGGATGATGAAAATGTTCTAATAAATGATTTGAAATATAAAGGTACTCCTGGATTATACGAACTACTGTTTAAAAATATCCTGTCGGGTACAGTCATCAAGATCTAAAGTCGTACCTTGATATTGTAAAAGAACAAATGCTAATAGAAGATATTATTCTGAAACAGAACAAATTCAGGGTAATACTTCATATAAGTACAAAAACATAATATCTACATTAAACATACTTCCCAAACACCCCGTAGACCTAGAACATTACCCTATAGAAAGCGTCTTGGAGACGGTATGACAATGGAAGTATCAAATAACGCTATAGATTATTTATATTGGAATGATCCCAATGAACTTGTTGATAGATTACGACTTTTAGTTTCATCTCAGACTGCTGGACACACAGGTCACGGCAACGAAATAAATTCGATCATTGAAGAATTGCGTGAGGCTAAAGTAATTAGATGATATGACAATTGACAAATTTGGAAGGCACTTACATAACCGTAAAATAGATATAACTGAACAGGAATATGAAAATAAAAGTGAAGGTTTTGAAACCTTGATTGAGTACAAGTTACATATGCTACATTACACGGTAGTAGCAACGTTTTACTCGAATACATTTCTCGACGGTGACAAGACATTCCTTATTTTCAACATTAAACATAATTATGAATTTCCTTATGAGGAAGCAGTCATTGAGAATATTAAAGGATACCCGCAAGACATTGAAATTCTTATAAACGAAAAAGTTATGTAATTGCACAGTTACAAGGATTTTTGCTTAAACGTATGGATGTAATCAGCTTTCGTGACAGCGGTGCTATCATAAACAATACCACAATGTTTCTTGATTTTATATTAAAAGTTCCTTTCAAAGCAAGTGGAGCCCACGACATTCAAACATAGAAGTATTTCATTTTTTTTTTTTAAAAAAAAAAAAAAAGTATTTTTTTTTTTTTTTTTAAAAAAAAAAAAAAAAAAAAAAAAAAAAAAAAAAAAAAAGGTTTAAATGACCTTCTTCCCCCCCGGGGGGCAAACAAACAAAGGATTTAAATACATTTTAGTAGTTATTGATTGTTTCTCCAAATACGTATGGGCTGTACCACTTAAAAGTAAAACGGGTATTGATGTTACTGCTGCAATGAAAACAATTTTATGAAACGGAGTTGCAAAGGTTAAACATCCAGGAATTTACCTGGTAGAAAAAGTACTAAGAAAGAGTGAAAATAAAGTATTTGTAAAATGGTTAGGCTTCTCTAACGTACACAATAGCTGGATCGATAAAATAATGTTTGCTAGAAGTTGTTATAATAATAGTTAATAAGGCTAACATTGTAAAATTATATTAAAATAAATAATACAGACAAAATCTTTCTATTGTTTTATTATTATTATTTCAAGCCATTCTTTTAATAAAAAGATATTTCGTTTTGCGCATTGCAAATTATTATTGCTGTGTCTACAACAATGGATGTTATATTTTAAACGATTGTTGATTTTTAACTCCGATAGCTTAGGACAACCTAGTGCAAGCATATCAGTTACAAAGTTTTGCATTATATATGTTTCAATCAATTTCTTCTTTTCTAGACCCTTCACAAATACTTCTTCACCGGGTCGGATAATTTGCTTCAAATAAAGCGCTATATATGATGACACCATTCCAGCCGTTGAAGATTCATCCCAAGAAATACCATGAATATTCCTTGTCACCCAGTCGTTATGTTTTATATGATCTTGACTCAAACAACTGGACTGCATTGGCAGTTTAAAAATTTGATGCCAAACATCACCTTTCAACAAGTCCAAAACCGCAATTTCTTTACACACAAACTCGTTTTTCTTGTATTTAAATCCCTGAATATCAATTATATACATGTTTGTATGTAAATATATGCAGTAAACTTCGACTAATTAAATTAATATTAGGAGCAATCTCCTTATATAGCAGATTACCACCATCTGCGTACTTTGCCAACCCACTTTTCAACCTATCCCAAGAGTGAACTCATTTTGAATTAAACCCGGCCCATGTGTATTTGCAGCCTCTAAACATTAATCAGAATCCACTTTAATTAAAAACACAATTGACTTGAATGCGATATTTTTTTGCATCTGTCATACTGTCTCGCTAGAAAACCAAATTCAAAACATCTACACACATTTTCTCTGCACTTACATTTTTCAACATACGTATGTTACATTGAAAGTAATATAAAGACGATCCTAATTCAAAACGTGCCCACAAGTATTTTACATTTGAAAAGAATTCAGGTTTTCACATTTTACATTAAAAGTATATAACGCCGATCCTAATTCAAAACGGTGCACGTGTAACTTCTCGCTAGAAAACCGAATTCAAAACAGCTACACACATTCTTCTCTGCACTTACATTTTTTTCAACATACGTGTGTGTTTCATTGAAAGTAATATAAAGCCGGTCCTAATTCAAAACGTGACAGACGTATTTTTACATTGAAAGCATAGAAGAATTCATGTTTTCACAACTATTTTACATTCAAATGTTTTTCACAACTATTTTACATTGAAATTATATAGGGAAAATACGTCTGTCGCGTTTTGAATTTGACCGGCCCTATTTACCTACTCAACAGATTTCGAAAAAAATATTATTATCCCAATCCCAAAAAAGTCAGGAGCTGATAGGTGTGAGAGTTTTAGAACGGTTAGTTTAACTTTTCATGCTTCCAAAATATTAACATTACATGTGATTTTCCAATGCTCCACCCGAAGGTACTACATTGGCCAGGAGGCGAGTTTTTTTTTACCTGGAAAATTTGGAATTTTTGCCGAACCCTTGCTGTTCCAAGCAAGGTAGGGATCTTTAACGTGCGTGACAACACTCACACACGGGACCTCCATTTTACCTCTCATCCGAACGAGGGTGTATTTTTGTGAAAAATGCTCGCCTAACATTTTTCAAGCGGACCGTGTCGGGATTCGAACCCGGGACCTTGGGCGTAGTAGTCACACACATACCACTACGCCACGGAGCCGCCTCCAAAATATTAACAACAATAATTAAAAATAGAGTAGAAGCTTTGACTGAGAATTATTTAGGCGAAGACCAATATGGTTTTCGTAAAGACAGAGGGACTAGAGAACCGATACTAATGATTAGGGTAATTATCGAAAAAAGGTTACAAAAAAATAAAAAGACTCATTTTGCGTTTGTAGATTTAGAAAAAGCATTTGATAAGGTTAATTGGAGTGTTATGTTCAGGGTTTTGCAAAAAATAGGAATCCCTCATAGGGATAGAAAAATTATTTACAGTCTATATAAAAACCAAAGCGTAGTAATTAGATTGGATGAAATAGAAAAGGAAGCTAAGATTAGAAATGGTGTTAGACAGGGTTGTATACTGTCTCCCTTCATTTTTAATGTTTATATTGAGGAAGCTTTAAACTTAGCTAGAGAGAGAAAAGAGATAGGTATTAGTGTACAGGGACAGAAAGTAGACATGTTACGTTTTGCAGATGATATAGCCATTATAGCAGAGTCTAGAAAAGAGTTAGGAGAGTTTTAAATATTTTAGATGAGATACTACAGAGTAACTATAGTATGAGAATTAACTCAGTAAAGACAAAGATAATGACAAGTGAGTTACAGCCTAGTTCTAAACCAAAATTAAAAATAGGTAATACCGAGTTAGAGGAGGTAGATGAATTTTGCTATTTAGGTAGTATAATTACAAAGGATGGACGTAGCAGAAGGGATATAGTAGCTAGAATAGCTCAAGCTAGAAAAATGTTTTTAAAAAGAAAACTTACTAATAGGTAATAGTATTAGTTTAGATAATAGAAAAAGTTTCTTAAAGTCGTACGTATGGAGCGTTCTACTATACGGTAGTGAGACTTGGACAATTAAAGAAGTAGATAAGAAAAGATAGAAGCTTTTGAAACTTGGTGTTATAGGAGAATGTTAAAGATTAGTTGGACAGATAGAGTAACAAACGAGGAAGTTTATAGAAGGATAGGTGAGGAACCCTGTATGTGGAAACAATTGAAGGTCAGGAGAGATAGAATGATAGGGCACCAGTTAAGACATGATGGACTATTTAGTAAAGTCTTAGATTATAGACTACCAAATAAAAGTAGAGTAGGAAGGCCTAGACAAAGCTATATTAGTCAAATTATTAGAGATCTAGGTTGTGAAGGGTATGCAGACCTTTTTAGACTAGCTCAGAATAGAAAAGAATTTAGAGCTGCGTCAAACCGACCTTAAGTAAGGTCGAAAACAAAATGATGATGATAGATCACTACATGTATTTTTGACATGGGTATTTCGTTTAAACAATTTATATCTTAATTACTTTACATATTATAAGCATTTCCTTTTTTTAGGTAGCTGATTTTCATCGTCCTTTCTAGTTTAATATAATAAACATACCAATTATAAAGTGCCATACATCCTCTGGTCATGGTATTTTGTGATTTTATTACTGTTAAATGCGCTCAAAAGACTCAGTGCTGTTTAAAATCTTATAGTTTCTAGTTTTTACTTGACTTTAGATAATTACTAGCGCAATAAGTGTAAATTATTCACCATGTTATGTGTTTAATGAAATCTTAAGAATGGATCAATTGTATTTGACAAAATTTAGGTATAAATCGTTCAGTGTTTTGTCGTTAATGATATATAAGTGTTAATAAATTATAATGGGCTTCAGTCTCATACACTCTAATATATATATATATATATATATATATATATATATATACATATATATATATACATATTGCTGTAATAAGGGGTTGTTTAGGGGTGCATTGAGTAGCAAGGGTCGTGTAGTAAACATAAATTGCAATAGGAAGCAGAAAAATGCATTGATTTAGCAGAAAATTAAATAATTCATAAATTACGTAAATAGTAAGCACTTAACATCCTGTATATAGATCGTAGTTAGCATTAAGCAATGCGAATTAGCACATCTTACAATAATAGTACTCGCATTTAGCAGAGAAATAGGTAGTTCATACGTTATGTAAATAACAAGTATTCAACACTCTGTATATAGACCATAATCAATTTTAAGTAATGCAAGTGAGAATATCTTTCAGTAAAAGGACGCGTATTCAGAAGAAGTAATAGTACATGTAATTAAACACGCGTTGAGAAGTGTTCTAATTGGTTATAAAACAAATACGAAGATAAAAGATAAAACTCAACAAAGCTTTATGTAAGTACGCGAACACAATAAACATTTTTTGATAAGAAAACGTAGATGAAACACGCGTAAAATAAACGAAAGTATAATTGAAGTTACATCATTTATTTTGTTTAATTATGGAAAAGGCGATATGTAAACAAAACAACGTATGGTCGAGATAGCGAATAATAAGGTATCAAGCAAACACCATTACATGGAAAAACCGATATATTACATCAGAAGTCACTCCAAAATGCATGAAATACAAGACTTTATTGGTTAAGATATCTACAAGACTTGTTGAAAACCCAGCCTACATGCAAGTCGGAACAGCCTATATTTAACACCGAGCAATGATACGACCAGTTAGTTTTAAACTCAAGCAGGGCAAAGCTGCGTCACTGCTAATCAGAGGGTCACGCGTAATTATAATAAAATATCAAGTACGTTATAGTGACAATAAAGTGCAATAATTATGAAGACTTCTTTTGCCGTTTAACGGCTTTGAATGGGTGGATATTTCGAATGCATGGATAATTCTAATTGATGGATACTTCGAATGTTGATGATAAGAAATCTAATTGATGGTATAACATTTCAAATTCGAGTGGATGGATGTTATAATTCAATTGTGTTGATAATAATTCGAATGTGGGGATATTTTAAATGGATTAATATAATATTTCAAATCAGCGTCGATGATTTTGGTACAATTCTGGTACAATTTTGAGTTGCGAAGCACGAAGTAATTTATGGAAAACCAGGGGTTCAACTAAACAGAGCAGTGATAGACGAATGAAGACAACAAAGGGTGTTGATCCACAACCTGAACAACCTGCAACAAGTCAGATCTAATTAGTTTTAAGATAGTTTTTCTATTTAAATTTCAATACTGAATTTATTCAATTTATATAAAAAGTGTAACGAAGTCAGCAACAAACATTGCATGCGTTAAACTTACGTAATATATTATAAAGGGGTCCAGAACGTGCCAGGTCTCTTTGGTAAAAAGAGGTAGTTTTTGGTGACTTTAGATTGATTTCGAAACATGAATTTTGGAGTAAATGATACGTATGATATTGATTGATTGAGGAGTGTATTTTAATATTTTTCAAAACTTGTAAATAATATTTCTTTTCATTATATGAAATTAGTTGACTTCGTTTTATAAATGCGAACAAATAGGTAATCATAAAGGGGTAGAGAAGAGAAGAATTGATCATCGTAACGTTGTGCTATCTGTGTAGATTAATAGAGGGCTAGCCGTGGCATAATAATAAAATTAACAAGAGTAAAATTGATTTGTGAACACAGAGCGGTGGAGTTAAGTAAAAACATCATAAACATCGTGTACGGCGTTATCATTTGATAAAATTTAAGTATGCATCGTTCAGTGTTTTGTCGTTAATGATATATAAGTGTTAATTAATTATAATGGGCTTCAGTCTCATACACTTTATAGCTTCTTCACTCAATACTCAAAAAAAAAAAAATTCTACGCCTGATCATAAATACCAAACGTTAGGAACACAAAAAAAGTATGGCAGAGTCTTAAGTTATTATCAAAAATAATAGGTAAGATAAAGATATTAAGATAAAACTAGATAACAATAGATGGATCCGAAACGTCCCAGCACGATAAGGCACGCTACGACTATATACATTAAAGATACAGCGTAGAATTCCCCAACTCACCAAGCCGTTTTGTCATCCATCACAAAGATACAAGAAAGTAGCTCCTTGAAACCGTTATACAAGTAAATACTCATACCCCCTAGAAGCGACCTGTGAGGCAGACCCGTTAGTAAAACGGTATGAGGGACCGAAAAAAGGCATGTGGGTGCATTCCTGCACCCGGCGTTGAGCGATACCGATAAGATATCCACACACACACACACACACACACACACACATATATATATAAACTGCATTTATTTAATAGAAAATTGAGAAATGGAGATAGTTTGTAGTTAATATGCAGTCAACACCCTGTATATAAAGAATAAATAGTTTTAAGCGACACAAATAGACACACAAAGACGCATAGTTAGCGTAAGAATAAGGAATACATGCATTAGGTAAATAGTAAATATTTAACACAATGTAGATAGTTTTAGTTAATTTAGGTAAGGCAAATAACAATAATTTTCAGTGGAAGCACGCGTATTTATAAGTAAACATAATAAAGTGTAATTAAACACGCATTCAAAAGAGTTCCAGGCAATTAGGCTAATACGGAGATAAGAAATGGAGCTTCGAGAAGCATAGTGTAAATGCGTACAAATAGTTAATAATTGTGATAAAGAAAGGTGATTAAAAATTGCGTAAATAACAAGCATGTATGAAAATTGAAAATCGAATTGCATCAGTTGTTTGTGTACAACATGGAAAAGCGATTAGATTCGTCAAAACACAGCATGTCTGATAACAAGGCACCTGCGAGCAAGCCACAATTACTTGAAGGCAGAAACTATCATCAGAAACTACTTTAAATGCAAAGATTTGATTGGTTAAAATTAGCGACGAGCTTGTAGCCCATACCCACTGACGGAGCAGGAGATCAATCATATATTAACAGGGACAGTGATAACGAACTCAGTTTTCAACTCAACAAAGGTCGAGGTGCGCGACTTTGAAGCATTAGTGTAATACGTAAGAATAATTTAAAGTGAAAATTGTTTAAGTGCGACAAAGATAAACATTATGATTGCCGATTAAACGTAAGTAGATTTTGGGGAATTTATTTAAACTAAAACATAATAATAATAGGGCTTCGAGTCCGTGGAGAATAATAGTCTAAATGTGATAATAAGAATTTCGACTCTGGGAGAATGATAATACAATTTCAAGTCCAGGGAGAATAAATAAACTTCGAGGCCGGTAAGCATAAAAGCCCAGTCTAAGTTTGGGGAGGATGATAATCCAATTCTAAGTTTGGGGAAATTGATGAGAATAAATTCTGAGTCTGGTGAGAATAAGTCTAAATGAGACGACAATAGTTTGGGGTGCATAAGTCTAAGTTTAATAATGGTAGTCCAGAGGGCGATGACGATAATTTAAATGCAATGAGTATATAATAATTCTGAATTAGTGGATGGTATAATGCATGGAAAATATTTTCTGATAATGGATGCGTCGATGCGAAGTAAATAGACCAGGTTAGATTTTTAGTTATAAGACATTATTTTTCTATTTGAATATTGAATATTGAATTTGCTTAATATAAATTAATGTGACGAAGTCAACAAAACAAGGGACTTGCATTCGTATAAAGTGCGTTATATGATAAAAGGTTTTGAACGTTCCAAGCTTTTTTTTTTATAAAAACAATAGATTTTTTGGTGACTTTAGATAGATTGAATAGTATATGATTTTTGATAAATGAGATTTACAACATTAAATAATTAAAAAGTGTATTTTAATAATTTTCGAAAACCTGTACATAATATTTGTTTTCATTATATGGAATTGAAGTAACTTCATTTTATAATTCTAAATAAACGCTGGTCGAGGTCAAAAGATAAAGTTAATGGGAGTGTGATTTGATGATTTAAACAATAAAGGAGGAGCTATAAGTTGAATACACCATTGATAACGAGTAATGCGGTATCACATCAAATTTTGTTATTGGTCGACACAAGGCCTTTACAAGATAAAGTCCAGTTATGTTCCTGGAGGGAGTTCATAGCAATATTTATATGGTCGCCCAAACGAAGGAGCGCGAATAATTGAGGGAGACAGCAATATTTATATAACAACCCAACGTCGGGGCTCGATAAATCCAGTTAAGACATAGCAATATATATATATATATATATATATGCTATGATAATAGGGTAGTTTAGGGGTAGGTAAAGTCATGGGAGTCGTAGAATAAGTATAAACAACTTCCACTTTAGGAAAAGCACATAATTCCAGACATCATAAGAGTAAAACGGTCACTCTACATATTGTTAATTGAGAGGACACTCTATATAGAACACACGTGATTAAATGCATGAGAACATAAAGATGTCGAAGTGTAGTTTACAAGCAAAGATAAGTTTTAAGACGCAACAAATTGCATCAAAATTAAATCACCGGGAAGCATAGATAAATTGGCATTGCAAATATTTAACAATTGTGTCGAAAATATCATCGTGCACGCATTCTAAATAATTCATTATTATAAAATCGCTACGTGACTGGAAGAAAACACATTTGTTCAGAAAACCAATATTCTGTAGAAATAAGTAAGCACCGGGCGATTCAATTTGACGATAAAATTAAGAAACATTCAAATACGTGATTTAATAAAAGTCAAAAGTTGGAAATTCTCGAATAATACGACAATATGTGGGATGCTGACGCGACAGACAAGGCGTGCATTGAAAGATGTAAACTACGTAATTGGTAAAAATTCCTAGGTATACGAGGTAAGTAGAAGTATCGCACTAGAATGTCAACAAGCCAATGAAATCAATTGGAGGTAGGGCTTATATATACGATAGGCGACATTTTAGTCTATATTCAAACGTAGCAACTACTATGTTCAAAGGTGTTAAAAACTTACGTAAACATTGAAGTATAAAGCAAAATAAATCAGAATCAAAAGTGCGAGAATTTGTGCAACGAAAATAAGCCGATCTGTAGATAGACGTAAGCAAAACAACTTAATTAAATTCATTTCTAATAATAATAAAACAGGGCTTTTAAATTTGGATTTGAAATTTGAATTCTAAATTTGGATTTTCAATCTGGATTTTAATTTAGGCTATTTAATTGAGACGACTTTAATTTGGTGGATTCTAACTTTGAAGATACTCCAATTTTGGAGATAATTTAAAATGAACGTATTCTAATTAGGACTTATTTCGACTTGGTACGATTTTAATCGGAAGCGATTTATGGGAGGCGATTCTTATATGAGGCCGGCATATCAATAAGCAAACCGAACACAGAAAGGGGATGCAGATTATAGACTAGGATGTAACTACAGAACCCATTCCAAGGTTAGCAATCATAATACACTTTATTATTGAAAACTGTTTTTGATTTAATGTTTGCCAAATAGTATATTTTTAAGAATCATCAAAAAGGGGTCACTTAAAGATTTATGAAAATGGAACAGGTGTTTTGGAACGTTCGAAGGTCCCTGAATAATTAAAAAATACTTTTGCTGGCTTTCAGAAAAACATAAATCTGGTATATGTAGACATTCTGTACAAAAAGGAAAATTTTGAGTGTTGTAAATATTATCAATTATTATATTGTGTATTATAGAATTGCTTTATTCGATTCAATAAGATCTATTCAGTAAGCTAGTCGGGGTAATAATCCTAATTTAAGATTTCATAACATTGGGGGTTAATATAATAAAGGAATAAAGCAAATACACAGCAAAATTTATGATACCTACCGTAGGGGCTCGATAATCCTAAAATAGGGAATTTTATAGCAATTTTATGACGGCTCAACGCTGGGGTCCAAATAATAAGGCAAAACACAGCAATTTAATACGCCCAATCGTGGGGTAAAAAACACAGCAATATATATTACTCATATTTAGACCAGGGTAGAAAATTAAATAATCACATCAAATAATTTTAATCACCGTGTATAGGGAATTTTATTAGATAATACTCTTTATTAAAAAACCGTGGAGAATAAAAATTCATTCGTTTCATTAAAAATAAGAGATTTAAATTATTTATAAGACGCTTTATATAAAAGGAAGCAGTATTAGAAAACTTTACGGATAATTTAATTATCCCTAGTAAAGAAACAAATAAAAATTACGTGCAAAATTTATATTAATTAACTCTATTTTAAGTAACTAGTATTAAACAAAACGTACAGATAATAATTGTAATTGAAGTTAATTGAACCGTTAGTAACATATAATATCTATAAAAACTTGAAAACCCAATAAAATACCATGAAATCAAGCTCTGAGAATTAATAGTATGTTTAAACACCTGCGTATATTTAAAAAGCTCATTCTGCGTAAATGTTGCAGATAATTAATAGTTACAAAGAATCTTTAAGAAACCGTCGCATAATAGTTACGAGAAATGCGAAAGGCGCGATACGGGGTTATTTAACCCAGATAACAGTCCACATGGACTGAAATAATCGATAATAAAGAATATCAATTTGCACGAATAAGAACAGGGTAGATAGAGACAGATAATATGCGCAAGACCGAGACACATATATTAAAAAGGCGTGAGTAGAGCAACGTCATGGGGTTGCGATTGGTTGAAAGTAAAAGGCAAAATTTGAGAGGTAAAAATAACATTTCTGTATAAAATTTAATTAGATATTCTCAGACGTTGCGTGCCGTGTGGAAATTTTCTGAGATTTAACTGAGGCGAGTCCAAAATTCGTAAAAATCGCATGCCGAGCTACGGAATGGGAAAATTGAATGACGAAATTCTAGAAACTGGCCGTTTTGGGAACAGACCGACAGACAGGCTAACCGCTATATATACGGAGGTTAATATGAACAAGCTCTCTTAGATCTTCGACTTGATTGAACGCGTTAAACAGTGCTTTTAGTTTTCCGGTTTTAATATTAAATAATTTAAACAGTTTGCTCGAATATTATGTGATTTAAAACAGCTTGTTCTTTACGTGCTACAATGAATGTACGTTAGGGCACTTAGAAAGAAGATACAAGGTAATAAAGTTTAGTATCACTGTACCAATTGGTAAAATTTACAACGACAAATATATACACAAAAGTAGGCAGTTTTGGCGTATATTGGTGAAAGAAGTATGAAGTTCTTTGTTATTTTCGGGGTATTAATACTTAAATGGTGCATAAACGTGTCTGGATCCACAAAACAAGGTTCAGATATACACAGATTAGTTCCGGAAAAGCCCTGAAACAACTTTAAATAAATGGTGATGGAGAAAATTTTAAAGCGTTGAGAATCAGAAGCCGTAAATATAACCTAGTTGGAATGGTGTGATTAACAAAGGGACGATGTACATTGAAGCTACGAGTGCAAGTAACCTTCAGGTAAATTATACTATTTTGTTTGAACTTTGAGATTTTGGTGTGTGTTGAATAACTTTCTAATTTGTTTATTTAAAATGGACAGTAGTGAAATTGTACTAACAATAATATTTTAATTTTAAGGTGAAATTTGCTTGTTTAAGTAGAAAGGGTATTTAGTATTGATGTTCTGGATTATGATAAAAATTTGGGTATTCTTTGAGCTCAATTAGACGAACCTGGTTAATTAACGTAAGTGGTAGATGCTCCTTTGTACTCTGCATATATTGTTATAGTAATTAGTAGGCATCCTACAAGGACTTTAATTCTGGATGCACATTAAAATGATAATAAATTTAATTTTGAAATTTTCCGATATTAAATTTATGCTGAATATTAATTTTGAAATTTTAATGTATTGTGAATATTGATGTAAATAGAGTTGACGTTGATGTTTGTGGTAGGAATGTGTTTGTTTTTTTATGTGTGAGGATGAAAGCTATCTAGAGGAGCAGCCGAGGCGATTAACAGAAGAAAGTCAATGGACCAACACACAATAAGGTAATTAATAGCTTTTGTGGTTTCACAGCATTCTTGACGCCCAATTCGTGAGGCTCGATTCAGCGTAGTTCACGGATTTTGGTGTATGACAGCAATATATATATATATATATATATATATATATATTGCTGTGAACACTACAAAATCCGTGAACTACGCTTCGAATCGGGCCTCACGATTGGATGTCAAGAATGCTGTGAAACCACAAAAGCTATTCATTACCTTAACTGTGTTGGTCCATTGACTTTCTTCCGTTAATCGCCTCGGCTGCTCCTCTAGATAGCTTTCTTCCTCATACATAAAAAACAAACACATTCCTACCACAAACATCAACGTCAACTCTATTTACATCAATATTCACAATACATTAAAATTTCAAAATTAATATTCAGCATAAATTTTAATATCGGAAATTTCAAAATTAAATTTATTATCATTTTAATGTGCATCCAGAATTAAAGTCCTTGTAGGATGCCTACTAATTACTATAACAATATATGCAGAGTACAAAGGAGCATCTACCACCCTTTACGTTAATTAACCAGGTTCGTCTAATTGAGCTCAAAGACATACCCAAATTTTCATCATAATCCAGAACATCAATACTAAATTTTTCTACTTAAACAAGCAAATTTCACCTTAAAATTAAAATATTATTGTTAGTACCATTTCACTACTGTCCATTTTGAGTAAATCAATTATAAAGTTATTCAACACACACAACAATATCAAAGTTCAAACAAAATAGTATAATTTACCTGAAGGTTACTTGCACTCGTAGCTTCAATGTACATCGTCCCTTTTGTTAATCACACCATTCCAACTGGGTTATATTTACGGCTTCTGATTCTCAACGCTTTAAAAATTTTCTCCATCATCATTTATTTAAAGTTGTTTCAGGGCTTTTCCGGAACTAATCTGTGTATATCTGACCCTTGTTTTGTGGATCCAGACACATTTATGAACCATCTAATCATTAACACCCCCGAAAAATAGCAAAGAAATTCATACTTCTTTCACTAATATACGCCAAAACTGCCTACTTTTGTGTATACATTTGTCGTTGTAAATTTTACTAATTGGTACAGTGATACTAAATTTTATTACCTTGTATCTAAGTGCACTAAAGTATATTCATGTTAGCACGTAAAGAACAAACTATTTTGAATCACCAAAATATACGAGCAAACTTTAAATTATTTTATCAAACTAAAATGCACTGTTTAACATCTTGAATCAAGTCGCGGATGTAAGAGAGCTTCCTCATATTCACCTCCGTATATATAGCGGTTAGCCTGTCTGTTGGTCTGTTCCCCAAAACGGCCAGTTTCTAGAATTTCGTCATTCTATGTTCCCATTCCGTAGCCTGGCATGCGATTTTTACGAATTTTGTACTCGCCCCAGTTAAATCTCAGACATTTCAACACGGCACGCAATGTCTGGAAATAACTAATTGACTTTTATACAGAAATCGTTGTTTCTACCTCTGATATTTGCATCCTATTTTCAACCAATTGTGACCCTCGTGACGTTGCTTAAATCACGCCTTTTACTATATGTGTCTCGGTCTTGTGCATATTATCTGTCTCTATCTAACCTGTTCTTATTGATGCAAATTGATATTCGTTATTATCGATTATTTTAGTCCATGTGGAGTGTGAAATATCCCACCTTTAGCATTTCTCGTAACTATTAAGTTACGGTTTCTCCAAGATTCTTTGAAACCATTTGTTATCTACAAAATTTTCGCCGTACATGACATTTAAACTACGCAGGTGTTCAAACATAATATTAATTCTCAGAGCTTTATTTCGTGGTATTTTAATCTTGGATTTTCACAGGCTTTTATGCTTATTATTAATAATGGTTTAATTAACTCCAATTAAAATTGACTTCTATCCTTTCATTTTTAGCGAATACAGATTAAATATTAATTATTATGCGTACACTTTGTTTAATACCGGTTACTAAAAAGCACTGTTTAACGCGTTCAATTAAGTCGAAGATCTAAGAGCTTGTTTATACTGTTTATTTTGATATAAAGCGTCTTGTATATGATTTAAATCTCTTTTTTTTACTGAAACTAATAAATTTTTATGCTTCACGGTTTTAATAACGCGTATTATCTAATAATATTCATTATACACGGTGATTAAAATTATTTGATGTGATTATTTAATTTTCTACCCTGGTCTAAATATGAGTAATATATATATAGGGTGTCCTAAAAACCATGGTCCAAATTGAAGGGTTTGATAGCTGACATTAACATCTATTCAAATAACTATATATGTTGTTATCCAATTGTTGATGGTTTCAAAGTTATAACAACTCTTGCGTTTTGTAGCAAATCGTGCAGAACTTCGAATATTAATTTGCAATAAAAGAAATACTGACTTTTTCAAGGTAGTTCGTTTTCTGTTGTATGCGTGAATGTTGCGTGTTTAATAAATCAGGACTTCCTCAAACATTTACTTATTATGGCAGGAGAAAATCATAATTTTTCCATAATTTTGGTTCTTTGAAAAATTTTGCGTGTTCTTCAAACTAAAATTACTCAAAAAAAGTATTACCATCGAAAAGTGCACACCTAGCCAAAAAACTTCATTAATCTAATAACTTGTAGGTCTAAAATTAAATGCATAAAAAATTTTTGAGTAATTTGTAGGTACACTCCCAAGAACACCACTTTTATTAAAGAATTCCTAAGTAATAGCTAAGGATGGACTCGGGCTGGGGCTTTCGGGCCGGTCCGGCCCGGGCCCGGCCCGATTTCGGGCTCGAATCCGGGCCGGGCCGTTAACTACTTTATTCCGGCCGGGCCCGGGCCAGGCCTATCTTTTTTCGGGCCGGGCCGGGCCAAACGATTTGGGCCGGCCTGAATTTTTCGGGTCGAAAAACACATGAGTAGATATTCCACTGTCCTTTCACTTCCATCTCACATTGAGTAAGTAAACGTTCTTAATTATATTTTCACGTAGTGTCTTCATGCACCCATTAATAATCAGTTTTTCGTCTTGTTTAGTATAAAGGAGACGTGGTATTATAACTAACTTCTTATTCCAAATATTTTTTTCTAGTGGTTTTTAATGTCGCTTATGTTGTACTTTAGGCAAGTTAAAAATGCCCAGGAACATCGCACTAGGTGATTCATTCATAATTCAAAAGTTTGTACCATTTATATTATGTATATGTATATACTTCAAATTTCAATCATGCGGCAAACGTCGAAATTATGAATCGCGTGTATAGTTTATGTCTACCGCCTAAAATACCAGAGAGTTATTGCAACGTTCATTTTACCAATCTATTAATAAAGTTTTCTTTTAGGCAAGGAATGCTTTTATTTAAGGCACCTTAATTTTGACATATACCAAATGTGTAGATATTGTGAAATTAAATGGCTTTTTGTAGTGTAGTTTTCGTAATTAAATTTAGAGATATAATGTCTAAGTTTATAACACGAAAAAGATATAAAACGTCAACGCTCTATATAGGAGGATACTCTTTTTTAATGCTTTTCCTAGACGTAAGGTGTAAACATCCTTTTGAAAACAGATGTGCTATAGGCTTGGGAAGAAGTAAAATCAGTGTCTTGAAGTAAACTCGAAGAGTATTCCGTGAAAACACTTTGACAACACATACAAATGTTGTCGAATCAGTGAGAAATGAAAGACTCAAATAATAAAAAAGATCCATCTTTGTGTGAATAGATTTTTTTGGTCTTTTCAAATATAGTTGAACATGTTTTATAGGTCACCTAATCATAAAAGAGATTAATTCTTTATTCATTTTTAAAATATAACCTATAGATATAGAATACTAAACATATATGTCAAAATTAAGAGTAAAGGAAAAATACTTGCTCTGAAATAGTGTAGGAAATTGAACTATGTCGTACTAGCGCAGCCTAATATTTTTCAGAAATTTCTTTATGAATACTGTCGGTGTTTGAAATATATCATTTCCATAGCAACGTGTGATGTAAAGACATTATAAAAACATATAAATTCTAGCGGTAGCTTAATCAGTTAAGCGAAATTTTTTTGTAATAAACCATGCATGGTTGCATCTAGACCACGAAATTATTTTAGCGACCTCGAGATTATATTGCCTCCGTTGCAAGCGATCTATGCGATAAACTTTCTTTCGGTACGCTAAAAAACAATTCCGCGGCCTTGATATACAAATAAATATTTAAACGCTACCATGTGGTATATATTAATTAGTGTTAGATTCTTTACTGCTGCATGTATTTTAAAATAACAATTTCAATAAAACTTTTGAAAACTATACGTTAATCGTCTATTCGTAGACTATAGGTATAGCAGACACTTCTAAGGTACATGAAATTTTGAATTTCATACTTTGATATTATCACCTTTTGTTTGGGGGGGACTGAACAGCCATTAATTATTTTCTAAATGCAACTTTATTTTTAGCGTGTTTTGAACACCCTTCTTGGTGTGGGCTAGAATATTTAGGGGGGTTAGCCTTCTAAGTACCCAACCCCCTAGCTACGTGCATGATTGTCACTTAATTTAATGTTGAATAGTAGAATTTGGCTGCAGATAGTTTTTTATTTATTGTAGGAAAATGTATAATAATGCCATTATCAAACTCATGCCATAAAAAAAGGATATAGTAAATAACATTTTATTGGTATATAAAAGGATCTATGTACTGATTTATACCTTTTTGTAATCATTTTTTAAAAAACTTTTCAACCTTAAACAATTACTTAATTTTACTTCTATTTCATCAGATAATATGTATTTCTAAAGAATGAGGTATCCTCTACATATCATAATTTGAAAATTCAATTTTTTTTAAGCAAACATTCGGTATATTATTTGACTTTCAGGTTGGTACCGTTTATACTATGACCTATCAACAATTTATTTAATTTTTAGCATTCAGTAATTCACCAAAAGTGTTAAATCTTGAACTTTGGCATGAATTTGTCAGTCGGTCAAATAAAAATTTAATAGAACTAGAACAAAGACAGTCAAATTATAGATCAAAGTTCAATTCCAAAAGTTTCAGTTTCTCAAACTAAAAATATGCTATAAAAATCAGTCTGTAACAATTTCATAAACATTGAAAATTGCTAAACATTTTGTACTTTTGTTACATATTTCTAGGATTTTTCAAAGAATCAAAAATCAAATGATATACTACGGTATGTACCACAAGTATTTTGATTGTAACTCAAAATCATTATACTCTTAAATCAAATAAAAAACGATAGTTACTTGTTGAACACAACTGAAAAAATATCTTCTCATTCACTGAATGAAAGTCTTCGTGCCAACCCGAGCCGGCCCGCCGGACCGGGCCGTCAGTTTTTATTTCGGGTCGGGCCTCGGACCGGGCCGGTCAGTTTTCTGCGTCAGGCCGGGCCGGGCTTATTAAAAGCCCGGCCCGGCCCGGCCCGAGTCCATCCCTAGTAATAGCCAACTTATAATTTTTGTAAAATATGAACTCAAAATAATCAAATGTATTTAAAATTCGTTTACAACAAATATTCGAATGTCCTGCCACCAGTTCTTATACATAAACCACACCATCTTAAAAATTTCGTTTTAAAAACCTGAAGGCGCGACCGATTCTCTCAGCCTTCTAACGGCTTCGCGTATTTTTTTACGAAGGTCCTGCTTGTTTGTGGTATGTGTTTTATACACTTTTTCTTTCATATAACCGCACAAGGAGTAACCCAGGGGTTGAGGTCCGGCGAACGCGATGGCCACTAGATGGTGCCAATGATTGGGATATGCAAGACTAAGCGTTTCCTAACATTACGAGCACTGTGTGCTGGAGCGCCATCGTGTTGAAACCTTATATGTGATTTTCCAATGCTCCACCCGAAGGTACTACATTGTAGTTTTATTTTACCCTACATGTGATTTTTTTCCAATGCTCCACCCGAAGGTACTACATTGGCCAGGAAGCGGGTTTTTTTACCTGGAAAATTTGGAATTTTGCCGAACCCTTGCTGTTCCAAGCAAGGTAGGGATCTTTAACTAGTGGCAGGACATTCGAACATTTGTTATAAATAAATTTTAAATAGATTTGATTATTTTGAGTTCATATTTTACAAAAAATAAAGTTGGCTATTACTTACGAATTTTTTAATAAAAGTGCTGTTTTTGGGATTATGCCTACAAATTACCCAAAAATTTTCTATGCATTTAATCTTAGACCTACCAGTTATTAGATTAATGAAGCTTTTTGGATAGGTGTGCACTTTTCGATGGTAATACTTATTTTGAGTAATTTTAGTTTGAAAAGCACGCAAAATTTTTCACAGAACCAAAATTAAAGAAAAATTATGATTTTCTCTTGCGATAATAAGTAAATGTTTGGGGAAGTTTTTATTTATTAAACACGCAACATTCACGCATACACAGAAAACGAACTTGAAAAGGTCAGTATTTCTTTTATTGCAAATTAATATTCGAAGTTCTGCACGATTTTGCTACAAAACGCAAGAGTTGTTATAACTTTGAAACCATCAACAATTGGATAACAACGTATATAGTTATTTGAATAGGTTTTAATCTCAGCTATCAAACTCTTCAATTTAGACCATTACTTTTGAGGCACCCTATTACACAAATATCCACCAACCATAGTGCACCTGACACAGTCGTGGAGGTGGCAGCAACCATTATGCTAAAAAAGATTTAGCTGGTAAGGAACTCTTTAGAAAATTTCCAAAATTTTTTTATGAAATGCATAATAATCTATAACAAAAATATCACCAGCAATGGTGTGCCAAAGCCAGTATTTGGGCTCGCAGCAATCCCTAGGCAAGCTAAATCGTACCTCATAAAGGGCTGGATACAAAATTTTAAAATTTTCACATGCAATCGTCTATAGTTTAATACAAAAATAAACACCACCAACGGCGCGCGAAAGCCACTCTTCGGAGTGGTAGTAACCTCTATACTAAAAAACATTACAGCTAGTAAACGACACAATACAAATTTTTTAGAATTTTCATATGCTATCGTTCAATAGCCTCCTACAAAAATATCTTGCACTTTTGACGTTAAACCCATATTTTACATTTATTAGAATCCATTTCTATCGATATTTCACCAACCAAAACGAATATTTAAAGTTTTTACGAACAGGAACAGTTGTATTTCCGACGGTTAAACATTTTAAATTGCGCAGTAATTCCAATTAAATAACTGTATAACCATCACACCAATAAAACCAAATAGTGTATGAAAAAAGCAAAATTCTTTGAATAAAACTGTTCTGAGGTGTAGAACTTGACGCTTACAGTATATTGAGCAAGCGCCCACGCAATAAATATCAAGTTTTAACGTACGATTTATATTAATAAGATAAAAAAAAAGCACCAACCTTTCTAGAATAAATAAAATTAAAGTTTTCTATTTAAAAAATAATATCATATTAAGATACATCTGAAATTTAAACCGCTTCATGACGATAACAAGGCTATGATAATGATTTAGCATGACATAATTACTTTTATTTCATACATACTGCTATTTATAGAACATAAGGATGCATACATTGTTTTAATTTAGCGGCGCATCGGATACACAAAAAACAGCAATATAATAAATACTATTAAACGGACGCAGCATTTTTAGAATGATTCAAGTTCGAATTCTCCAGCCTGTAAAAACCAAACGATTAAATGTAGAATGTCTCATTACTCATATAATATCTCACTCTCTCTTAAGGTATTATTTCTAAGTTTCATCTTTGTTACTTGATGCTGTACTTCCCATAATGTGTTCGTGTTAAATATTAAATCTTTGCTACTCCTGTCCTGATGAGCCCCAATTAGGGCGAAACGCGTCGACAGGATGCCCTTGTGGCTAATTCTTTGATATTATTTTAAGACTCATTAAATTTACTTATTCTTTATATATATATATATATATATATATATATATATATAGGTATATTTATAAAGTAGTTTAGGGGTAGGTCAAGTCATAGGGGTCGTAGAATAGATAAAAACAACTTCCAGTTCAAGAAAAGCACATAATTCCAAAAATTATAAGAGTAAATCGGTCGCTCTACATAATGTTAATTGAGATGCACACTATATATAAAATACGCGGGATTAAATACATAAGAACATAGAGATATCTAAGAGTAGTTTACAAGGTAAGATAAGATTTGAAAACTCAAGAAAATGCACCAAAATTAAATCACCAAGAAACCTATATAAATTAGCATTACAAATATTTAACAATTAGGTTAAAAATATCATCGTACACGCAATCTAAATTATGCATTATTAGAAAATCGTACGTGACAGGAAAAAATCACATTTGGTCAAAAATCTAATATTATGTAGAAATAAATGAGCACCAAATTATTCAGTTTAGATAATAATAATAACAAACATTCGAAGACGTGACTTAATAAAGGCAATTGTTGGAATTTCTCAAATAATACCACGATATGCGAATGAAGTACGTGGCAGTCGAGGTACACATTAAAAGATTTGAACTAAATAATTGGAGTAAATTCCAACGTATACAAGATAAAAGTAAGGGTGTCGTCCCAGAACGTGGATAGGCCAATGAAAAGCAGGTGGAGGTACGGCTTTATATACGATAATGATAAAGCGACAAGAGTATACATTCAAACTGGGCTACGACTATGTTCGAAAGTACTAATAATTTACGTAACCAGTGAAACAAAATTAAGGTGAAATTATTTTTGAAAAGTGTACGAATTTGTGCAACAAGAATAAGCCGATCTATTATAGACGGCTATTAATGCTGGTATTTAAATTGGATTTTAATACCGACATGAAAATTATTATAATATTGATATGGAAAATGTTTTAATACCGACATAAAAATTATTTTAATACCGATATGGAAAATGTTTCAATACCGAGATTGAAATTGTTTTAATACCTACATAGAGATTATTCTAATAACTACTTTGAAATTGTTTTTATACCTACATTTAAATGGGATTTTAATACCTACATCGATTTTGTTCTAATACCGATATTTAAAATTGAATTCTAATACCTACATGTAATTTGGATCTGGATTGTAATCTTGGTTTTGATGTCGACTTCTAAATTCGACTTTCAATTTGGACATATTCAGACTTGGAACGAAACAACTCATGGGGATGCAGATCACAGGCTAGGAACAAACTACAGAACCATTCCAGGTTAGCAATCTTGATACAATTTATTATTGAAAACTGTTTTTAATTCATCATTTATCATTTTTGTATCTGTAAGAGTCAACAAAATATAAGGGTCATTTAACAATTTATAACAAAGAAAATAGGTATCTCGGAACGTTCAAAGGTCCCTAAATAAGTAAAAAGATAGTTTTGCTGGCTTAAAAACCATAAAACTGGTATATGTAGATATTCTGAAAAAGGGGAAAATTTTGAGAGTTGTATTATTTAATCATTATATTGTGTATTGTAGAATTGCTTTATGTAATTAAATAAGCTAATCGGGGCAAAAACCCTAATTTAACATTTCACATCATAGGTGCTTGATTGTTCAGGGGGAATATCACAGCACTTTAAGACATGCCCAATCGTGGGGCTCAATAAGAGTATTAGGGGTAAATATCACAACAAAATTTATGACGGCACAACGCTGGGATTAATATCACAGCAATATGTATGTATATTCTTGCACTCACACATACACACACTCATACATACGTGCACTGTTAGCGGCCACGTGCGGCTGACAACAGCACCGCATGACCTCACGAAACATTTCCAGAGACGTGGTCCGGGTGTCTGTGAAAACCCCCGAGCAACCACACGGCGACTAACGGAAATGAAAAGGCAATAGAGATATAAGAAAGGTAAAAAGAGAGAGGTAGGCATTTTGGAATGTACTAGCGACACTTCCAGGTAGAAGAGAAAAGAGGAAGGGCTCGCATTGAGCAAAAGCGATAGAAAAAGGTGGATAGAAAAGCACTACTCAACCAACCAATGTGGTCAGTAGCCCAGAGTGGGGGGAATATCACTCTTATGTGGTAGATGGGTGTTCCGGGACAAGAACAGGTCTACCAAATAAAAAATAAGGCGGAAACGGAGACAGCGGGATAAAAAAAAGTAGAGTTTTGGACATGCGTCCGAGAGAAGGTGGAGAGTTGTCCCTGTTAAATACAGATCGGTCAGAAGGACCACCTGCTACAAGACCTGAAAAAACAGACCAGCCAAGCTCGTAAAAACTACCAAATGTCAATAACTCTACAAGAAAGGAAACATCACCTACACAATTACAGACGCATAAAAGACACATATCAGACTGAACTAAAAACCATGAAACAAAAGATCTGGGAGGTCTTTGTGGACAGACACCTACAAACGGACGCTTGGGGTATCCCATACAAAATTATAAAAGAAAAAATAAAACCACCAACAACTTACTCCACCCTAACAAAACAGGATGGTACAGAAACACAGGACTGGAGAAACACCGCGGCAGCACTATTACAAACACTCGTACCAGACGACAATAAGCAGGACGACACGGACGAACAAAAACAGACGAGACAACGGGTAATTGAAAGAAACAACATAGGAAACAAACCTTGGAACAGACATCAATACGACGAGGTACAACCATTCACTAGATCGGAAGTGACAGCATCGATGATACAAGCGAAAAACAGGAAAGCACCCGGCCCGGATGGTATCCCCTCTGAGATAACATTCGCGCTCCGTGTTAAATTGGTACCACCACTAACCAAAATATATAGCGAATGCCTCCGACAAGCAGTGTTTTCGAACACCTGGAAGCAAGCAAATGTCGTAATAAAACCAAAAGGCACCGGAAAGGATCCAAAGCTACCAAACTCGTACCGATCAATATGTCTATTAAACACCTTGGGAAAGACGTACGAGCGACTACTAAGTAAAAGACTGCAAGAACACCGCAACATTCAGGGCACCGACCCACACCAGTACGGCTTCACGGCAAACAAATCAACAAAGGGCGCAATCAATCGAGCCCTTCAGAATATCCAAGACACAACCGCGAAATATTCAATAATACTAGTGGTTGACATAGAGGGAGCCTTTAATAATCCTTGGTGGCCCTCCCTTTTCGCACGACTCAGTACCATACACTGCCCATCCCAACTTTATCACTCCCTCAGGAGATACTGTAGGGACAGATACGTAACCCTGGATGATACAACTCGAATAACAAAACATATAAACAGGGGCTGTCCACAAGGCTCGGTCCTTGGCCCACTTCTCTGGAACATCGTAATTGAGGAACTTCTGGAAAAGCTGGATACCATCGGGGAGGTTTCGACGACGATAGCATACGCCGACGACATCTTACTGTTGGTCGAAGGTAACTCCAGAAGCGAACTCGAGAACAAATCAATCAATGCTCTGAATGAAGTCCAGAACTGGTGCAGAGCAAACAAGACGAGTATTGCACCCAACAAAACCAAATATATGCTTATAAAAGGAGAACTAAAGCGTGATCTCATAATTAAACTAGAAGGAGTCAACATCAGGAGATCACCTTTATACAAATACTTAGGTATAACCCTAAACGAGAAATTAAATTTCACTGAGCATATAACAACCGTGTGCAATAATGCTACAAAGGTCATGCAAAACACCGCGCAACGGCATTACAAAATCCCCCTTGGCTGTGTGAGTCTATACCTCAACAGCGCGCTTGCCGCAATGGTTTTATATGCTGCGAGCGCCTGGGGCCACCGCCTAAACATAATCAAGGTTAAACAAAAACTATTGTCAACCCAAAGAAGCATACTCCTAATAATGACAGTGCCATATAGAACAACGGCACATGACGCTCTCCATGTGCTAATTGGAACAATGCCACTCGACCTAATAACCAAGCAAAGAGCAGCAATATATCATTTAACAAACAACGACCAAAATAAACTAAAACAACTTTTAAAAACCGAAAATCCCCCAACCACCAAAAAAGGGATAAAAGAAAGCATAATCGCGGAATGGCAAGCTAGATGGGACGGCAGCGATACTGGTAGAAGGGTGTACGCTGTCATTCCTAACATAACACAAAGACTAACAAACAAACATCTCATACCTAGCAGAGGACTGATCTACTTCCTCACTTGCCACGGTCCGTATCCGACCTATCGGGACCGCATGCACTTAGCACAGAACGACACCTGTACATGCGGGGAGGTTGGTACGCCCGAGCACGTTGTGTTTGAGTGCGTAGACCTCACCCAGGAACTACACGGATACAGAACAAAACTACAAGACATCCCTATCAACAAAATGATATCGAACGAACAAATTTTTCCATACCTAAACGCACTGACTCAAAAGACTACGCAAGTATTACACAACCGCTACCTTGACCAGTCCTCTTAAAAACGGCACGCAATCATTTGTACCAAACTGAGACACTGTAACGTGTTTTTTTTTATTTCTCTCTAATTGGCTCCGCTAGCCTCACGCATGGGCGCTAGAGAACCATTTCTTCTTAGTTTACTAAAACACCAGCCTGACACTACTTTATTATCACCATGCTCCAAGTCAGGTGTCTGCAAAACAAAGTCTTCCGACGTAACTAGGGGTCTATTCCTTGGGTAGAGCTATGAGCAATGGGGGGCTAAGTCGAAATCTGAAGGGGGGTCACACTCAAACTAAAACAAACAGGCGTCACCAAGTCCAGATTGATTTATTTTAATGGCATAGCAAATTTCTAAGGGCGGACGTGGAGACCCAAAGAAAAAAAGATCGCCTTCGTTGACACGAAAGCTTGTCTTAACAGAATAAGACGCTGTTCCTGTAAGAAAGAATAATAATTAAGTCACCTAGAAAATGGGAACACTATTTGCGTCCCTCAAGTATACCTAAAAATGCATAAAGAATATTTCCTACATAATGGAGTTATAAAAATTTAATTCTTATTGTTTTTTTTTTTTTTTTGTTTATCAGGTCTGATCAAACTAGATCAGAAAAAAACTTTAAATGTGGATTATAAATTTACTAGAAAGAATTTTCTTTGTTTCAGTAAATAAAATTCAATGTGATAAAATAAAATGAATACTTGATATACTTGTAAAGTTGTTGTAAGGTTTAACAACTGATCCTTACTCAAATATATTACAATTCAGTGTGACTGGTTATGCTAAAGTTTTCTAACCCAATCAGATCTGTGTAGGTCATTTACAAATTACTATATAAAATTTCTCTTTAAGTTAACGGTACTAAAATTAATTTGAAGTCAAAATAATCACAAAGATATTCTCTAATTTTATCAAAAGTGGCAGTACTGTAATACTAAACATCTGTTAGCCATTATGCAATTGTTGACGGCATTGTTCAAACAAACAGGTGACGTAATCGCAGCTGTTAATTTATGCTGCAGCCACGTGTAGTCACATATTTACGAAACTAAGTGAAATCAAATTTGATACTGGAGAAAACCAGCTTAGTTACAGGTAAACTGAATAACCATTTTGTACTTCTAACAAACAAAACAAAATAATGTACTTTCAGAATGAAGTACTGAGGAAGTTCTTAAATCTACTACGAACCAAATACCGGCTGTTGTCCTTGGTTGCAATGGAAACTACCTCGCCGTGCGGGATTTGCAGCTAATTATGCTTGTTTTCCATGCTTTAATACAGGTGTTGAAGCGAAGCGAACTTCTTACATTGATTCAAGGCAGCATTGCTTTTGTATCGTAATCTTCCGTTGTCTAATCTTATTTACAAATATAATTTTTCATTACGTAGTCTATAAGTTAAGGTTTCTAAATTGTCATTTCAAAGTGGTCGTGCGGTTTCTAATTTGTCGTTGTGGTTTCTGACTTATCGTTGCGCTAAATAAATTTTTAAATTAGCTAATATGATAACGAATATACAAAATGTGGTTTATGTACTAACCGTTACTCAGGAAGTGTTTCACAAAAATAAGGCGACTCGGAGGTCACTCGCCATTCTTTTCAACTGCATCTTGTCGCTGCCTTTAACTATCGACGAGTGCCTTCGCTGCGTTCTTACATGGTGGGAGGGTCCCGGGTGGGGTTGTCAAAACCTCTCACGCGCGCGCCAGTGGCTGTGGAATGCACCGAACTCCGAAACAAATAGACTAATGATTCTAGATATTGTAATATTGTAAAAATTTGATTGTTACTCGTATCATTATTTTAGTTAATAAAGGTATTTTAATATTCATTGTACCTTTAATGAATAGATTCCTTTACTGCGAAAATAAAATTGTTACACTACCCCTTTCCTAAAAGAAAAAAATTTTTTTTTTAAGAAAAAAACTTCAAATATAACAAATACAAAAAAAATTTTTTATCTTAACAATACTAGCCTTTTCTTCCTTCCTAACTAACTCTGCAATTTTATGAATTTATTCAAATGGAGGGGACAAATATTTACAAATGAGAGTGTGTTGGTAACTACGTGTACCTGACGTCCATTGGGAGACAAAATCGGGGAGTCACAATCGGTATTAATCAAAATTGGGAGGGGTCAAAATAGAAAGTCAAACACTCCACGGGACAAAAAGATTAAATTCACAATGATTCTTTAACATGGGGTTCTTACTACTAACAAGGCTAATATCTATTACCTATAACCAAACATTTACAATTTATTTCTAATTCCAAAAAGAACTTCACTTCCAGGAGCTCAATTAGCTCTATCTACAAAAAAAAGGAATGCTTCCTCATCAAAACAGCATAACTATTCAAAGTATCATCACTATAAGGTGAGAATCAAAAGGAAGACTCTACTAATAGGTCTAAATTTAAACACCATCATCACAAAGTGATAATCAAAACAAAAGTGACCTAACCAAAAGGTTACTTATCAAATCCAAATACAAAATATTATCACTTTATTGCAAAGAGATAATCAAAACTTAGGCAACCTAACCATAAGGTTACTTAACAAATGCAAATACAAAATTAACCTATCCAAAGCAGATAATCAAAACTAAGGTAACCTAACCATAAGGTTTAACAAACAACTATCTCATTAGGATGACCAAATGGTAACTACCAAGCTCAACTTTGACCTTATCAAATCAAAGAACTTCGAACGGTCAAAAGGAACTAAGGAAAGAATAATCTAATATTCCTCTACCTCGATATGTAGAAATCAGGACCAACAATCAACATAGGCCACCTACTATCTACACATATGTAAGGATATCCTATCAAAGACTATCCTACCAAACACATTTCGAGTCAACGCGCTCATGGAGCCAAAATGACCAGCGTGCACACCAAGGCACACCTCAAACTTACAAAATCTACAAAATCTCAAACCACTTATTTCACTTCTCAAATAAAATACTCAATATTAGTGAACCGACACTAAATCAAAATCGGAACAACCAAAACAAACCACTACTTCATTACTTAATATCAAAGAGATGACCGGACCGGAATTAATCGTCAGGATCATCATTTTCCTTTGGATACGACGCTTCAACTGGTTTCAAGTCCTTTACGTGCCATTTCCCTGCTCTTGTTCCATCTTCGTTCTCTAACTCATATACTAAATTGGAATGTTTTTTCCGAACTTTACTCATAACGAACTTAGGGGCTAACTTAGCGGAAAATTTATCACTAGCACTCGAGAGGACCTTATTAGCTCTCCAAACACACTCTCCGACTCGGAATGAAATGTCTCTTCTCCTAAGATTGTAGCGTTTACTCGAACGTTGATAAGCTACATGCAAATTTTCACGGACATTTCCAAAAATATCAAACAAAGGTTGACGATCCAAAACATAAGAAGGTCTACTACTGGAGACGACATCAACATCCTCACCCGGTATAAAATTATTATTATAAGCTTTTCCACTTAAAGGTACCTGACGACCAAAAACTAAAAAATTTGGCGAATAGTTGGTGGACTCATGTTTTGCTGAGTTGATTGCGTATTGGATCTTTGATATCTCAATATCCCACGTATCATGTCCTTCTACGTATGAACGGATTGCTGTACCAACTGTCTTATTGATTCTTTCCACAAAATTGCATTGGGGAGCATAAACAGCATTATACCAAATCTTTTGAATTTCGTACCTTGCACACAAAGCTTTAAAAATACGTCCAATTAATTGTGGACCATTATCACAAATAACAAACTGTGGTACTCCGTAGACAAGAAATACTTTTTCCTCCAAAAATTTCTCGATCAAATGTGCCGTGGCACTACGCAAGGGTTGCAAAATCGAATACTTCGAGAACCAATCACCAACAACCAAAAGCCATTCACCTGCTTCTGAATCATCAATAAAAAAACAAATCATGACAATAGCTAACAAAAAAAATCAGTGTTCGGGTACACTCTCATCCTACTACAAATCGAACTGTCGAAACAACTACAATGCTTCACAACGCCTAAATATGCTAGAGTGACAAACCCTCTACGAGTCTCACCTAGACTAACAATACCAAAAATTTACATCAACTCAAAAAAATATGATGCAAAAAAAATTCTAGAGCGCCTAACTCACCTCGAGTCTCGTCCAGACTCACGCAATGCCGAGCGACCAACTCTTCCTGAGTCTCGTCTGGACTGACATACCGCTGAGCGACCAACCACGACGACAAGTTCCGCCTAGACTAAATTGCGTTGCAATGCTGATCTAAACAAAAATCTGCTAACAAAATCAAAAACGTGCTTCTGCACAAGAGCAACTCTCAAATGACACGACGACAGCTCACTCCAATGTACCTTCAAAATAGAATCTCTAGCCTTATCATCAAATTTCGACAAAGATGTTCTTTATTGACTCAAACAAATCAAACAACAGGCTTATCAGCTTCTTTAGCTGACAGTCTTCCTAAAATTTTCCTCAAAACCGGTTTCTCACTCTCCACTCCTCTGATTCTTAGTTCATACTCCAATTCTTCTTTAAGTAGACAAACAATTTGGAATTTTTCCGACATGATTACTATAGCCTAATGGAATCAAACCGATAAATCTAACTGATCCGAACCTTACAAAGGTTATCAAAACAAATTCGTACTACCAAAGGTAAAAATCAAGAGGTGTTTTTGGTAAAATAATTTTTGCCAAAACAATAACAAAAAAAATTATATTGGGTCAAAATAGAATGAAAGTTAAAAATAAATTTAACTAAGTTAATTAATTGATTGACTGTGGTTTAACGTTACAACCAATCTTTTATCAAAAGCGAACAAACAAATCTAAATGTCAAATAGACTTTAAGCAAACAAATTTCGACGCAAAATAATTTTTGGACAAATAGATTTCAGAGCAAAATAAATTTTGAGCTAACAAATTTCGAAGCAAATTACTTTTCGAACAAACTAATTTCGAAGCAAAACAATTTTGAACAAACAAATTTCGAAGCAAAATAAATTTTGAACAAACAAATTCGAAGCTAAATCAATCCCGAACAAACAAATTTGGAAGCAAAAATAAATTTTGAACAGACAATTTCAAAGTAAAATTATTTTCGAACAAACAAGTTTCAGAGTAAAAATAATTTTTAAACGAACGAATCTCGAAGTAAAATTAATTTTGAACAAACAAATTTCGAGGTAAATCAAATTATGAACAAACAAATTTCGAGGTTAATCAAATTATGAACAAACAAATTTCGAAGTTAATCAAATTATGAACAAACAAATTTCGAAGCCCCAAACGTTGCCGGCGCCAGTGTAACGTTTGCCCCTCGTTGGTTTTTGTATGGGCGTGGTAACCCAACCAAAAAAAGGTTGCCTTCTTTAACAAAAATATGTCTTAATATAATAAGACGCTGTTCCTGTAAGAAAGAATAATAATTAAGTCACCTAGAAAATGGGAACACTATTTGCGTCCCTCAAGTATACCTAAAAATGCATAAAGAATATTTCCTACATAATGGAGTTATAAAAATTTAATTCTTATTGTTTTTTTTTTTTGTTTATCAGGTCTGATCAAACTAGATCAGAAAAAAACTTTAAATGTGGATTATAAATTTACTAGAAAGAATTTTCTTTGTTTCAGTAAATAAAATTCAATGTGATAAAATAAAATGAATACTTGATATACTTGTAAAGTTGTTGTAAGGTTTAACAACTGATCCTTACTCAAATATATTACAATTCAGTGTGACTGGTTATGCTAAAGTTTTCTAACCCAATCAGATCTGTGTAGGTCATTTACAAATTACTATATAAAATTTCTCTTTAAGTTAACGGTACTAAAATTAATTTGAAGTCAAAATAATCACAAAGATATTCTCTAATTTTATCAAAAGTGGCAGTACTGTAATACTAAACATCTGTTAGCCATTATGCAATTGTTGACGGCATTGTTCAAACAAACAGGTGACGTAATCGCAGCTGTTAATTTATGCTGAAGCCACGTGTAGTCACATATTTACGAAACTAAGTGAAATCAAATTTGATACTGGAGAAAACCAGCTTAGTTACAGGTAAACTGAATAACCATTTTGTACTTCTAACAAACAAAACGAAATAATGTACTTTCAGAATGAAGTACTGAGGAAGTTCTTAAATCTACTACGAACCAAATACCGGCTGTTGTCCTTGGTTGCAATGGAAACTACCTCGCCGTGCGGGATTTGCAGCTAATTATGCTTGTTTTCCATGCTTTAATACAGGTGTTGAAGCGAAGCGAACTTCTTACATTGATTCAAGGCAGCATTGCTTTTGTATCGTAATCTTCCGTTGTCTAATCTTATTTACAAATATAATTTTTCATTACGTAGTCTATAAGTTAAGGTTTCTAAATTGTCATTTCAAAGTGGTCGTGCGGTTTCTAATTTGTCGTTGTGGTTTCTGACTTATCGTTGCGCTAAATAAATTTTAAATTAGCTAATATGATAACGAATATACAAAATGTGGATTATGTACTAACCGTTACTCAGGAAGTGTTTCACAAAAATAAGGCGACTCGGAGGTCACTCGCCATTCTTTTCAACTGCATCTTGTCGCTGCCTTTAACTATCGACGAGTGCCTTCGCTGCGTTCTTACATGGTGGGAGGGTCCCGGGTGGGGTTGTCAAAACCTCTCACGCGCGCGCCAGTGGCTGTGGAATGCACCGAACTCCGAAACAAATAGACTAATGATTCTAGATATTGTAATACTGTAAAAATTTGATTGTTACTCGTATCATTATTTTAGTTAATAAAGGTATTTTAATATTCATTGTACCTTTAATGAATAGATTCCTTTACTGCGAAAATAAAATTGTTACAACACCAAGGAACAACTGTTCTAGGATCCCGGGAGCTGCACCACCGACGCCAGAGTCCGTCTTCTGGAAATTTCGAGAACAATAGCTCTCGAAAACCGAAAGAGGTGCTCAAACCCGATCAAAACCTACCGACCAATTATGTCTCTAGCAATAAGGACTAACATTAGCATTAAGTTAGGCTAAGTTTTAGGATAAGTAGTAGAATAGAACTTTTTACGCTAACACCACTGTATGAAATCAAAAACTAACAGTAATTGAGGCAACAAAATGTCAAATTGAAGTATTTATTTCCACCCGACTGTAACCTGTACCATTCCAACACGCATAAAAGAAATTAACCTTTTGGAAACCGAACACACACAACCACACAAACACGAGCGTAAATACAAACACACACACACATACACACATAACACACGCAAAACAAATGTGCCCTTCAATAATCTGGATTTCCGGCTGCCGATGGTCCAGATTGAAGAGTACAAATTCTGCGGAATGCTTTTCCTCGAAGACTGGGATTTCCGGCTGCCGATGGTCCTGGACAGAGAGCGAGAGCACGAAACAGAAACAACACCAACACCACCACAACTACAAACACAAAAAAGCAAACCCATACACACCAACACAACACGTACAAACACAAATTGTGCCTCTCAATAATCCGGATTTACGGCTGCCGATGGTCCGGATGAAGGGTACAAATTCTGCGGAGCGCTTTCCCTCAAGACTGGGATTTCCGGCTGCCGATGTTCCTGGTCAAGAGCGAAGGTACAACGTAGATACAACATCAACAACAAACACAACAATTAACCAACACAATAAAACACACTCGCGCACACACATAAGCACACACAAACATCGACACTTACTCAATTACACACAAAAAAAACACCCAAACACAAACCATACAAAATGATAGTAATCAAGCACAGGTTACAATGGGGGGAAAACAGGTGTGTCTAAAATGTCAGATGACAGACGACTAGAATGTTAGATTTAAAAATAAAAAAAAAAATACCACCTGCTATGTTAATCGAACAAGTTAAGACACATAATAAGTTAAAAACTTACTAGACTCCTGATGTGAACTAGTACGATCATCTTCCTAACGAGTGCATCCACTACGATAAGAAGATCAGACAAAAGTTGAAACAACAACTTAAAAGTATCACTACAGATACCTTCACAGAAAACCCAACTGTTCCAAGGTAATTTTTAGAAACGGTAACGTCGTAAACACACAAGAACGTCTAACTATAAGCAATTAAATGAAGATACAAACATACTGTCCCAATATGCTAAAAACAACTAAGAATTCAATAAGGTATCAATAAAAAGCGATAGCACCTCACCACGAAGTTCAATAAAAAACAACAAAAAAATGTTTATATGTTCCGATGACTTAGTAGAAGAAAAAACAAGTAATGATATAGGATAAAGTGAGCGACTGCAATAGTTCAGAAGAAGAACGCATGGAATAGAACTCCTAGTTCTTTGCAACTGCGAACATGGACTATTTCCTACAAAGGCATAGGCCGCGAATCCTATGAGAGTCCAAAGAAAAAAGCATCAACTCAACATCAGCTAAAATCAATCATAAAAATTCAAGGAGTTATTACAACCAAAGTTACGACAATCACCACAAAAGTAAACAACGTAAGATAAATGCTAAAAATAATATAATATGATAGAGAAAATGTGCCAGGATTAATTAGGTAAAGCGACAGAGTTACATTAGATTATCTAGATAACAAATAGATATGCGACTAGCAATAAATTCAAGGGAAAATTAACGGCCAGCAAAAAGATTGCTAATTTAAGGTAAATAAGCTAAAAGTGTTGATGGTGAATATTGTATAAGAAAAGAAATGGATAAATAAAGTTAACTAATTCATAGCAGTGACAAAAACATTAGGTAAACCGTTAAAGAAATGAAACGAAAAAAATTATTTAGCATTGGGGTCAGTAGAAAATGGTTTAAGGTCTTTGATATGCCACCTTCCTTGACGTTTCCCTTCAGTGTCTTGGAGTTCATAGATAAGTGGACTAATAACACGAATGACCTTACATAAAATGAATTTTGGAGCTAATTTTGAAAAGAATTTTTTAGTAGCATCAGATAAGACATAATTCTTATTCCAAATGAGTTCACCTAAAGCAAAAGAAATATCTCGTTTTCGCAGATTGAAGTGATCCTAACCCTTTTCGTAAGCTTTTAACAAATTTTTTCTAACGTCATTATAGATAGAAGGTAATGATTGTTAGTCTTCGTCCCAGCGCACTTTTTTGTCAAATTCAATTACGTTAGTATCATCAGGAACTGAACCGTAATAACTACCATCAATTGGCGTATATCTTCCAAAAACAAGAAATGAGAGAGTGAATTGAGTTGCTTCATGTTTAGAGGTACGTAAAGCTTGAGCGATTTTAAAGATATTTTCATCCCACCTAGTGTGGTCTGAGTCGATATATGAAGAGATGGCAGTGATTAGAACTCTATTTACTCTTTCGGTAGGGATAACCTGGGGATGGTATTTTGCGTTAAACCAAATTTTTTGTGCTTTACGAAATTTTGAAAATTTTTTGAGATAAATTGCGCCCCATTATCACAGAGAATAATTTGAGGGACACCAAAGATAAGAAATACATTTTGTTCTAGATATTTAATTATAGCGGCAGATGTGGCTTTACTTAACGGTTGTACCATAACGAATTTAGAAAACCAATCGGCGACAACGAAAAGATATTGCTTCCCTTTTTTCGACCGAGGAAGAAGTCAAGCGATTTTAATTGAAAAGGATAAGATACACGTTAAAGTTACCCATTAAAGCAAAACGGGCTTCTTGAGAACTCTTCTGAGACCCACAAGTTTTACAGTTTCTAATATAACGGCAGACAGATTGTTTTAATGTAGGCTAATAACATAATTCAGATATTTTTGCTAGGGTTTTCGTAACACCAAGGTGAGCAGCTGTAGGATCGTAGTGTCACAATTTAAGAACTTCACTGCGGTTAGCGGTAGGAACAACAAGTTTCCACTCAGGAATGTTAGAGATTTTGCGAGATAAGGAAGGTAAATTTATATAATCTATTATTCGTTACACGAAAGGTGGAAATTTTTAGAAACTTTCTTTATCATATTTATATACCAGGCATTAGGAATTAGATCTGGGAG
The DNA here is from genome assembly GCA_036346225.1 of Platerodrilus igneus. Classification (NCBI taxonomy): domain Eukaryota; kingdom Metazoa; phylum Arthropoda; class Insecta; order Coleoptera; family Lycidae; genus Platerodrilus; species Platerodrilus igneus. The sequence continues at coordinate 334,139 of JARFIW010001350.1, read as the reverse complement.
GTTAAGAGAAGCGACATCACGAGATAAGGCATCAGGTACGATATTTAATTTGCCAGGTCTAATGCCGAACGTCAAAGGTAAATTGAGAGATACGCAAGTACCATCTTGCCAACCGACCTGCGGGCTGTTTTAAGTTATTTAACCATGTAAGGGCTGCATAATCAGTAATTACTGTAAAATGTGTACCTTCAACATATCATCTAAATTTTTCAATGCCAAAGATAACCCCTAATAATTCACGTTCGGTAGCTGAATATTTTTGTTCAGCAGAAGTTAAAGCACGGCTAGCATAAGCGATAGGGTGTTCTATCCATTGCTTACTTGAAACAACATTGCGCCTATACCAGTAAGTGAGGCATCGGTTTGTATATAAAATCTTCTATCAAAATTGGGCGAGATTGAGATAGGCGCAGAAGTGATTAATGTTTTAATTTGTTCAAAAGCCTGCTGAGCTTCTGAATTCCATTCGATAGATTGACTTTTCTTTTTATTTTTAATTAAGGCAGTAATGGGTGTAGATATAGTTGAGAGATTAGGTAGAAAAATGCGATAATAACTAATCATTTCCATTAAACGTTTAATTTCGGTAACAGTCTTTGATGTTTTGAATTTAGTAATAGCGTCGACTTTAGCAGGATCTGCCCGAAAACCACTTTCATCGATAATAAAATCAAGAAATGTAAGAGAACAGCAAAATTGTTATATTTCCCGGTATATTTTAAAACCTGCTGCATTTAAGTGTTTAGCAACTTCATTCAGTGTGGCGATATGTTCTTCAAAGGAACCTGAGATAACTAATATGTCGTCTAAAAATACAAAAGCACGTTCCTGGTGTAAGATAGGACCTAACATTTGATCCATAGTACGCTGTAAAGTTTGCGGTGCGTTGCAGAGACCAAACGGCAAGAAATTATATTCAAAAAGACCCCGACCTGGACCACAAAAAGCAGTTTTTGGACGTGAGGGTAAGTCAAGAGGGATCTGATAAAAAGCTTGTCCAAGATCGATAGATGAGATAAATTTAGCATTTCGAAGCCGACTTAGAATAGAATCAGTACAAGGTAAGGGATAGGCATCGGCCACAGTTACAGAGTTAAGCTTTCTACCGTCAAAGCAAACACGCCATTCATCATTTTTCTTACGGACTAATAACACGGGAGACATCCATGGCGAATTTGAAGGAGAGATATCACCAGATTCGAGCATTTTATCTATTTCGGAATGTAAATGTTTTTGTAATGCGGGCGATAACGCATATTGACCTTGCTTAAAAGGAAGAGCATCACCCGTAGAGATAATGTGTGTTGCGGTAGTAACGCAACCAAGTTCAGAGGTTTTTAATTTACGAAATTTGTCAATGATAGAGTTAAGAATTGCATTTTGGGAATCGGTAAGAGAAATTTTATTAAATATACCAGCCGGCGCACAAGAATTTGTTTTGAGAGAAGCTTGCCAAAAAAAGTCTTGACAATCTAGAGATAAATTAAAAAGTTTGCAAAAATCCACGCCAAGTAGAAATGGGTAAACTAATGTACGTACAATCAAAAATGGAACATCACGTTCAAGTGATTCTACTCGAATTTTTAATTTAAGGGAACCAGTTATATATAATTTTTCTCGCCAGTACTTTAATAAAACTGTTCAGGTTGAGATATCTCTTTTTGATTTTGAGAAATCGGTAGTAAAACTTTAATTGAGAATTTTAAATTTGTCGAAGAAAATGCTTTTTATCAATTATCTTATAGATTCCCATCTGTTTTTAAGTTGCAAATAAAAATTAATGTATAGAAAATGCAGTTTCGTAACCCTTTTGCATTTTTAAGGATTTGACCTAACTATAGCCGAATTTGTTTCATGGTATCTTCCAAAGAATAAGCAACTATTACAACTAGTAGTTCGTTTATTGCTGGCTCAGCCAACACAGTCGCTATTATAGTCACCCAAAATGCCTCAATTTGCGATAGCTTGCAAATGATCAACTCTTAAGGATCTTTTTCAGTAGTGGAAGTATGGAAGCTTCGTTACCAAAAAATGTTGCATGCAGTCGGGTTAAATATATAAAAAATAAATAAATAAATCAAAATATGCACGCTGAATAATAAAATTTGGTGTTTTAATATTTAATAAATTTAATTAGAAACAATAATGTGTTTAATAGAAAAGCTATTTTATACAGCACCTTGTTTTCTTGTTGATTGTTTTCAACATCAATATAAGTACTTGTTGGAGATTATGTAGAACAGTTTGACATTCGCTGATCTTGCCCCGCCACCTATTATTGCAAAAGGTCTAATCGACAGACAGACGTGTTGTGTTCTCCGTACGTTTGGCATCTCAAGCCAACATGTATGTAAAATGTTCAATATACACTTTATAAAAAGAAGTTATATTATTTCACATACAGTCCACTAAAACATAAAAAGAAAATCCAGCGCATTCTTCCAGGGAAATGTACACCTTCAACAAACGCGTTAAGGTTGTACGCCCAAACAGTACTAATGCTGATATAAATAGAAAAATAGACAAAGGATTAAATATCTTTATTAGATTGTGCAAATTACATATCAAAGTGCCATGAAAATGAGTATTTCAACACATAATTCCAAAGATTTTTAAAATTTATACCCTTAACCCACTGACCCCAGTAATCATCATCATAAAATAATAGCCTAGATATCATACTTATTAGCAAGCATTATTATGTTATGCTCTAACGGTATTACTACTCCATACAACAAACATATCCCGGCAAAGAACAATGTAGTCCAGGGACTGTATCTTCCTTAGAACACTGCTGCTCGCAAAAGAGGCCTCCAACCATAGCTTTATTATCATCTATGCAATTCTCTACGGTTCCTACAACAGATAAACATTTTGTGTCTTCAAATGGTTTTTATGTAAGAAAAACTTAGAGAATTCTAAGATTTGGTGTTACTATTTAAATCTATTGAATAGAACGATTTTAAATGTGGTAAATGTCTGATACTTAAATAAATAGCATTATATGCAGCCGCGGCTACTCCATAGGGGCTCAAAGGCTAGAGCCCCCCAGGCTATTTTAAGGAATAGGTACCGTAAATAAACTTATTGGCATAAATTAATTCATCGTAAAATGATTACTCAAAACTAGAGATCGAATGCATAAATGCTTGCAGCCCGGCATTTTTAAGCAGTCTCAGTAAATAAATTATAAATGCTAGGTTTACAATGAAAATGATGTATGATGCCGAAAACAGATATAAATAGTAAACATATCCCGCCGTCGTCCTTTCGTAAGCAACCACATCTAACCGTTTTAATGAAAATTAACACCAAAATGCGTATAATTCTTTTAAGATTATATTCATTGTACATTCAACATTTAAGCAATAATAAATAAATACCTGTCCTAGACATTTCGACAGTGCTCACTTCACGTAAACAGAACTCGTTGATTCTCTTTAGTACATAAGTGAGGGCTCAATTCTATTGAGTACAGGTTCAATGTAAATCTTATGGGAAATCGAACGACGACAAATTCTGTCGAACACAAATAATAACAGCTTCAGATAGCTTTAACAGGGCTCTCGTCATTAGAGCCCTTACCCTCAGTAACTGTTGGTATTTCAAGGCGTGTTTGTTGTTGTCCGGTACTAATTTGCGTGAGCGTAGAGATTATTTCACTTGTTTTCGTTGAAAGTAAAGACCGTGTCTTGTTCTGTGAGGGTAGTCGTAGTGTATAATTTTTTAAACAAACTTACGAAGTAAGTTAGGTTAATATAATCGCTACGTCGTCGTCGTCGCCGCCGCCGTCGCCGTCGTCCGTTGCCATATTCCCATAATGATACAACAAATGATATATATGTACCTTGTTTAGTTTTTACGCTGATTATAAATATGCTATACACTTTTTTGATATCTCATTTAGTTTTCGAGATAATCGAATTTATTTGAGAAATGTTAACAGTACAAATTAATATAAACTTTAATAGATGTCCAAATGATTCTTATTATCATTTCGGTTTCAGTATCACATTATATAATTTTTGTGCAAAAAAGATCAATTAGTTCGCGAGCCTTTAGCTGTAGTTCATTGCGCTGGAAATGGCAGGGATGTGATACATGGAGATCACTATAAAGCAATCATTCCTAATTCGGCGGAAGATATGCCAACCATACATCAAACTGACTTATTCGGAGGAATCACAATACCCGGGACTAATCACAGAATATATGTTAACAATTTTAATTAATTATTCTCTATTTTTCTGTTTGTTTGAGTGGTGCTGGGAGCTTATATCATTAAGTAGTCCGACTCAAACTTGATTAAAACAAAAAATTTATTAAATTATATTTATAATAATAATAAAATTTTGTTTAACATTTAAGTACTAGTTATTTAATTTAAAATATATAATTTTCTTTTATAAAATTTCCGTAAGTTTGGTTGTAAGGCGTACATGCGTCTTAGATTTTTTTCATTATTATTTTGAATTATTCAAGATGACTGAAAATAATATTGGTAATATAATCGAAATTAAATTTAAAACTCTTCCATTAGCAAAAAAGGTGAAAATTAAGAACCGAGGCCGTCCGACACCGGATTTAAATATGAAACAGGTAGATAAGGTTGGAAATCGCAGTTTCACAAAGCATTTTTCAAAAGAAATTTATAAAAAATGTCAGTGGATTTCTGGATGCTTTCAATCGAATGCTCTACTTTGTTTCCTTTGCCATTTATTTTATTGTGACGGAATGGACAAAACATGGTCGGAAAAAGGCTTTAGAGATCTGAAGCATATAAATGATAAAATAAAAAAGCATGAAATTAGCAAGTACCATATAAAGTCTTGCACGGATTTGGCTATGCTAGGTTCCGTGAAAATTGCGGTTCAGTTAGATTCCGCATATAGACAGAACATTATGAAGCATAATGAGCAGGTGACTAAAAATAGATACATTTTAAAAAAAAATTAACAATTGTATTAAATTTTGTGGAAAGTTGGAATTGTCATTGAGAGGACACAATGAAAAACAGCCCGATTTAGCAATCGTTCTGTACATTGTTTATATATATATATATATATATATATATATATATATATATATATATATATATATATATATATATATATATATATATTTCGTGTTTAATAACTGTACAAGAGGTGATGGTAATTATTTGTTTATATAAAATAGGTATATAATTTAAATGAATTTCTAAAGTAGTTTCTGAAGACTATACAAATAGTTTAAATTAATTTCAGTTACGATTCAGGTTTACAATTTTGTAGGGTTACATCTGTCTAGATTCATCAATGCCATTGTGTTTTAAATTTGTAGTTGAAGTTATTGCGCGATGGGTATAATAGGTAATAATGTAGATAGATTGATTTTAACAATCAACAGTGGCGTCTGTAAAACAATTTCATTAAATTTATTTTCGTTTACCTGTAAGAAATTATATTCAGTCTTGTTTAAGGAGTATCGAGGTTAGTAATAGTTTTGCAGTAGGGTACAAGTTTGTTCCATATTTTTATTGAGTATAAAACAATATTTATAGTAATTTGAATCCTTCTTAAAATTAACGACGACTATGTGACAGGTGTGGTTTTCAATTCGAATCGTGTTATCGGTTGTTTTCGACAAGTGAATGCTCTCTTTGACTTTACACCTTAACAGAGTAGCACGAATGGTTTGGAGCTCTTCCTTATTGTTATTCAAATTTATTATTTAAAAAGTAAGTCATCCGTATTAGTTATTACGGGATATTATTAGTGGAGTTCATAGAGTACAATAATAACTATTTATTATTGTATTTAATAGGATTGTTCCCAATTTGTAATTAACCAATTTCGTGCGAGAGGAGCATGCTTGTAAGTATCGCGGCACGCCATGTGCATTTCCTAATTTAATTTATGTTAGGTACCCTTTATATGTTTCATGTAGTTTCAATTTTTAACGTTTTGTTCTTGTATTATATCTACTTGGGACACCAGAATATTCGTAAAATGATGTAAGTAGGTCACACGTTAGATGACTGATTAGGGTGAAATTGTTGGGCGCCGTAAATTTTAATAATAGAGCAAGTCTTTTACCTCAACTTTCGTGGAATTCTTGTAAGCTGTGCAAGAAAACAAACCACTCAACTAAACAATTCACGTTTAATAAATGTTATGATCCCAATTACATTTACTGTTCTACAAAACCGTTATAAAAGTGCACGGCAATACTACAAAAATACAAATAATACCAGAACGCTCGATTTGCCCTAACGTAAACAATATGCAATAATTATTAGACACTTAAACAAACAGTGCATTAATTATAAGTATTTTTATAGAAAATTATAACTAACCGAGAGGGTAGGCAGATCGCGTCCGATGCGTTCTAGCTTCCACAACCGAATCCCTTTGCCTACCAGGTACCAGCGCGCTCCCGGCACCCTCCTATCCTAACAAAGTATACGCTACATATATACAGGGCGAATATTAATCAACTATATATTCTGGTAATATTTTAATCGTAATTCTGGTTGAATTAACTACATTTAATTTTCGTTACTCGAAAATTCGAGTTTGGTATTAAGAACTTATTGGGTTATCGTTGGTTCGATATTTCAGTTTTATTTTGGAAGTTATCTTTTTGGGAAAGTGCTACATAGGGGAGATCCTAATTAACCCCATTCCTATCACCAGGAGCATAAGAAGTACACGACACCAGTCTTGAGGTTCGTGGAATTTCGTAGTGTATCTGCTAAGTTGATCCTGAGACGGGGCTATTGTACTTACATGAAGGTGTTCCACCGAATTAAATCACGTTTGGTATCGTAATATATATATATATATATAGTTAGAATTAACGACCTCTGGTTTAATACTATTCAGTTTTTCTTTTATGGGTTATAGGTCCTGTTTAAAAAATAATAAAAGGCGTACTCTTTTTATTCCATCTGAATTTTCGAGTATATTTGTACTCTTGGTCACAGATTACTAAAAATTACACGTTGTATAAACACAGTTATTGCAAATGAATATATACTTACAATAGTTGAGATTGTGTAATTACTGGCATGTGTAACAGGAAAACATTTTAAAAACTATTTAGAACAATTACAAAATTGACAGGTTTGCCTGTTACAAATGAAATATAAATCTATTTATTCCATCGATTTTGTATATTTACTTGGTCACAGATTACTAAAATTACACGTTGTATAAACACAGTTATTAATGAATATACTTAATGTTAATGATTATGAGCTGTGTACAGGAAATAATTTGTTAAAATGATTGTGTAATTACAATTGCAGTGTCTGTAAATGAAATATATTTTTGTATATAAACATGCAAACTAAATGAGTGTACTGAAAATAAATTATGAATATTTGTATGGTAAAGATGTATGAGTGGTGACTAGTAAATGATATGCGTTTGAGGTAATGTGTATGTATGTGAGTGTGTATATTGTATAATTTGTTATTTATTATGTGTTTCTGGTAACTTTGTTTTGTTTTAATTTTATGTCGTGTTTATTATTGTTATTATTTGTGTAATGTGTATTTGGTGTAACTATTATTTTATTGAGAACTAAGTTGTTATCACTTGTTGTTTGTTTTTTATTTATATATTAGAAGTTTATATTTGTGTACTACTATTTGTCTTGAAATTGACAAGTTTATATCGACTTATTTTCTGTTTTTATTTTACTATTAGAAATTATATATGTGCTAATTGTATTTGAAAATGACAGATGTTACAATTTAGTTCGAATACTTTTGCTCATTTTCATATATAACGTCCTAATAGTAAATAAAAACAGATATTCAATCTAAGTCGAATATATTGCTCAATTTCAAGTCACCCAAATACAAAATAAAAAAAAAAGAAGAAGAAACTTAGGTTCTAATGAGAAAAATAATGTAGTTACACTCAATATACACACTTACACATACATACACGTACCCACACGCACACAAACACACGCACATATACAACTTTACACAACAAAACAAAGCTTACCAGACACACATACATAATATACACAAATATACAATATACAGACACTGCACATAGATAAACACATTCACCTGCAAACCAGATATCATTTACTAGTACACCCCACTCATAATCATTTACCATAAAGCATATTCATAATTTATTTTTAGTTCCACTCTAGTTTAGTTTGCATGTTTATATACAAATGTTTTAATTTATATGTCATTTGTCAGAAACTGTCAATTTTGTAATTGTTCTAAATAGTTTTTTAAAAATGTTTTCCTGTTACACATGCCAGTAATTACACAATCTCAACTATTGTAAGTATATATTCATTTGCAATAACTGTGTTTATACAACGTGTAATTTTTAGTAATCTGTGACCAAGAGTACAAATATACTGAAAATTCAGATGGAATAAAAAGAGTACGCCTTTATTATTTTTAAACAGGACCTATAACCCATAAAAGAAAACTGAATAGTATATATATATATATATATATATATATATATATATATATATATATATATATATATATATGATTAATGTCTCCTAAATGCATGCACTTGGACTTTGATATTTTGTTTAAAAAATTTATAAGTAAAGGTTTACCGTAATTATTAGAAAAGAGTAAAAGATACCACAGGCCAATCTAAATCTTTATTTATTTTAAATTTTTTGTGTACTTTATAAAGCCGATGGATCCGCTGAGGTATATGGGACTCAGGCTCAGAATAACGTTAGCCGGTAATTTAGAAATAGAGTAAAGCAGTAGATAGCGAACAAGATTATTCATCGTGGTGTTGAGTAGAGATATTTGTTTTGCTTCAACTTGAGTAAGCAAGTGGTGGTAATATTGGAAATTGTCATTATACTGTTGATCTAAGTACTTAAGATATTTAAAGTGTTTTATATTACTTATTCTAAAGTCTTGACAGTCTTAATTTTGAAAATATACTAACACCCCTCCCAAGGGGGTAGCAAAGAAAATTCCGAAAACCGTGGAATTTTGTTAGAATTAATTTATCTTACTTCGGAATTGGATGTAATTTTAAAAGAACATTTACACACAGCGGGTGTATTTAAAGGTACATCTAAAACTATGCAAAACGAGATTTTAGAAAGCATGCTTGCAGTGTGTCGTCAAGAAATTCTAAATCAAATTAAAGGTAGTAAATTTTTGGCAATTCAGTGCGATGAGACGACTGACATTTTAAATCAATGCCAAATAGTAAATATAGTTAGATATTTCTACAGTGGAAATATTTATAAGAGATTTTGGACATTTCTACGAGTAATAGATAAAACAGCTAACGGTTTAACGGAGTGTATTGAGCAGGAATTAGATAAATTAATATTAAACTCGCCTTCTAAACTAATCGCTCAAACTTATGACAGTACAAATGTTATGAGTGGTTCTGCTAGTGGAGTTCAGTCAAAAATAAAACTTAAATATAAAAATGCCCATGTTGTTCACTGTTATGCCCATCAATTAAATTTAATTATGCAGAAACCAACTAGTCAAAGTGCTAAAGTTAAAATTTTTTTTCTAATTTATCCGCAATTCCTGCTTTTTTTCTCATTCTACCCACAGGTGTGATGTGCTAAAAGAAATAGTGAAGCGAAAATTGCCCACTGTTGCTGCCACACGTTGAAATTATAATATTCGTATTGTGAACGTCGTATATGAGAATAGAGAAAAACTAATCAAATGCTTTGAGGAATTATAAGAAAAATTCAATAAAACTATTCCCTGCAGGGAAACATATGGTTTGCGTAGAATTTTGAAAGATCCTGATTTTGTGTTTTTTCTCAACTTATTTCATAAAATTTTTCCACATGTTAACATATTATTTAATCAGTTTCAAGCTAGAGATACAGACAGTGTTGCACTGAAGAGAAAAATGGAAGACTTTGAAAGAATAATAGCATCTGCTAGAAATTCAGCTGATGAGATAGAAAAAAATATAATCTGTAATGATACTAAACGAAGAAAAATTAGTAACGTGGAAAATCGAAATTTGATTGCTAAAAAAGTGTGCGATACAATAGTTGTTCAGATGAAGGACAGGCTCTCATACCGAACTCATTTAGAAGCCGCATTTTTAGTAGACGTAACTAATTTTGTTACTTACTCAAAAAAATTTCCAACATCGCATTTAAAATCGATTGTTAAGTGTAATTCGATGTTACAGCCAGACAAATTTAGGACTGAATTGGAAGTGATGTACTCAAAAGCGGATTTTAAAAATATTTTAGGCGGCCTAAACATGCTTTCCTGGTTGACCCAAAATGAGCTAAACGAAACATTTGGCGAAACAATAAAATTATTAAAAATTATAATCACAACCCCAATGTGGATTGCCGAATCTGAAAGATGTTTTTCAACTCTTAATAGGGTTAAAACTTGTCTAGTGAACACAATGACCGAAGAACGTCTTAATGCCTTAGCAATGATGTCAGTCAACAAAAACTTAATACATAACATCAAAAATTTTTGACGAAAAAGTTATAGACCATTTTATTGTTCAGAAAGACAGAAGGCTTGATTTCGTATACAAGCAGTAAAATTATTATTACGTGACAATTAGAGTACAGTGTGTGACTTTTTGTACATAAACCTATAAACAATACAAAAATTAATGGGTCTGTGTGAGTGACTAGGCTGAATACACCAAACCACTGAAAGTGAGTGTTGCTTATGTTATCTTGTATTATATTCATGCCATAAGCAGTTAGAGCCCCTCAAATAAAATCACCACGAGCCGCCACTGATTATATGCTGCAACGGATAAGATATGTAGGGAATTGCTTCAGCCAACAGCTGTGTATAGTGTATTAACAAATTGCTTCCGTTCTAAGAAAGTTAATACATCTTACCCTATCGTAAGGCAATAAAAGACAGCAAAATATCACACTTTTGTACTAGGTATGGCTCGACTTGTAGTTGTAGACATTAGCTAGAGAAAATCAAATAAAAGAAAAGAATATGCATTATTGGCCACCGTTGTGCTATTTCTTAGTACACTCGGATTGTTTAGGTCTTGAATTTTAAATAAAATGCGGCAATTTAAGCGGCAGTAACATTGATAACGTTGAACTTAAGAGAGTAAAGGTAAAATATTCTGAAAGCACCTAGAAAGCATCCAATATGGGGTGGGAACTCTAGACCTTGAGAAAGAAAATGTTTAAATAGCGTGATCGTGTATGCAACCTGTTACGTGCCAAAATTTGGCACTAGACATCTTTTTAGTTTAGTTTTGATATGCGGGAATTTCGCGCCATAAATTTGAAAGACTTGGTACGCGTATTTCCGTTACGTCAGAAGTGCTTGCGCGAGACTTCGCGCCGACGCGAGTGGCAGAAAAAAAGTGGGGAAATTTCCGGGAGACGCGTGTCCTTTTGCCTTTGAACACCCAGAAGAGTGGTTTGGTTTAGGTATCGTATCGTATCTTTATCTTTGTTATGTAGATTTCCTTGCCTTATTTGATTATCGTCCCTATAAACCTGTTCCTTATCGTTCCCTACATAGGTAGAAGATAAATTTGGAAGCAACCTGGCCGAACCGCAGTCCACGCCGGAGAACCATCTTTAAACAATCCGGAGGGAGTCCTGAGTAGCTAGCTGGAGCAATCCCGAAGGACGCTATGCGCACCATCTGTAAATAATCCGGAAGGAGGCCACGAGCAACCCTGACGGAAGTGATTCTGTATGAAGCTGGACCTATTCATGTGAGTACCCCGTGTGTGGGATTTTGTTTGTAATACCTTTTATAAAATTGACTTATTGCGTCATTACGTGTAATAATTTGCATATTGTGTGACGTCATTGACAGATGGGCGTGCCAATTTCCACTTTATGGATTAGCGTTACCAACTGCCGTTGCGTCGCATATAACGCGTCGACGGTAATGTAAGAATGACGCTTAAATGTAATAAACCATAATTCATCTCTAAAGAGCTTTGAGCTTAAATTATAACAACGGTATCCTTATCGTTCATGGATTATGAAAGAGTGTACAATCAGGGGTGCGGGCATAAACGTAGGATGTCAAATGGGGATATATATTGTTGCATAACCAAGTCTTCGGTATTTAGATTTTAAAAGTTTTTACAGTATATCACATACGAATTCCACATCCTGTATTTTAGTATAGTTTGTAATGTAAATTAGAATCAGAGTTTCTGCGAACGTTCTTGAAATCAGGATAGTTATGGCTTCCCGATGTAACATATTGTTGCACACTGAAACCTTTAGTAAAAGCCAGTATATTGATTCGGCAATTATAAAAGAATAAGCATTCTGTTAATCAGACACTAGTTAGTTTTCAAGTTCTGCTCCAGAGTAACTAGGTCTTAAGTTAATACTGGGCACACAGTCTTTCATAGTTAGTGAGGGCATTGCAATATATACAAACCCCCCTTTCTGAAATAAAAACGTAGATTCGTTTATCAATCAAGACATAAACTAGCATGAGAGAACAAAATTTGTTGTCGAGTAAACATCAAATAACAAATATACAATAAAAACTGATTATGCTGCTTCGACCGGAAGCTAAATAAGAATTAACAAGATGCTCTATAATTATTAGCCTACCTAAAACCCTTCCAACCCTAAAATCCTACTCAGATACTGGATATCAAAATATTGACACTAGTTTAAGAGTCGTACAATCAAGTACTCGCTATTCTGAGGACGACGGTTGAATTGGCCTACTTGACCAGGCTACACAGATAACAATAACGATGATCTCGCTAGCGCTAGCTGTAGCTTATCGGGCCCAAGCTCGGTATTCTTTACCGACAAAAAGGAGCACCTTCATTCACCGGAACAAACCGACGTTCGCACCCAATGTACGAAGCAGTTAAAACAATTCTACTTTTAAAATGCAATTGCACCTTGACACTACTACACTTGAACAAAAAAAGGCAGCACTTTTAGTTAAGCTGCGGTACGGTACACGCGATCCAAGGGTGTCCTCCTGCACAATACAAGGAGCAAGTCGCCGAACACAATATTTTTAACCAGGGTTATACGTACAATGCGCTAGTCCCGGCTCTACTGAATTCATCCCGGCTGCCTCACTTCTTGATAGTCTACGAATCCTCGGTCGTAACAAGACTACTATCCCAACCGTTCGCATGTTCATCGCTTCCTCAAATTTGTTCCATACATTATGTTAACTTGGCACTATAAATGCCAACCTACCGACTTTTATAGTAATTAGTAAGCGCAACATTTGTGTGTTTAAATTTTTCCTTACATAAACAAGATGATAAAACCTACCCAAACGAAATTGACGGGTAAAGCTGTCAAAACTATTCCTGAGGGACCTCCATAGGTGGAATATACTTACGGAGATTAAAAATATTATGTATCCCGAGGACAGCCCCGCCATTAACGCTAATCTCATAGAAGTTTGGACCGGCCGTTCATGGACAAAAAAGATTTCTTTATCCGCACCTCTTCTGCGGACGATTGCGGATGAGTTTTAACTAGTACACGAACCCCCAAATTGAACTCCGTCAACTTTTGATTTTTCCGAGGCTCTCTCAACTTACGTTTTTCCGCATTACTTTTTATCTTTTCATGAGCCAACACAATTATTTGCAGATGGCTTCGCGTTGGCGCCTTTTGTAATAACCGCAATTTCCTCAACACCGGTTCATCCCGTTTTTTCTCAAAATGCACTTCAGCCGGGATTAATTTCGTGCTTTCGTGCACCGCCTCGTTCAACAACCCTTCAACCTTGTTCGACAACTGTGCCCATTTCCATGCGACTGATGGCAGAATGTTCTCAACTATTTCTCTATTAACCCTCTCGTTGCTATTGCGCTGGGGGTAATACAATGATGTATGTAACGCTTTTATATTGTCGCGTTCTAACAGTTTTCTTCACGACTTCCTAAACTGTGTCACATTATCGGGTAGAACCACCCCTGGCTTCCCTACTTTTACAAAATTATCATCCTTTAACCTCCCATATTTAGCACGAGTCGTAGCTCGACGTAACAAATATAACCGCATTTGTTTCGAAAACGTGTCTATCATTACAGCTGATTGAGTGGTACCACCCCGTGAACGCGGGAGAGGCCCAATATAATCAATACAAACCAGCTTACTTGGCTTTTGAGGCACCACACAGTGCATTTGTCCGCAAAGATGGGGCGCATTCTTGGCTATCTGGCACAACAAACATCCCGCCGTGGTACGACGAATGTCCACTCATTCTCAGCCAAAAGAAATTTCTTTTTAAGGCGAGGTAGCATTTCTTCGACCCGAAATGGCCTCGGTCTCATGCTCTTACTTGCACAAATCATTTGCAGACATTTTCGGCACACATCCGCGCTCCTTCATTCGCGTTACCTTTACGGTAGAGTATTCTATTCTCTATAAAATAGCAATTTGAAAATTTACTTATATCATCTTTTTTCAACCCCCCCTTTATTTTCCTACAAAAGCATTTACTCGTTATTCTTCCAATAACCTATCTAACTTCGCCCAAGTGCCTTTAAAAACTATACTTTGGTTAATTTGAAAAACAGCAGCTTTTTTACTTTTGTTCGGTAGCTCTTGAGTCCCCGACAAATCAATCGGATAGCGGGAGACGCAGTCATTTACCATATTTTCCTTCCCTAAATAATTAATAACATCAAATGATTTTTTTGCGATCAAAACCGTCCATGTAGTTAATTTTGAATTTAGTAACCGGCATCTCAACAAATACGACAATGCCTTGTGATCCGTTATAATTGTTAATGAGCGCCTCAAAACCAACGCACGCCATTGTTTTAAAGCATTCACCGCTAACGCCTTCTTTTCTGTGACAGTATAGTTCAATTCGGTAACTTTTAAGGTGCGATTCACAAACGCCAATATTTTTTTCCCCCAGAAACGAACGCAACTGCCGAATGTTTCTTGGTCTTGGTATTTCTTGTATCGCCCATGCTCTCGGGGTCCAAGCAAATACCCTCGGGCGTCACTATATGTCCCAAAAACTGAATACTTTCGCGAGCAAATTCGCATTTTCTTAACTTAATCGTAAGACTCGCTCGAGCAAACCGTTCAAATAATAGATGCAAATGTTGAAGATGATCAGTCGGAGTCGCAGACACAATTAAAATATCATCTACATATGACTTGGCAAATACCATGGTCTTTCCCCTAAAATAATGGAGAAACCCCGGACGAAACTGTCTACTAACGTACACAACCCAAATGGGAGCACTCGGAACTGATAAGTATTGCTTTCAGATAGAGTACCGGTAAACCTCTTACGACCCGGCCATCAATGGAATTTGAAATTATGAGCACGTCAAATCATTAGTTCTTATAAACTTTATTTTATCTGCTTTAAAGATCAATTCCTCCGGATTGGGAGGCATTACATGATCGCCTACCATTCTCGCGTTCAAATAACGCACATCTAAACAGACGCGGATACTTCTATCTTTTTTAATTATTACAACTAATGGACTGATGTATTCTGTGCGGGCCGGCTTAATAACCCCCCCAATAAATCATTTCTTTTATTTGGGTTCGCGCCGCCTTTTTATAAGCAAACGGAGTCGGATAAGATTTTATGATAAACGACGATTCATTTTGAAGTTCTATAACGTGCTCATATTCCTTAGTCAAACCTGCTTGCTCCGAGAATATGCACGAGTACCGATTCAATAGTTCAAACAAGTCCCCTTTTCCCCTTCTGTAAAAAAACTTGCTTGTTTCACCGTTTCCTCCCCATCTTTCAGCGTATATTAGCCTTTACAATTTGAAGCTTACAAACCATTTATTTCTGGCACTTCCACTTTCGTCTCAGTTACACTCTGTATATTAAATAAATTTCCGGTTGATTCTGCTTCAAAATTCAATCTAACCCCTTTGCTGTCATTCATTGCGATTATTTCACGTCTTCCAAAACCTATTTTTATTTGATGCATCTGTAACCATTCAGAATCCAAAATCATTTTTCGCGCTAATACTGGGATTACAATAAATGGTGTTTCCCATTGAAAACTGTCAAAGTGAACGCCTAATAATACTTGTAATTTTATGTTTGTTATTCCGGTGCCTAAAGCTCCACTAACCGTAATACTATTAACGGGAAAGGTTGGCACCTTGGGGTCGTTACCCGGAATTTCCGTCCTCAAATCCACGCCTAAGCAGTTAAATTGGATCCCGGAATCAATCAGTGTTCTAATTTTTCTACCTCGTATTTCTACTTAACGCACGGCAAAGTATCTCGCTGTAAATTTACCTCCTCAAAATCAAAAAGCAAATCTTCTTCCGGTTCTTGATTAAATACAGTAGCCACGGTTTCCATTCTATGACATTCACATTTGCCGGTCGGGTTTCGAAATTTCTATCGCCCCAATTTGCATTATTTTCGTGATCCCGCCATCTCCTTCGTAATCGCGCACGATTTTTCGTCGTACATTATACCTTCTAAATCTTTGCTAACTTTCTATTTCATCTACTCCCACGTGTCCCACGTGTCCTAAATTTAATATACCGCGTCTTGTTTCTGGCGGAAAATGTTGAGTTAACGTCTCTACCAATTCGGTCTCCGTTAACCTATCCGTTAAATATATCGCTTCCCTGACTAATTTTAAAAAATAATCAGCATGGTTGCTCCTTTCATATTTCAATACTTAATTTTAAAAAATATATTCCTCCGCGCTCTAGTACCTATTCATAAATCGATCCGTATAATTCTAAAAATCCTCAAAACTATCCTCTGACTTTTGCTCAATCGTTCGCAGAAACCTTTAAACAATTCAGTGCAAAAGATATTTTTTCATGAGGCGGTACACCTGTTTCATCTGAAATATTCCTTAATTTACACATAAATTTAACGGGGTGCATATTTCCTGATAGAGAAAACGTTAGTTAATCTCCCCGATCCCTCCAGAGTGCAATGTAAGATCGATCATTATCGTTAAACTCTAGTTTCGCTGACGACGATGGCGCGATAGCGGTCGACCTGTCCAGGCGGCTCGGCTCCGTGGCGTAGTGGTATGTGTCTGACTACTACGCCCAAGGTCCCGGGTTCGAATCCCGACACGGTTCGCTTGAAAAATGTTAGGCGAGCATTTTTCACAAAAATACACCCTTGCTCGGATGAGAGGTAAAATGGAGGTCCCGTGTGTGTTGTCACGCACGTCGAAGATCCGTACCTTGCTTGGAACAGCAAGGGTTCGTAAAAGTTCCAAATTTTTCAGGTAAAAAAAAACTCGCTTCTTGGCCAATGTGTACCTTCGAGTGGAGCATTGGAAAATCACATGTAAGGTCGACCTGTCCTCTTTCGCCGTTTTACCTAATATTGATAATTTGCTCATACTCTGTAGTATATTCTGAATATTTTCCATTAATCGTTCTAAATTCTCTTCAACTACCTTTATTCTTAAATTACTTTCATCATCAAAGTCCCTCAGGACCCACCTTGTCTTCTTACCCGACATTCTACTTTATAATCTTAAAAACTTCTAAAAATGACCAATGAAAGATTATCATCAAAATAATTCAAGAGTTGTGTCGTACACTTTTCCGAACGAAAACAATCAGACATTTCAAGTTTATAGTGTAATTTCTCTTTTGTTATTTTAAACTCAACAATACTTATCACCTACACCCAATTATGTCTTAAATCGACCCTCACATGGTGGGCCAAATATACAACCCTCTTTTTCTGAAATTAAAACATAAATTTGTTTTTCGATTAAGACATAAACTAACATGAAAAAACAAGATTTATTGTCGAGTAAACATAAAATAACAGGTATACAATAACAACTGATAATGCTGCTTCGACCGGAAAAGCTAAATAAGAATTAACAAGATACTCTATAATTATGAGCCTACCTTAAGTCCTTCTAAGCCCTAAAAGCATATCTAAATATTGGATATCAAAATATCAACACTAGTTTAAGAGCCGTAAAAACAAGTACTCACTATTTTGAGGACGACGGTTGAATTAGCCTACTTGACTAGGCTACCCAGGTAACAATAACGATGATCTCGCTAGCTCAAGCTGTAGCTTATCGGGCCCAAGAAGCTCAGCATTACTTACAAAGAAAAAGGAGCACCTTCATTCACCGGAACAAACCGGCGTTCGCACCCAATGTACGAAGCAATTAAAATAATCCTACTTTTAAAATGCAATTGCACCTTGTCACTATTACATTTTAAAACAAAAAAAGGAAGCATTTTTCCTTAAGCTGCGGTACGGTTCACGCGATCCACGGGTATCCTCTTGCACATTGCAGGAAGCACGTCGCCGAACACAATATTTTTAACCTGGGTTACACGTATATAATACACTAATCCCGACTCTACTGACTTCTCCCCGGCGGCCGCAATTCTAGAAGATCAACGAATCCTCGGTTGTAGCAAGACTTCTATCCCGACCGTTCGTTAGCTTATCGCTTCCTCGAATTTGTTCCATACAATGTTAACTTGGCGGTATAAATGCAAACCTACCGACTTAATAAGTGCTGCATTTTCGTGATTAAATTTTTCTTTACATAAACAAGTTGATAAAACCGCTAATACTCGGAACTCTATCCTACTTAATAATAATAAGTTAAAATAAACAATAGGCGGGGTCTCTGTATTTGCAAAGGTATCTATCACCGAACTCAGCATATTTATGTTTAAAAGATCCCGGAATCGCTTTGTACACTCAGCATAAAAAACGTTCAAGTGCTGGCAATAAGTACGTACATGTTCCTCTTATGTAGAGACCGTGCATTTATTTCCAATGCTCCACCAGAAGGTACTACATTGGCCAGGAGGCGAGTTTTTCGTTGCCCGAAAATTTAGAATTTTACCGAACCCTTGCCGTTCCAGGCAAGGTAGGGATCTTTAACGTGCGTGACAACACTCACACACGGGACCTCTATTTAACCTCTCATCCGAACGAGAGCGTAATTTTTGTAAAAAATGCTCACCTGTCATTCTTCAAGCAGACGGCCGTGTCGGGATTTGAACCCAGGACCTTGGGATCCGTAGTCTTACGCTTACTACATTGATCCACGGCGACGCTTCTTATGCACAGACCGTCCATTTATATTTCCAATACTCCACCAGAAGGTACTACATTGGCCAGGAGGCGAGTTTTTCGTTGCCTGAAAATTTAGAATTTTGCCGAACCCTTGCTGTTCCAGGCGAGGTAGGGATCTTTAACGTGCGTGACAACACTCACACACGGGACCTTCATTTAACCTCTCATCCGAACGAGGGCGTAATTTTTGTAAAAAATGCTTACCTGTCATTCTTCAAGCAGACGGCCGTGTCGGGATTTGAACCCAGGACCTTGGGATCCGAAGTCTTACGCTTACTACATTGATCCACGGCAACGCCTCTTATGCACAGACATTACATTTGATTTGCCAATGCTCCACCCGAAGGTACTACATTGGCCAGGAAGCGAGTTTTTTTTTACCTGGAAAATTTGGAATTTTGCCGAACCCTTGCTGTTCCAAGCAAGGTAGGGATCTTTAACGTGCGTGACAACACTCACACACGGGACCTCCATTTTACCTCTCATCCGAACGAGGGTGTATTTTTGTGAAAAATGCTCGCCTAACATTTTTCAAGCGGACCGTGTCGGGATTCGAACCCGGGACCTTGGGCGTAGTAGTCACACACATACCACTACGCCACGGAGCCGCCCTTATGCACAGACATTACATGTGATTTTCCAATGCTCCACCCGAAGGTACTACATTGGCCAGGAAGCGAGTTTTTTTTTTTACCTGGAAAATTTTGAATTTTGCCGAATCCTTGCTGTTTCAAGCAAGGTAGGGATCTTTAAACGTGCGTGACAACACTCACACACGGGACCTCCATTTTACCTCTCATCCGAACGAGGGTGTATTTTTGCGAAAAATGCTCGCCTAACATTTTTCAAGCGGACCGTGTCGGGCTTATGCACAGACAGCTGAAAACGTGGAAAAGTGGCGGTATTCGCTCGCATCTGCCTAAATTTTGTTTGTACAGAAGATTTCCTGCATAAGAAGCTATGAGGTTTTTTGTTTTTACTTAAATTCAAAGATGACCTTGCAATTTAACTTCATTGAATATAGTAACACGGTCTGATAAAGAAACGATGCTAATTTTGGAAGTATTTTACGTTTTCGCGCAGGTTTTCATGTCTGTTTTCAAGGAAGTTCTATATTGACTAAAATAGTTTGAAAAAACGATTTAGATAAACACATTGTGAGTACCAACGAGCTTCTACATGCAGCAGCAAGCGATTGCAATCTTTGTAATTTTACTACAAAGTTGGCCAAATAATTTATCATGCAACAGATTGCTTCTCATCTCTTCTACTGCGTCATGAAGAGACGATGCAAACGTTCATTAAGATTTTTTGCTACCAAATCTTCCCGATGTATAGCAAGAACATTTGGGACTCCTTGTTTCAAATGCGCTTCGTCATTGCGAGATACTATCAGTAGTTGCTGACAAAATATTATGCATAGGAATCAGTTTTGCCATCGTACCCCCAATATAAGTCACGCGGTTTTATGGCAGTGATTTTTATTTTCGATTGGAATACCTATAACATATCTTTTGATTTGCCCAGTAAATATTTGGTGTCTCCTTTGTATTTGTACCGACACAGTAATACTAGTTCGGTTCGAAATAACCGGAAGCATGGACTGTAAATGACTGTGAAATAAAAGAATAACTTGTTAGCGGTCTAACTAGAGGTCTCTTCTTTATTTATACAAATTATAAAAGCGTCACTGTATCTTGTGAAAGAATTAACCTTAAATTGATCTCGTCAGGAAAAAAATATTGTAACTCTAACAAAATAGAATGGCTAAAATAAATGGCTTTGCAAATACACGTATCAACATAATCGTACTAAATCAACTTAACGAGCAGAACGGAAAATTGTTTTGAAATAAACCCACTCTAGCAACGCACTATTGTTTTGCTCTCTCTGGAAATAATATGTTAACGAAGCTACAAAGCACTAGGAATCTCAACAGGGGCGCTGTAAAAACGATGAATGCATTTTAATTCTGTTTACTGGTGTAACCGATTCGTCGACTTATAACTGAACTGACAGTTTCTGCAGCTTATCAAACAACTGTAGTTTATTTTTTCTATAACAAGACGCAACTACACTAAATAAATTAAAAACGTGAGCATTTCACAGTGAAATAATTTATTAAGTATACTTACTAGCATTCTTACGACTTTGTGCTTGGGGTTTTCCGGCAAGAGTCACCATCAGCAAACCGAAGAAAAGTACAACAAATAAAACCTTCATTATTTAACCGATTTGTCTTCAATTAGTAATATAGTATTTCGTATAGCATCTGAAACAAATTTTATATTAATAATGGCTAAATTTGCACCTCATGAAACATCCAAAATAAAAAGCTCATTCAAAATTAGGTCATTAACCACTGTCTCTTAATAATAATAATAAATAAAAATTCTGTAGCACGATTCAAATTGAATATAACAAATAGCATTTAACCATAAATAATTAAAAATCCGATACGTATTTCAACCTCTAAGTGGTCAGTATTGAAAGCAAAACATGAAAAATAAAAATGTTGTTTAGAAATTCTTATGAGGATATCCTCCTCAGCACGAAGGATGATGTGAACCAATTTAACAGATAGTTAGCTCACAATATTCCCCTATTCAAATGCTTGAATGAAATAAACTAAAACTTTAGATTTAAAACCACCAAATGCTTATTTTGGTTATGATGATTTCTATTGTTTTTAGAAAGCGGCAGGTATAGTTGAGAGGTTACAGAATTTAGAAACCTAGTAGTTAAAGTTAAAAAATGATTGGAATTTTGTACCCATAATATATTGTTAAGCGTTTATATACTGTAGCTTCAATGATTATCCACATATCTAAAAGTTGTTCGATATTGTGCATTCGGAACATCGTCTTGCACTTTTTGTATCAAACAAAAAATTTACTATGCGCAATAGAAGTTAATTTTCTTTGAACATTTATTCAATTGTTTGAACATAGTATGTGCTTCAAATGGATGTTGCAAATTTTAGGTGTGGTACAATGCCTGTTGTTAGAACCCTGCTTGATCATTAATTTTGGTTGGTTGTCCGGAGCAAAGTTGTAAAAAATGAGTTTGCAGTAAAAAAATTGAAAAACATGTGTCAGGTTTAACTTCAAAAAACTTAGTAATCAATGTTGTAGTAATAATTTGTAACATGTAAACATTCCTAGCTAAATTATTTGTCGACATTACTGCTACAAACCCGTTAATTTAGTATTTATTCAATAACGTTTTACCCATTATGGATTCTAGTCTTGTATATTTAGTAAACCAATAAAATATAAAGCACGCTACTACTACAATTGAAATTACAATATCTAACGTGTTATATGACCCCAGCTGATCACATAATTACAAACCATTTCGCTGTTCCTTACTCGTGTGTTACGATATCTAAGATTTTCAAGTTGTTCGTCGACTCGTGACAGTGGTCACTTTTTCCTTCTTGTCAAGCTGAAAAGTCACTTATGCTGTTATCATACAGGTAAGATGAAGCAGGAAACCAGGTTTTCCTGACGCTAACACCTAATTAAAAACGGGCAGTTTTAGTTAATAGTTGTCTAACTCATGGAAAAGTAATTCGATCTTCGCAACGGCTTGTTTGAATAAGTAATTAATTACAATTTACAATGAAGTATATTACAGTGCAATTCCCACTACGTGCAAGAATTTTAATGAAGTAATAATGTTATGTTCAACTTGGTTGATGTTTAAATTAAAATTTATCATCATGGAACATATTTGGTACTTAAATTGTAAGCAGATTTGTTAGACAAAGTATTGAACTTCCCGTCCGTACCTACACATGTTGAATTGTTGGTTTGCATCATGTGCTTATCGGTTAACACGTCGTTGACGCAGATTGGTAAGACCATTTAATTTCCTGAGATTTTTGTTGCGTGTGCAGTGTTTTTTTTTGTGTATATACATATATATATATATATATATATATATATATATATATATGAGAGAGAGAGAGAAGAATAATCCACATTTGGAACGCAAATGCATGTTTATATTAAAATTAATAATAGTTTTAAGATGAAATGAAAACCCAACTTTATATGTAAATTTGAATTACCATTTCAAATCGAACTAGTAATTGAAAACCACTAACAGAACGGCTACAGCAGAATTTGAACCTGCGACCTCTGATTTTCCGGATCAGCGCTATAACCAACTGGGCAAATAGCCAATTGTTTAGATGATGTTATAATTAATACTGCTAAAGCTTGGCTCTTGTTACCGATTTTCAATTACGTCTTGCATTTTAAGGAAATTGATACTAGTTATATACATAATTCATGTACTAATTATATATATATATATATATATATATATATATATATATATAATTGTGTTATAATTAGCAGGTTTTAGGTCGGCTGGCAATAAAGAAAACTCTTTTTTATGGCCTAAATTTTCGCATATAGTGATCAAGCATAAAATTATATGCGAAAATTTAGGCCATAAAAGATTTTTTATAGCCAGCCGACCTAAAACCTGCTAATTATAACACAATCGTATAAAAAGAAGGTCGTTACAATAAAAAAAAGGTATAAATATATATATATATATATATATATATATATATATATATATATATACGTAGTGTTTAATTGTTGAGTGGTTGTAAATTACTTTATGCTCTGTTATATGCAAATGCTTAGCCATCCGTTTACAAATAATTTAGTAACATACTTGGTAAAAAGGTACCCTTTGTAAGAGTATAATATTTATGATATATAGAATGATTTTATTTCATTAATCACATGCTCAAATTTATAAATTATTCCTTGTCCACTATGTATGAAAAGATAGAAAGTATAGATAGATCAGTGTTACCTGTTGTTTGCAAAATTTAAAGTTACAACCAAATGACATTTCTTATCTTGTTTACTACAAACTTTATCTCAAGATGTTCAATTCATTCCAGAAAAATGAAATTTTAAATTAAGATTAACTAACTAATAAATTTTTGCATGAGCAAGCCATAATTATTGCAAAAAATACTTTACAAAAAATGTTACTGGCGTTAATCAACCTAACGGATCAAATATACGAGCTATGTACGATAAAACCGATCGTTTAGTGGCTGGGGGTTGAAAAGCACTCGTGTGATAAGTGAATGCGTCTTCAGGGAGGCTCCAAACTAATCCGAGATTTTTTATTCCAGAAACTTTATCGGAAAATTGCACAAAGGGTTCCAAATCAGAAGTAGTAAAAAGTGCGAGTAAATCCTGAGAATTACTAGACCTTTTCCGTATAAGAAATCCTGCACGACTCAATAATTCGCTCAATTCAAGCTGTAATGTTACAGCTTCCTCGTAACAGCTTGCGCCTGAAACGACGTCATCGATATACGTATGATGCATCAGCGCTTTGGAAGCTAGAGTATACTGTGAACCTTCATCAAACACGAGTTGATGCTAAACTCGCTGCCCCCAATAAGCAGAAGGAGCCAGACCATACGTTAATGTTTTCAACTCGTATTCGTTGACCGGTTGAGACGGAGACGGACGTCAGAATATGTGCTGAAATCGGCGATCGGCGGGGTTTAACAGAATCATCCTACACATCATTTTTAAATCACCGCAAAAAGCTATTTCATGACTCCGGAAAGAGAAAATAATTTCAGGAAGTCCTCTTTGTAATTTAGGACCAACTAACATTTGTTGGTTGAGAGTGTTTCCGTTTTTGTCGGGAGCAGAACCGTTGAAAACAACTCTCAATCTAGTTGTACTGCTAGCGGTTGTGTAGACAAGATGATGAGGTAGAATATAATTTGAGGTAGTCCGAGCAACTTGCACGTGATCCAGCTGCTCGTATTCTGCTAAGAATGCATTATATGAATCGTAATTATTTGAAGAAGAGGCAGGCGCTTTTCTAAATTTACATAAGTTTTAAGTACTGTGTGACGGTTATCAGATAATGTTACGGCTTGAGGTTTAAATGGCAACGAAACTGCATAACGACCGTTAACACGGTGATGTTTTTCTTTAAAATGCGTTTCACAATAAATATCGTCGGGGTTAGCTATATCGAGATTGAGAATTTCTTCTAATTCCCAAAATTGTTTAAGTTGGAAATCCAGTGAATCGGATGTAATAAACAAAGAAATATGTTTATTGACATTTGAAGGAATGTTACCAATAACCACATATCCAAAAAGTGTGTTTATGCATAGAGGCAGATCAGGAATCATATAAGGAAGTTCGCCAGTCATTATTTCCGAAATTGCACCAGCACCCAGAAATAAATCCATTTTAGCAGTACTATGAAATTCGTTGTCAGCTAAATTTAAATACTGAAATTTCTGAACTATATCAGCCGGAATGTTCCTTGTAGGAATTTCACTAGAAATAGCCGAGAGCACGGATGCTTCGCAATTCAATCTATGATGCCAAGTGTACTTTGAACGCAGAATGCAATTTACGAGCTTTAGAAGTGGTGAGTGAATTTGTTATTCCAGAAATATGCCGTGTACCAGGGAGTAATTTTAAACCCAAGCGCTGAACGCAAGCGAAAGGAATAGCATTGATTTGACTGCCCGTGTCCAAAATGGCTCTAGTAGGTTGCAAATTACCGCTAGAATCCATAATTAATGCATGAATGGTGCCGAGCAATACCGTAATCCCAGTGGAAATTACACTGAGAATTCGAAATCGAGGGGGTAGCTGTTAAGGAAGTAACTAGTGCGTTACCAAGAGGGTAAGTTATGCAAAAGAGTGTGGTGTTGACTCGACTTGCAAAATTTGCAAATACCAGTGAAACTACAGCTGATATTTAAGTGAGATCCTAAACATTTAGTACAACGTTGTAATTTTTGAATTAAAACGTGACGTTCTTCAGGGCCTGTTTTAGCGAAGATTTTACAACCATATATCTTGTAAGGCTGCTGGCAAATTGGACAACTAATTGTTGATCGTATAGATTTACTAGCTAAAATTGTATTATTCAACAATACTGTTTTGGATATACAATTCTTACTGCGAGATTGAAAAAAATTGTGAGGTTGACTAAATTCCGAAGAACTATCAGAATTCTTTTCAGCGGTTTTGGCTTGTGCAGTTACAAATTCCAACAGGGCTGCATAAATGGGAACGTTACCCGTGTTTTGGTTGAGATCAAAGGCAGTTTTGCTTTTGCGGTCTAAATTTCTATAAGAAATGTAGAAGAGTAAATAATCAGATTGATTGTCTACCTTTATAGTTTTTAATCCGTTTACAGAATTTACATTAGCATTAGCTTAATCGCTATTTGTATGCACTATTGTAATTTTCAAAATACGACGAATTAAGTATAACTATAACACTGGTACTTTATTTATCTAAGAAATTCATAACACATAAGGGAATGTACGTCTACATTAATTTATGGATATCAAACGTCAGTTAGGACCGAATTTAAACTCAGAACTAAACTGTCCCCACGGTGTTCATATTTATATACGATAAGCCTTTATTCTGGAGGAATCAAGAAGCATTTAGAATATTCGTCATCGAACCGTTCGACGACACTCCTATCGTATTGCGATACTTTTTAATTATCTATTGATACCGGTAGACAGATACGAAGTCGCTTTCGTTAAAACAGAAAGGGTCCTTTCGAGAATCCTCCACACATTTTTAAATTAGTATTACAATATATTGAAAAGCACAGGGTCGAAATGGGAGCCTTATGGCACACAGGAGGGTATCTCGTGAAATATAAACATTTATCTTTATTTTTGTTTGTCGGTTTTATATTATATATATATATATATATATATATATATATATATATATATATATATATATATATATATATATATATATATATATATATTGTTTTACTTTGTTAATATGAGTTTCATATAACTATTTCGACTTCTTTCAGACACCTACTTCTGCGATTTAACCCGTAGTGCTATTTACAGGTCATGTTGCATAACCGGATACTGTTTGAATTTGAATCGAATGATTAAATTACTTCTAACACACTAGTTGCATAGGAATGGGCCGTTATACTGGGGTATTATATGAAAATAATTAAATCATACAGATCATTTTACAAGCAATAGAGTACAACAGTTTAAAAACACAGATTTTAGCATCATCTCAACTTTGCTCATCGGGTTTTATGCTTATTATATGGATGTTTATGCATGTAGCATAAAATCATTACAATTATTACCATACAATTTTCACTTTTCTAATTTTTAGCACTTAGTATGTAGATACAGCTTAAAATGTATATTATATTATAATGTTTTAAACAAATAAACTTACCCAAATTTTTCAAAAGCAAGAAGATGAAGACAAGTACACGTCGAGTACTACAATAGATTTCCGAAGCGGATGGCTGAGTTAAATACAGTTCTGAACGTCCGCATTGGATGTGATTAGCATTTTCAAAAACAAACTAAACGTATTGTATTCATGTTTTTGTAACATCATAATCAAATTTGAATATTTTTAACATTGCACCAAATATTAGTTCTAAATGAACGGTCTGTTAAAGATTACGTTTATGTTCTTCTATATTTTGTTTTGTTTACCAAAATTTCGATGGCAAGATAAAGCAAACTTTAGAAATGCGGTACAATTATAATAATCATTAAAGTCACAGTTGGTTTCAGAAAACCTTCATTTTTTAATTTTTGATGTATGGGAATTCTCTTAATTGCATATTACTGCAAGATTATGCAAAATTGGGATAAATTAGTGTCTTGTTCATATACAAAGTTATTATCGACGTAGTTTATGAGCTAGCTTAAACGGTTTGGAAGCTACAAAATTGCATGCAATTTCTGGACATATTTTATCTGCTATTCAAAATTAAGTCTGTGAGATCCGATTCAGTTAAACTAACTGCCAGGGCCCTCTATCGGATGCGTTTTTTGTTCACGTGACGCACGTGTTAGTTTAACGCATTCCTTACTGAAAAGCAAATACTTCATAATATTTAGAAGAATTCCACGGGCAATTGAACAACCACATTACAGTCCTAAATACGTGTTTTGCCGATATTTAAAAAAATTTGTCAGTTATGAAATTACTCATCTTAGGTCTTAATTCCTGGAACTGGTTAGATTCGTAATCTCATTGTTTCCAATTCTGAGCTATTCTATACATTTCCTTGAAATTTTCACAGTCTGTATCTTACACTATCTACGTGGAATAGTTCGATCAAGGTCTATCTTTGCCTCTCTTTTTTCCTATCTCTGCTTGTAATACATCCCGCACTAGTCCTCAAAAAAACCCTAAAACGCATCCTGTCCTTTTATTTCCCATATTTTATTTTTGTTTTCCACAGATATCTTTATCTCCTACTATTTATATAACCTAATTGTTATTAACTTTGAAGCGCAAGATTCCAAAAGGCTTATACCGTTTTTCTGACTGCTTCTTCTATAGTCCCTATTTCATAGACGTACTGTGCTTTGCTCCACATATATGCTTTCAACATTTTTGTATGTTTGTTGTCCTTAAACATAACCGCTGCTCTTTCTTGTTATACGCAGTTCTGTTCCCATTCTATTGATTTACAAATATATACCTTATTTTCCAGATATTCAGTAGTATGTGAAAAGGGTTAAACAGCCTGCAGCTACCAAGATCCTTCACCACCTGAACATTTGCCAAATTAATATTTTCCAATATATCTTTTCGCACAATCAACATTAGTTGATAATAGTTCAACACCGATACCTGTAGTTGATCATGATAATCATAAGATTTAAGTGCAATTATTTTTTCGCCATTAGGTTTCTGTCTTGAATCTGGTTGGACGCGTACCTCTACTTATTTCTATTCTGAGCTAGCCTACACAGTTCCCTAAAATTTCCACAGCTTAGATACATTACATGTGACTTTCCAATGCTCCACCCGAAGGTACTACATAGATCTGGAAGCGAGTTTTTTTACCTGCAAAATTTGGAATTTTGCCGAACCCTTGCTGTTCCAAGCAATGTAGGGATCTTTAACGTGCGTGACAACACTCACACAAGGGACCTCCATTTTGCCTCTCATCCGAACGAGGGTGTATTTTTGTGAAAATAGCTTGCCTAACATTTTTCAATCAAACCGTGTTGGCATTCGAACCCAGGACCCTGGACGTAGTAGTCACACACATACCACTACGCCACGGAGTTGCCTACAGCTTAGATACAGCTCGAATCCCCTTCTATGGTTTTCTAATTATGTACTATTTCACTGAGATTCAGTGGTATATGAAGGAGATCAAGCACCCTGCGGTTACCAAGATCTCCCACACTTAGACATTTGTTGAATTAGTAATTCGTCAGTAAATCTTTTCGCATAATTATCGTTAGTTGAGAATATTGTAAACCAATAACCGTAGTTGATTATAATAATTATCAGGTGTAGGTACGGTTATTTTTTTTGACATTAGGTTTACAACTTATGGGCGGATTGCATGACCGTGCAGGCTCGGAAGGCAATCCTGTACAAGGAACAAAGACGTGTGGCGTTAAGAGTTGCCAGTGCTTATAAGACCGCGTCGGCAGAAAGTATTTTAGTTATCACTGGTATAATACCTGTGGACCTGCTTGCTCGAGAAAGAAAAGAATATAGGATAGAGAGCATTGATTCTAGAAGAGCACGAGAGAGGACGATTATGAGATGGCAAGAGAGATGGGATACATCAAACAAAGGCCGATGGACGTATGAGTTGATTCCAGAAATTTCATCATAAACCGAGGTCATGGCGTGATCGCTTACCATCTAACACAGGTGTTGACCGGTCACGGATGCTTTGCTAATTATCTTTATGCCATGGGCAAATATAGCGACGATAAATGCATTATGTGTCGTGAGGACGATGATCCGGAACACACGCTGTTTACGTGTGCTAGATGGACGCAGCGTAGATATAAGTTAGAGAGTGAGTTAGGCGAGAGAATAAATACCAAAAATTTAGTAAGCCTATTGCTTGGTTTCGCGGCCAACTGGAAGGCCGTTGACGAATATGTCAAATATGTCCTGACGACCAAAGAGGCCAAGGAAAGACAACTAAGATGATAAAATAACTGCTATGCCCCCTGACGGCGCAGTAGTTGAAGATAATAACCATACCCCTCGAGATCCTCGAAGTAATGCCTAACGGTGGTTCCGGGGAGACTCCGTCACAAGAGGGAAGGGGAAGGGAGCTTAGTGGGTAGTCCTGAGAGATAGTGTTAGTCCCACACTCCCTCCGGTAGTTGATGCTTAAATAGCCAACCGGAGGAAGGCAATAAAAAGCTTCTCCTAAACCCATTAAAAAAAAGGTTTACAGCTTGGAATTTCCTTGAAATTTTCACATCCCACATTTTTTACTATTTATGTGCAATAGTCTACCTCCACCTCTCGTTTTTCCTATCTCTGCTTCTAATATATTCGGCACTATTCCCTCATGTATGAAACCGATCATGTGACCAATTATCTTAGCTTGCGTACTTGTTTCTGTTATTCACATATTTCTTTTTTCACCTACCATTTCTAGTACCTGTTTGTTCTTAACTTCGTGTGTTCATAACCATCATCGTCTGTAGCACCACATTTCTGATGTTTCTATCTTTTTCCTGTCCGCTTCTCCTACTGTCCAAGTTTCACAGCCGTACAGCACTGTGATCCACACATTTACTTTCAACAATCTATTCTTTGCTTCTATGTAGGTTTTCTTTCAACATAGAACTTGCTTTTTGTTATTAAATGCAGGACGACATTGTACTAATCTTTCTTTCATATTTTTTCCCATATGGCATTATTTGGTTTCCTAGATAGCAGAAATCCTTAACCTCTTGTTGAGTCCTTGCTTCCTATTTGTATTCTAGTTCTTTATTTATTTTCCCCTCCTGTACATAATAGTTCTTTAATTTTATTTTAGTTAATTTTCATACCGTATCTCTCAGGTAGAACTGTTTTCATTTCATTAAGAGCGGCTTCTAACTCTTCCTCGCTAGATGCTAATACCGCTATATCGCCTGCAAATCTTATCATATCAATCTTTTGTCCTTGCAATATATTTCCAAATGATTTCTTACATTCGACAGTATTGCCTCTTTGACGTACAAGTTAAAGATTGATGGGAATAGGCCACATTTCTGTCTTATCCCTTTCCTAATATTTGCTTATCTACATTCCTGCTTTAATTCTATTACCGCTGTCTGTTCTTTGTATTAGCTATATACTATCCGACTATCCCTAAAATGCATTCCAATCTTTTTGAGTATTTCGAACATTTTTTTCCATTCTACATTGTCGAATGCTTTTTCCAGATCTGCAAACCCAATATTCACGCTTTTCTCTTTTTCTATTGTTTTCTCCTGTTATTACTCTCAGAGCTAAAATATCCCTCATGTTCCTAGCAATTACTCGGTCCGTTTTTTCACCCGTCTTTGTACAATTCTAGTTAATATTTTTGACACCTGTGCTGTCAAACTTATTGTTCGAAAATTTCACATCTACCCACGCATCTCTTTTCTCTTTTCTCTCAAGTTGGAAAAGACGTTCTGTTACTTTGTCCAGCGGCTTTTAGGGTTTCTGTTTGCACCTTATCTGTACCCGGAGCCTTACCATTTTTCAGATCCTTTAATGCTAATTGAAACTCATCTCTAAGTAAACAATATCGCAAATCATCCTTTTCAATGTCTGATTACTTTTCTAATGCTATTAGTTCCTCTCCTGCATTTAAATTCCCTATATATTCATGCCATTTAATCACTTTCTCTACATGTTCAGTAATGATGTTTCCTCTCACCACCCATATATTTTTGCTACACGGTTTTATGTCTCTAAAATTCATTCTAATTAGTTTGTATGCTTTGTCTGACTTTCCTATTTCCATCTTGTATCTCTTTGCAATTTCGTCAATCCATTGTTCTTCAATTTACTGCATTTGCAAATAATATCTCATTTTGTGGCTCTGTATCTCTGTGTTTCTATTTCGTCCAATATATTTTTGTATTTTCGTCTTTCTTCTACTAAACTCGGGGTACTCTTTGTTGTCCATGGTTTTGTATTTTCTTTTTGTGTATAGGCAAGAATATTTCTGGTCGCCATGTCTAAGCTGAATCTAATGTTATTCCATTCTGTTTCTACTTCCTCTGTACAACAAATTTCTCCGATATCTTTCAGCAATTCATTAAACTTTTTTCAAATCTTTGGTGTATATCTTTATCTTTTAGTTTATCAAAGTCAAAGCGTTTTTTTCCGTTCCTTTTTTTCGAATTTTTTAATTTAAGAGCGGCCTTTGTAGTTACGATGGGGTGGACTGTGTCTACATCTGCTTCTGGTTACCTTCTACAGTCTTTTGCTTGGTTCCTACACCGCCGTCTTACAAGAGTGTAAACTATTTGATATTTTCCTATATCTCTTGGCATCTTCCACGTATATGATCTTCTAGCATGATGTTGAAATAATGTGTTTATTGTTTTTGTCGCAAAATACTACCAGCCTATTTCTCCTGTAGTTTTTCGTGCCTAAACCAAATAAACTTACTAACCGCTCTTTCTTACCATCACCCACCACTGCATTAAAATCCCCCGTAATTATTAAACTTTCATGTCCTTTTACGTATCTTAATATGTCTTCGATACTTTTGTAGATTGCCTCTTCGTCATTGTACCTAGAGGTGGGCATTTATACTTGTATTATTACTGTATTTACCGGTTTAGATTCTAATCTAACCATGAGTTTTTTGCCAAGTTATTTTTCAACAAATTAAAGGTAAATGTAAACAATACGGAATGCGAACCAGCGACACACAATAATTATGTACCGCAAATTAGGGCCAAATTAGACGGTACTGAACAAAAAATTCTACTGGATACAGGTAGCGCTGTTAGTATTATTTCCGGTGAGGTTTTTGAATTACTGCAAACAAGAAATACAAATATATTAATATTGCCCACAGTAGGAATTTCGATGCAAAGCGTTACGGGAAACAATTTAGCTTCGGAGAGGGTAAGTTGACCATCGACGCGTTAGAGCTTGTAGTCGAAGAATTCAAGCAGGTGAGGGGAGCAAAGAGTATTGCGTAGTCGTGACCTTGGAAATCTCAGGAGCATTTGATGCTGCCTGGTGGCCATCTATCTTTTGGGAGTTAGAACGCAGAGAATGTGCGCGAAACCTGATATCATTAATCAAGAGTTACTACTCGGGACGATTGGCACAGGTCGAAATTCCGGGCGGAGTTGTGTCGCGAACAGTGAAAAAGAGATGCCTGCAGGGGTCATGCTATGGTCGCACATTCTGGAAGTTGTAGTATGAAAGCATCTTTACGGTTAAATTGCCCAAACAATGAACTATTGTTGTGTTCGCAGATGATACACAGCTGATTATCAGAACAAACTGTTTAATGGAGATGCGAGCAAAACAGAATAAAACGTTGAGTAAGTTGCACAAATGATCGCAGAAGGTCAAGTTGAAATTCAGCAGGTTCGGTAATTGACGAACTTTCAAAACTTAATCGCGTTTAAGGTAGCAAGGGCGTACAGCACCAATTCCACGGAGACGGTGATTAGTAGGATGCTGCCAATCGAATTCGTCGCCAAGAACATTAGAGATCGGAGGCTTATAGATATAGGACGAGACGGAAAATCGTTGAAAATCTTGGTCTTGTTAGTAGTGAGGTTGAGAGAAAAACCGTTATTTCCGGGCTAGGGTAACCGGTTGGTGTCAAGTGGCTTGATTTTGTCGTAGGCAATAAAAGCGCAGAATTTATACGGATGGCTCGCGAATAGGAAAGGAAAGGGTTCCGATTCCAAACTGAACTTACGGAGTCTACCACAATCTGTTAGTACGAGTTGGTAGCTATAAAGGAAGCTATAGAATACGTCATCAACCACTTAAGCACAAGTGGATACTCTATCCTTAGAGATAGCAAATTTGCCCTGACTGCTCTGGTAAATATGAACACCTCGACAGATCTTCAAGGGACCTGTGGAGAACAGCGCGTACGGCACTTGGGTTTCGAATTTGAAGTTTTATTGTGTTAGGTCGTATGACGGCAATCTATGAAACGGCAGAACAGATGAACTGGTCAAAATTGCCGCAACAGGGGAGTTTCTTGCATCGTATTCATCGGTACCGAGATCGCTAATTAAGAAAAGGCTGCTAGAAAGATCAATCCAACAGTGGGAAGGGAGATGGAACAACACTGCTACGGGCACGTTGACCCACAATTTGTACCGAACATAGAAGCTAGAGATGGAAGTGAAGTTCGATCATATAATGGTGCAACCAGTAACAGGGCACGAGGCACTGAAAGCCTACCTGCAAAGATTCATATTGACCGAGAACGATCGTTGCGAATGCGAGAAGGGCGCAGATAGCTCCGAGCACGAACTTTTTAACTACCCACTTGAGATGGCTTACAGGAGGTTGGCAGACATGAAACTAGCGGGTATAAATCGAGGGGGGTCGCTTGAAATTTAGAGTAGCAGTTAGGTTAGATTTAACATAATTTATTTTTTGACACGATATAATTTAATTTACATAAATAAAGAGAAAACGGCAAAGATGTATAAAAAAAAAACACAAAGAAACAAAACATCAACATATCTAAATAGGCACGATGAACTTCACGCTAAATTAGTCACTTTCTTACCTATAATGAGTGGAAAAAATATCGGGTATAAAATCAAACACTAAACCGGCGTAATAAATAACAAAACAAAACTAAATTTCTTAATTAACTTAAAACATCCAAGTAAATCGATTAAAGATAGAAATTAAATTAGAGTAAAACCGCACATCTCCTCCAGGACTTAAAAGTTATAGTGATTGTGATACTCCAAACATTTAGCGCATACCCACCAGAATTTTAGCAGTACACACCCATCTCCCCTTAGCAGTAAGAGATAATTAGGAGTAGGTAAACGGCCAGATCTTCGGATCCTGGAGAAATTTTTATTTGAGGTATTTGTAAATAGTGTGACGGCTGTATTTGCACAAGCACTGATTTTATACTTGTATTGTACATTTACACATTTTATTATTCTGTCGCTTGATTTGTTTTGTTTGGCGTTTTGCCTATTTTTGTCGTGTATTATTTATAGAAGGGAAAATTGAAAATAGAATAAGTCAGTTAAAGAACGATAGTGAGCTTTAGGGACGAATTTAGGCTGAAGTTGCAATAAATTACTTTTAATAGGGCGGCCGATGTTGTAAACTTATACAGAAGGTACATATGGCTAGATTCGCTATTAATAAATTTGGCGTATTCTTAGAAATTCAAATTCATTAGTAAATACTTATTTAGCTGGAATTGGATGGTTTTAAGTCGATCCTTCAGGTCGCACCGGTAAGCGGAACCGGCGGCCGCTATCCAGTGTTATGGATTCTCTTCCCCTTACTTTAGTGTTATGTTGATTAGACACACACCAAAGTCAACGCTATCGTTACCACCATTTAACCCCAACTTTAGTTATAGTCTATAAATTATATTTAACGATGAGTTACTTATGAAGTCAGATATATATGATGCTACGTATTACTTTTTGAACACTATTACACCAGCCCTCCATTGGGTGCCAGTGAAACGAATAATGTTTTTTGAAGCACCTGCCCTACGTTTATAGAAAGCCAGTCAAGCGAATCTTTCCTACATACAACTGGTCTCACGTTATGAGCAAGTGTAACGAAGTCTTCCGACATAACTAGGGGTCTATTCCTCGGGTAGAGCTATGAGAAATGGGGGGGTAAGTCGAATTCTGACTGTATACTGAATCTAATCTAAAACAAATAGGGCGCCACCATGTCCTGACTTAATTAGGGTAATTGCGTAGTATAATTCTAGGGGCGGACGTGGAAACCCAAAGAAAAAATATCGCCTTCGATGACAGGGACCCGTCTTAACTGAATAAGACGCTGCTCCTGAAAGAAATGGTAATAATTATTTTAATAGAAGGGTGGAACACTATTTGTGTGCCACAAACATACCTAAAGAAACATCAAAATAAATAACTCCTATATAAGTTGTCATTAAAATTCTACTCATACGGAAAATAGTTTCTTGTCGTTAGTTTTGACCATCTTTGATCAAAATAAAAAAGCTTTAATTTTGAACTACTAATTTACTCAAAAGATTCTCTTTTAAAACAAAATTCAATACTACAAGGTTTCATAAATAATTACATGAGGTCAAGTATTTTAAATAAAGTTTCATCAAAATAATTTCTCAGCAAACATTTTAAAAGGTTAGTGTTTACATGTTACAAAGAAAAGCCGACTCTGGCAGATCTGTTGAGAGGGTTACAAAAATAAAGCATATTAAATCACTTTTTCTTAATCTTAATTAATTGTTTCAATTTTAGTTCTCATAAAGAAAGATCGTAAAAATATTCTTATAAGTTCAACTTATGCAAGCATTATTCAAAGCATATGTTATTTGAACACAGGTGTCAGCATTAAACTGCAAGCAAACAAGTGACGTAACAAAACATCTGTCGTTGTTACTAACAGAACAAAATGAACCACGTGTATGGTTTCTCAAATCATTATAAATGCTGAATTATAATTTTAACACTGAAAAATTCAGTCCAACAAACAATCTAAAATTTATATTATTCGTGCTTTTATGCACTAAACAA
Source organism: Platerodrilus igneus (assembly GCA_036346225.1). Lineage (NCBI taxonomy): Eukaryota > Metazoa > Arthropoda > Insecta > Coleoptera > Lycidae > Platerodrilus > Platerodrilus igneus. Next base: position 297,531 of record JARFIW010001350.1, on the reverse strand, counting down.
AACTAGCGTGTTTCTACTTTAGAACACGAACAAAATTCTTAAAGCTATCTACGAACCAGAACTGTATTAATTGGATGTTAACAAGTGTTGCAAAATCAAACATAATCGCCAAACTTCCATCAGGTTTGTGGTAATATGCTCTTCTACCAATTATTCAATTACTAAATTACCAAAACCGCTTCTTACGAAACGCAATACAAAGTCGTTCTCCATCAGTAGTTGGAATTGTGGTTACTATAGTTGGTTTTATGGTGGTGGAATACGCGCTAAACAAAATACCTTAATTAAACAAAGTAAATATTCATTATAGGATACCAACCGTTATTTAAAGATGGATCTCTAATCGTCGAAATGTAACCGCAAGTTCGCGGCCTGCCTCCAATTGTACATCATTGTTTAACAAGCTTGCAGGACCGACCCTCTTATCACCTCGCACGAGCGACGACGTAACCCCCAGCAGAGGCCTTCAAGCAACTCGCGCCTGCGGAACGTTTTATACATAGAAAACAATAAGTAGATACGACCTTAGCGTATTACTAAACTCGTTGCTTGTACTTTACTAATAATTTGAATAAAAGCGCTTTATGACTTTGCCTTTTATGATTGGATTTAGTAACTGCGAAATAAACTTGTTACAATGAAGCGCATAGTCAATCGCGTTTAAACCCAATGTAGTACCTTTGTGTGGAGCATTGGGGGACGTGACCGCAAGTGTAGCAGTCTTTGCTCAAATTATACGACACATTACATTGTAGAGAAAAAGTGCCATTGGAAGTAACTGAGTAAAGTATGAAATAAAAATGTCTGTCCGTGTGAAATGATTTTTAATTACTTTTTCAGCCAATCAGACCAACTAAATTAACAAAGCTAAGGAAGCTTTAACTAATTTTGTCTTATTAGCTTCATGTTTTCAAGCCTCAAATTATGGTAAAACAAATGTAATCAAAAACAAAATTTAAAGAAAACAAAAAAATACTCAAAATTAAAATCCAACCTTTTCTAAGGTATGAGTTTTAAATTTTTTTCCAATGGATTACTGAAGATAATTCACCGTACAGACTGTAAAAAAATGAATTAACTAAGGTCTCATGCGGAATTGCAGTTCAACTTCCACGTGATATTGGAAGGGGACGGTTCTGGCATTTCAAGTGTGGGACGGCATACGGAACGGGCTGAGCATTCTTAATGCGAGACGGGATTCGAACGGGACATGCGATAAAGTGTGGGACACGACACGCCTCAACAACCTGTTCCGCGTGTATCTCTAATTGAAGTGCTTCATGTTTTTAGCATGAAGGCTTCTCGGTCTGCATTGCGCAGTGAGAATTGCTAGCACTCATATTCTATTAATTATGCATAATAAACCTAATTCTAGTTAAACACGATGTCCTGCGTGGCTATCAGGAAGTTTCATTAGTTATGCCTGCTGAAGTTGCGTCAGTAGCGCAAAACTTTAGGAAGAAAAGCGGCAGATGAAATTTTACTTGTATCGGACAAAGACTAGTAGTAAATGAAATTTTCAATGGAATTTCTTCTATGTAGACTTTTTATGAGTGGAAAAGGGATTAACATACGTTCACCTTGCTAATTACACGTCGCTGTGTGTCTATGATTGCCACTCAATCAACTGGCGCCTCATGCTATTAACCCTTTTGCTAGGCTTGCTTGTCAAATTTTTACCAAATCTAGTAACTTTGATATTGTACATTTTGCAATTTACGTGTGACACTGTAACGATTTTATTTTCTATCATTATGTCTACAGAAATTTAATCTATTTATTTATTAAGAACCAACTTAATGCATAATAATGCTACACAATCCACTAAATAAATATTACATATTGTCCAATAAAATATTAGCTTTCAATTCAAATTTTAATTTATGCGGTGACAAAAGATGCTTTTCTATTAGTGTCATTCTTAGAGCTCTCTCTGTTAGACGATTGTAGCGTTGCCTTGTTGTCAAGCGGTAACACGCGTGAGATTATCACTTCCAATACAACTGTCGTCAGAAGAAGTCGAATTGTTCCTTGAATACAAGGACGATGACGTTTGAGGTATCTACGTGTTGGAATCACGTCAGATTTAAAATTGTTTTCGTGAGATAATGTCGTCTCCGAAGCTCACTTTTGTTGTCCACTTGCTGGAAAATAGCTCGCAGATGACGAGGAATTATTTTGGTTGAAGGGCCTTGGTTAACAGTAAGTAGTACTGCTTTTGTAAACTTATTAAATAAAGATTTTTCAGTGCAACTTGGAAATAATATTTAACTTTGTAATAATATGCAACTTGGAAATAATATTTAACTTTGTAATAATATGTAACTTTGAAATAATATGCAACTTTTAGTTAACAGAACTTTTGTTTAACGTAAATTATTTAATCAACATACAAGTAGGAAATTTTAGAAAATTTAACCTTTGTACGAGTGTGGATTTGACGAGTATCAATTGGTTAATATGGACGCCGTGATATTGTTTGGAGCTTTAATAAGCAGCAAATTTGCTTGTACTGCATTGGAGATTTCCTTTATTTAAATGCTGAAGCAAGACGCCTAGCAGGTATTTTTCCGTCAGATGAACATCTGGTATGTAAATTTGCTTTCGTATGTTAGCTGTATCATGGATATAGCAGACAAATAATTTTTTGTTTAATCAAGTTATTTGAACTTCAAAGTAGGTGAATGACAGACTATATATTTTTCATATTAAGCAACAGCAACCTGTAAATTTCCATTTTTATAAATTTTTTATATTAAGCAACAGGAACCTGTAAATTTTCATTTTTAAATCTTTTTATTAATACATTGAAATTACGGAAGATGTCATTATGAGATAAGGAAAGTTAAATTCAACCTTTTATGAAAATTGATATAATCATTTGAAACATGTTTTACTCGAATCATTAGAAATTAAACTTATACGTTTCATATTTCACTAATAGCTGAGTGAAATAGTTTTTTGTGAGGTTATAGTAGATCTACTCAAACCAACCGAAATTGTTATATATAAGTAATTATTCAGAAAGTAACTTCAGGCTCACTCATTTTTTTAAGTAAAATTTGGCTAGATATTTCTAATAGAAATGACCATATTATAAAACTGGAAAGTACTTATTATACCAAGTACTTTTGTAAATATTTTTCAAGAATTAAATTAATCAAAATTATATTAAATGAAAAAGATGTTTTGTAAATAGCACAATAACTAAATACTGAAGGAATAGATTTTTATTTTGGTCAAGACTATTCTTTTTAATTGGAATGAATGAAAGTTGATTTGAATTAAGTTTTTAAATTTTGGGTATAAATGCACAAACAGTTCTATCTTTGTTTAATCTGTTCACAGGTGTAGCAGTAAAGTATAAAGGTCAAAGTCGAGCCATGAGGGAAGAAACTTTAGGGATTGTGTTGTTTTTAATAAATTGTATAGCGGTAATTGAATAAAGGTTTCCGCATTCGTCTTGTACAAGGGACTTAAGTAAGGTCTTCTTCGTATAGAAAAATTCGGTGGCGCCATATTCTTTATATTTTTGGTCGCAGTCCAACCCCGACCCACAGCTCATGTTCTACCCAGAGCAAATAGTTCGACTAGCCGCTTAGCCTTTTGAGATTTCTTCAACTACGTGCCATTAACCATGGGAACTTGCCGTGGGCTGTATCCGCTTACTGGAAATCCTCGTAAAACTTTCTTATGCCTTTCAGCTGGTCACATAGAAAGAAAAATTCCTTAATATATAATTAAAGGCTATACCACTATACTATTTGCAAACCAGTCTTGAACCTTTCGCTACACCTGTTTTACCATACTAGGTCAATGTCAATTTTTTGTACATAATTTGCATACACATGCAAATCTTTTTATCCTTAAATTAAGTAATCCAATGGTTGCCAATATCACTTCACAACCACTTGACCGATAATTAATTTTAATAACACCTACATGTGCACCATCTTGAAATTAAGTAATTCAACGGTTCCCAAAGCTTTTTTATTTATAAACATTTTGTTAGCGAGTAAAGAAATATGTTGCCTAAAATACTTCTGGAACTAAGGATCTATAATTAATTTTAAGCTAGGATCAACCCTTAATAGTTTTATAGCCACTAAACGTGTAACGAATATATATCCTGTGGCACTGGTTTTAAAGGGATCATATCTATTCATTGCAGATCTGTGATATCTAAAGTTTGTATTCAATATAGTAATATCTGAAGGAAATAATTTCACAATAGAACAGGACGTTATTATCATTTAATGAGCTTTAAATGCATTACTAGGAAATATTTAATAGCAATAAACACTTTGAAAACGTATTTAAAAAGGACTACGTAACGAACAAGTCATTTGTGTAGCCTAATCAGTAAGCGGATTATATCCTTTCTTTTATTAAATTAAAATAGCGCTTGCGCAAATAGTGTCACGAGGTGACGCGAAAGACATATCAGCTGTTCTCTACGTGGAGGATAATAAAAGGCAAATTCGCCATTGTGTTTTAAAATATGAACGAAGCTACAAACTTCAAAGGATGCGGACACGATCGCGTGTCAAATGGTGTTTTCGGATACCCATAGTATAGTAGGGGGATAGGATTTGTGGTCGTTTTGGGGGCTCCAGAATGTTGTCATCCTTCAGGTTCCGGCAAGACAACGGATCACGCTTTTTAACAAACATGGCTAGAGAGATCGGTGACTATTAACGGTGAGACCACAATATTTAAGTAATTTTTATACTAAAACAAAAGATCTTTAATTTCTTAGCGTTTGGAATAACCAGATTTATATTTAGTAATTAAAGCAACTTTTGTTATGGATGTATTTAAAGCTGTTGTTTGACATTTATTGGGGAAGACGTATTGAACAGATGTTGGTCGTCAACGTTATATCCTAGGCATCAAGTTTTGTAAGCAGGACCAGAGCTTGTGCATCGCAGTTCGTTTGGAAGAGGTAACTTCTTCGCAAAGTCTAGGTATTTAAACTTTCAGTTACTACGTTTGCTAGACTTTTAAAAGTGTTCATACTAAATATTAATAGAGGATTGCTTAATCATGTTAAATTTTGCGGGCGAATTAACTTTGCGTAAGATCATAAAAATAGTAATATTTCCTTAATTTGATAACAAAGTTATTTGCTAAAATTGTGCTAGACAAATTTAAGCAAAGTGAAATATGGTTCTTTAGGAAGTAATATTAAAGTAATTTTGTAAGACACGTGGAATATACATGTGTTCAAAAATATTGATATTTCAAAGTCCACTTCCTGTTTAAAAAGATTTAATTACAGATGTCTAATCTTTAGTAAGGTCATTGTGTGATTTCTATACCAGGATAAATTTGAAACTCTATTTACTTAAACTAGCTACGTGTGATTTAAATTTTTTATAAGGAATATGAACTAAATTTATGTGATATATATGTAAACCAATACACAGATCTGTTCGTTGGGAATTAAGAATCTTCTTTAAAATATTATTAAAAAGTAAGGTTTTGTTATGTCAAGAAAGATCTATAGTTAAAATCAGAATTCAATTTTATTATTTTATACTTGTAACTATATTTAACAAAAAAAGGAAAGAGAGAAATTGCATTAAATTACATTTTTGGATTCAAGTTTTTTATTCTATGAATAATTAATTTTAATAAGAATACCTTTGAGAAAAAAAAAATTTTTTGAGTAACGAAATTAGACGAATGCTGAAACAATATAAAAGTACAGACATATTACAATTGACTTATTCTTGATATCCATTTTTAACTAAAATACCTTTGGTGTAGTAATCTCAAGATGATTAACTCATAATTATTATTATGCTCTTTTATTAAAAAGCACAAATAGTGTCTTCTTAATAGAAAATTTGTTGTGTAACATTTTCTTTCAAGATCATCGTGATAGAAGAGGATGCAGATACGTTCAAGAGGTTTCCAGATATGTTAGTTCATTAAGTTGTAAGTTTTTTTATAGTGCTTATATCCATTGAGTTTCTGTATCTTCTCATAGGAGTATTGAATTTCTTGTATTGTCCATATAGATACAGTGGCGCTCAATTTCCCTTTTTCTTTCTATGTTTGCTTATTATTGAGTTTACACCATACCCACGCCCATTCTCATTGCTCACCCTTGGGGTAATTCCCAGACTAAGCCGCGAACAATAAAAAAGGATAAAGCTTCACTTGCATTCAACGAGCGGGTGTAAAGTCATTTCAAACGTCTACTTTTTATTTATAAACATTTTCTCAGCGTGGAAAGCATTGAAAGTGTTCAAATTGTTTTGAAAATCCCAATTAGACATTGCTTTCAACCCTGGACCAACACTTCTAAATATTTATTTATTTAGTAATAAGTAGTATTGTCTGGTACTGGGAAAGTAAGGCATAGTAAACGAAAATTAATTAAATTGTTGGTTATTTTGCAAGGATTCTCGCCAACTTGTTTATTGCTAAACAATTTATTAGCGTATCAAGCATCCGATGAGTTCAAGGCTTTTGGAAAGTCTCTATTGGACATGATTTTTAATCAAGGACCGCCCTTATTTAGGTATATTTTTCCTAAACCGCAATTATCTTACATTTTTATGAATAAATATTTTTTAATCGTGTAAAACATTTAATGAATTCAAATTTTCTTGCCAGTCTCAATCCGACACGATTTTAATCTAGGACCTACCTCTAACAGGTATGCCAACTTTTTATTTCTAAACTTCTTTTAAGAGTGTAAAGCATTTGATGGGCTCGAATTTCTCTTGAAAGTTCCAATCCGACATGACCTTTAATCCTGGACCAATCCTTGATTTTTATGCCCTAAACGCTTACTTTTTTATTTCTAATCTGTCTCTTAGTGTGTAGAGCTTTGGATGGCCTAAAATTTTTAGAGTAGTAAGAATTCGCAATTAATTTTAACTTTAGACTACCCTTAGCGAGGTAAAATCCTTAAACCCCTACTTTTTATTTATAAACTTTTTGTTAAGGTGAAAACGTTTGATTGTTTCAAAGTTTCTTAGAAGTCCAATCCGACATTATTTTAATCTAGGACCAACTACTGACATATTTACAACCCCTCTACTTCTTTAATTCCAGCAATAATAATTTTTGTTGCTCTATCTATTTGCTCAGTCTTTGGTACTTCGCTATGTGTTCACAGCCTTTGACTTTCATAGAATTTCGTGTACTTGTTCTACCACTCTGTTTTAATGATGCATTCTCAGTGTTTCCCAGATATCCGAAAAGAACCTTTAGCCCTCTACTTTCGAAATTAGTAATACCATCAATCCTAAAAGTTGAAAAATATCCTTCTGTAGACAGACAAACAAAATCGACCCCGTTAAGCGGAATTAACATGTTAGTAGAGGATGTGACCGATTGACGGTTAGATCCACCTTATGAGATCTACTAGATCAATCGAATCCATTGCCGAATCGACCGGATCCAGCGTTGGATTTCGACGTCACAGCTACTTTAACTCTGCGGATAAAAAGCTCAACACATCGTCTTAATTGAAGAAATAACCTACTCCAGAATTTTTGGATACTTTTGGGTTTTATTTAAACCTCTTTTATGGGGGCTCCATTCTACCGGATTTTTTTACCTACGAGTCAACCTAGGCACACTCCCTCAACCCAAATTTTTAATTAATGTAGTTATAGACATTTTCTAACGTACAAAACATAGAATGGTTTAAAATCTACTGTAAGATGCAATCAGTCATTCATTTTAGGGCCAACCCTTACCATTTTGGTATCACCGATAAAATAATTTAAAACTCTTATCGAAATCTTGAGTAAAGTCTTTAAGTAATTTAAAAAATTAACAAAATTTGTATTAGAATACCATAACGGATGCATTTTTATCAAGAGATTTTTCTAGAACGTATTTTATCTTGTGTATAGTTTAAATCTGTTAGCATTTGCAAACCCCTTGCCCTTTCGAACTGAGAGCTACCTTAATACTTTTGAAAACCTATTCATTAGAGGAAGGAAACTTATTTTAAGTTATTCAATAACATTGTTTTTATGGGGAGTCTATAATAAATTTAAAATCAAAGATTTGACTGAAAACGCTTCAAATCAAATAAATTAATCACAGAGGGAAAGTACATACATTGTTAAGCTATGAAATTTTAATCGTTTGTATCTCATTTTGCGAGCGCAGTTTAATTATTGCTAATGTAAGGTAGCGAAGCGTTAATAAGTTTATAATTATTGTTTAAATACATGGCGAGGTCAAAATTTAATTCTTTAGCAGAATTTTAAAGTAAAACTTGGTATTCCTAATATCAGTATCGTTTGTTGGTGTATAGTAAAATTAGGAAACGTCGTTTGCTGTAATTAAAGTTTCGAAAAAATTTTCCGTGCGATTTTCCATGAGGTACTATCTTAACATCCTACATATAATGTTGATAATTTTTATTACATATCGAATTTTATATCAATCTTATTTATAAATTTTTAAACACCTAATCCTTTCCCTACAAATTTCCTTATTTGTATTTTGTACTCGCTCGGTGTACATTTTCCACTAGTGTAACCTATCAGATTAGTCTAAAATTTTCTCAGCTACCCGAGTCTAAAAGAGGTTTTTTAATCGAAGCGCTGCCCTTTCCGCTATCTCTATTTTTAGATTTTTTGCCAAAACTCACTTCTGGCAGCATTTTAAAGATAAATCTATTGTTCAACCTTTTAAATTATATTAAAATTTACGAAAGAATTATGGTGATAACACTACTCTAAGCCGCTATCCATATCTGATGAACATATTGTGTTTCTAGTTTATTCCAGCAGTTACTCTATCTTTTAGAAAACGAGCAACAGACACTCGCACACTGTTTAATATCCAAAACATAACAGCAAAAAACCCTGCATTTTTGTTTAGATTTAAATCCATAAATTGGTAATAGAATAAAACACAAAAATATTTATTAATATCCAGGATTGTGAAAATGTTCGTACTACATACCATACATGTATTAAATCAAAGTTATACGGTAGAGAGCATTAAACGATTATTATATTCAGTATTTAAGTTCCAATTCTACATTGCTCTAGCTAGAAAGTGTATCTATGATCAATTTTCGATGTATTTCCAATTTGCAGTTAATCATTAAGACGTACCTTCTGAATATTACAGAGCCATAGTGAACGTTCTGATATTTGTTTAATTTAATTTACTAAAAGCAATAGCGGATAAAGCCCAAATTCAATCGTCGACCATCAAATACTAATTTCACAAGTTTTAGAAATGTGTAATAAAATTGACCATTTACTTCACTAATGCCTTATTTTGCTATAAAACCGCCAAAGCTAGACAACTCTTTCATTTTACATTGTCCGCTTGGTTAACGCTACAACATTATTGCACGCGTTTTCAGCAAGTCAACGTTTTAATAGTATATTTTTCAAACTATTCGCCGTGTGAAGACAATCGACTAAGAAAGGTAAGCCTTAGTTCGAATTTTAACCTGTAAACATAAAAGAAATTAAGATTTCACCTGTACAGTTGAAAAATTGTTAATCTATAATTGTTCCAGAATGAATATCTTAAGTTTTTCGTGCAGTGCGTGCTAAAGCGTTTTTACTGGGGGTGACCCCGTAAACAAACAACGAGAAGCACATCGAAATGGTTTATTTACAGAATGAACTAGAAATAACAGACGTTTGGTGGGAATTAAGGATTTGGCAAAGCAGTCGAGCGCAGCGCATGAAGAATGTATAAACGCAGCAATTCAGTTAAAGTGAAACAATTTGCTATTTGAAAAACCATACGCCATAACAAAATCTTATTCTAAAATTATAATTGTAGGTCTAAATCCGTTCGACAATTGTAAAATAACTTTCAGATTTGTTGACAGCATTTCGCAGACCGTACTTGAGGCGTCCCTTGATATATTTAACAAGTTTATATCCAATCTTCCACATATTATACGCAATATGGAAGTTGGTGTATGGAATCAGATATATAAATTGACAGCTTGCGTTACTATTTAAATAAGAATTGCTTAGTGAAGATGGTGACATTTGATGAGAATTACATGTTATTTACCAAAACAATTGCCGAGCACTTTTCAGGGATACCTCGGGTCGTTGCTAATACTTTAACCTTTTATAGGGCAATTTGATATCTTTAAAATTTTAAAATAATACCAACGGCAACACTGCGGCTAGGACTAAGTATATAAGTATTACCGACTAGTATATATTTTTTATTTGTCATTTGTTATTTTTTGCGTGGTTTACATTTTGACCAGTGTCCATTGAGATAAACTTCAATTTGCTGTTTGCACTGGTTGAAATATACACCACATCAAATGTTGGGCATTTGAGGGTGTGTCACCAGTTGTGTGTGCACTTGTGCCGGTATTTAGATTTAGAATTGGACGTAAATTAGTCGACTGGTGTGCATGCGTCATATTATTACATTTTCCTGAACTCATGCAAAAATTTTATTCATGTAAATAAAGAATACTCATTCTATCATTCAGCTTATTTCATTTATTATGAAAAAACCAAAGCAAGGAATGCACAACACCATACTGCATTTTGTGCATTCTATACCTGAACGCTTCGGTTTTTTTCTCTGAACTACACTTTGCAGATCGTCGTGAAGTAGTGTGTGATGGCATATAATCGCCTACATTAGAAAGTCCAAAAAGGGTTTACTACACTCACACACCGTCCTTCCAACTTTTTAGTTCTATTTTTCCCTATAACCAATCCACTTTCTCTACATTTTCTTTCATTATAGTTTCCAATTAGCTGATTTGCCAATATACTTCTAAAATATGGATGACTGTGTGGTTTGTTAACGTAATCTTGTATAAAATGTACGCATTTACAATACTAGCTAGCATCAAGGAAGTAGCAGAATAACTTGATCCACCATCGTCGAAACTTCCAAGTCAGATTATTGCAGGAATGTTGTTGATCGAACAAATCCACTCTCCACCCATATGATTATTGTAGTTTTCTACGGATTTTGGACATTCTACTGTTACTTTATCTTACTCTTTATTGGTCCGTTTCACTGTTGCTGATTCTGTTATTTTATGTATAGTACTTGCCTTACATGTAATTTTCCAATGCTCCATCCGAAGGAATTATATTGACCAGGAAGCGAGTTTCCTTTTACCTAAAAAATTTGAAATTATGCCGAACCCTTGCTGTTCCAAGCAAGGTAGAGATCTTTAACGTGCGTGACAACACTCACACACGGGATCTCCATTTTACCTCTCATCGGAACGAGATCGTATTTTTGTGAAAAATGCTCGCCTAACATTTTTCAAGCGAACCGTATCAGAATTTGAACCCGGAACCTTGGTCGTAGTAGTCACACGCATACCAACTATGCTACGGAGCCGCCTGTATAGTACTTGTCACAGGAACACTTTTTCCACGATCCATCCATTTGCTAACTGTTATTGCTTCGCTATCAGTAACAGAATCGTATTCACCTGAATGCAGCTTTCTATCTAAACGAACCTCAGTCTTTGGAAAGTATTTTAGATTTAATCTAACTGTTCCACAAGCAAATAAATTGCGAGCAAGAAGGGAAATCAGTAGTGAATAACTCGAAAAAAAGTTGTCAAAGTATATGCAATACCCTTCACCTTGCATTGGACTAGCTAGTTCTAAAACTGTTTTTTTTTCCCAAAGACCTTTTTTCTTTTCTAACCCTTTTTCCTTCATAAATTAAGAAATTGATTAAATATTCTGTTTTAGCACACGCTTTATCGTTTTTTCAGGCATGTACTGCTTCAAAGTGTTCGACCTTTGAAAGCCACCATACTCTCATCCACGGCTAAATATCTGCTAGGGTATTTAGGGTATTTAGAAATCTCTTTTCAAGAATGGACACCATTGGTCGTACTTTATAGAACTTTTCAAAAATAAGGCTATCGCGTGTAGGCCTGGTTATATTGTCATTTAGATGTAAAAATCGCAATATTTTTAGAAACCTTTTTAGAGGTATTACATCAGCTACTTACTGAGACTAAAAATTCATGTCTGAAGACTAGTATAGCCGTTGGTTAGGTTTGGAAGTTAATCCCATGATAATTAGCACTCCAAAAAAATCCATTAGCTCGTCAACAGCTATATCCAATTTTGTATTTCGCTGATATGCGTACCTATTAGATTCAGTAACAATAACATCACAAACTTTCCGTCAAACAAACTACGAAATATTTCACATAGAGAATTGATATTGATAGGTATTTTTGAGCCAAACGGCTCACTAAAAGTGTAGAAGTCAAATTTATTTACATTAGTTTCTTTTTTCGACCAAATAGGCTCAGCAACTTCGTTTACAGAAATATTTATAGGTACAGAATTAGGGTGAGGTACTCAACTGCCGTTAGTTGATAAACAAGTGAATTTTGTGTCACCAACAAACTTTTTATCAGGAATAAAAGTAAGATCCCTTACTGAATCGTCGCTACTGTAGTAGCCTTCCCTTTGAGAAACGTCCACATAGTAAGATGAACTATCAAATTTCCTTTTAGGCCTAGTTGTAATTACTGAAACCAATTGATGTATATCTCGGCATCACTAGCACCATATGCATCCGAATCCACCGTCTGCTCTTCTGTAAATGCAACGATAAAATCGAAGAGTTTGTTTGATTCTAAGCGGGCCAATTCGTCTAATTCCAATAGTTGACTCATACCTCTGTAAACAAAGTAATTAGCACTTTATCCAAATTGGTTGGTATACCATCATCATTAAGTCTTCACTCCTGGAACTAGTTAAATGCGTACCCTCATTGTTTCCTATTCTGAACTAACATATTAAGGATTAAGGCTTTACTATGAGCTCGTACTAAACCGGAGTTAAAGTATAGACTGTGGTAAAGCCCTGTTACTTTCTATGATAATATAATTGTACGTATGTATCTGGGGTAATTATTTATTTCAAAATGTATTGTTTTAACAAAGAGGATGTATATAATGTATAAATATTGAGTGAACGAGGAGTTTTATGTTGATCTTGACGTGTCTTTTTCTATGAATATGTTAATAAACTTAGACGATTTACCGTAGTAGAATTTTTTTAGTAGTTAGTTTGATTTACAGAAAACAGCTGAGCAGCCGTGGCATACTTCGTGGCGAAGCAGAAATATTTTATGCTTTTCAGGTATATAAGCAGCTTCCGCAGCACTTCGGTACCGAGAAAGTGGGGCTTTTTGTAGTATTGAGTGACGACCTGCAACGAAAATCAAAGCAATTTATGGCCACCCAATTAGGGGAGCAACAGTCTTTCAAATAACAATTAATACATCCACAGCACTGTTTTTCTAACAAACAGTATTTTACATCTACAAAAACAATTTTCAGCGCAATCTTTAAACACAGTATCCAACACCGCCACAACAGTTTTGTCTTACGAACAAATCTTAAATCTAACATAAAAGTATAACTTATTGATAATCATTTACTTATACTAAAATAGAATCTAGATTATCTCTTTGTTAATTAGGATTTTCATCCGAAATTAATCTAGATTCCCTATATAAATCTTATTATGTACAAAATTCGATAAAATGTAACTAAAATACAAAAAACTACGTTACATTGGTATTTACCTTAAAAAGCGCATCTTTGCTAAAATCAACAAGTGTCAACTCATCGGTCACAACAATCCTCTCGATATTACTTATACACTTAAAACGGTTTTTACGCATAAATCTTCCTTGCTTCGGTATTCCAAATTTCTTAACCTTCTTGAAAATCCGTTAAAAGCACATTAATTCTGTCATAACTAAGGAAACTTCTCAAATAAAAATGCTTCTTCAAAATAAGATTCCATCACTTTACAACTTGACCTAGTTTCTAAATAAATGGAAGTAAATTGAATTGTAAGTAAATTGTAGAAAATGTTATGGTATAGTGTGATCAATTTAGGAAATTAAGAGCAAAGGAAACCGTGTTCCGGGTAGGGATAATATTGAAGGGATTGCTGAGACAAGACGGTTTGGCGTCCTTCAACTATGAGAGTGGAAGACGCCTTTTAGATTAGGTGAGTCGTTAAGATTATTTTGGATTAATGTCAAAACACACATCTATAACTCAAAGCTTGGGTTTTACCCTCCACATTATAATTTCCAACCGAGGGATATTCACCCTGTAATAAGCAGGTGCGTTGCGGTTGTGTCAAGGTTAACTGCTTTCTAGCTATAGACGCAGCATACAAGTGAAAATGTGTGGGGTTGCTAGAACAAAACAGTAGTCGTGAGGTATATTTACGCGCTACAACACGAACTGAATTTACTTAAGATGAAATGTTATTCAGTTAATTAATTTACAATATTACTTCAATTATTAAAATACATGTTTGAAAGTAAACGTTCCGTCGCTGTATAATTATGTTTTATTCCTTTAACTAAGTGAGCTACAACAGGTCAACGTTTCTGAAATATAACGGTTGATTTCTATACAGTCATGAATGGGTTTACATTCTACAGTAAACACAACAATAATTAATTGTAGCACAGTGCTATAAAAATTGGTCCTACGAGAAGGGTTTTATTGTTTTACGAACTAGCAGTTTCATTAATACTCAGCAATAATTAATGCAATTATTGGCCGGTTCGTCTTTCACAACATGAAAAGTGTTCCGGGTTTTTCAAGCAAAAAGTATCGTTTTTTACGGCAGCAATAATTAATACAATTATTGGCCTGCACATTTCTTGCTATGCGAAAAGAATTCTAGTGCTTTTTAAAATTCAACTGTCGGTTTTCACAAGTGTAATCAGTAGTGCAATACTGAGCGATCTAGGCTATTTTTCCTCATCTGCTGCAAGGTCGGCTATAAGGCTCAAGAACCATCAACAAGCATAAAGTTATTGCGGAAATTCAAGTTTGGACACCGCCGTGGACTAAAAACCACAGTTGGGTGAGATAAAACCATTACATTATATTCCTTTATTATATAATTGTTGCTTCCTATTGCATTTCTGCTCAGCCTTTAATTTCAATCCACGACAGTGCGTAGTAATTACTAAAATGTCAGAACAATTAAAAGCATTAATGAGGCAGCGTGCCGTGCTAAAGGCTAAATGTACTAACTTAAAGAAATACTTAGGTGAAGCTGAGGAAAGGTTTAACTCCCACGGTAATTTGCATTTAGAAATTTCTATTGAAATGCAAACGCGTATTGATAAATTTAAACACATTATTGATGATTTCAAAACAATTCAATGAGAAATGGAGATATTGGACTTAGATTTAGATACTCAACTTTCGGAAAGGGAATCGTTTGAAAATACTTATTATAAAATTATGGCTATTGCAAAGGGAATGATACGAGGAGAGATAGGCAAGGTTGATAGCGGGGTTGATAAGGAAGGCGATGAGGTGGGGTCTGTAGTTGGATCCGTTTCAGGACAGCCTGATAATAATGCTACCCGAAATCAATCTAGTGCCATATAGCTTCCACAAATAAATCTACCAGTCTTTACCGGTTCGTATGACCTTTGGGTAGAGTTCAAGGACATGTTCAAGTCGTTAATCCATGACCGCGACATTCCTCCAATCCAAAAATATCATTATTTAAGGGTGTCCCTTCAGGGTCCAGCCATACAGATTATACAATCGCTCGAGTTTTCTGCATCCACGTATGGAGATCGCATGGAACGCTCTGTGCGAAAGATACGACAACAATGCTCTTTTAATACAAAATAACGTGAAGGCAATTTTTAATTTACCTACAATGTCCAAGGAATCTGCTGCTATATAGCGTACCTTTGTAGACAGTCTTTTCAAACATTTGAGGGCTCTGAAAAGCTTGCAACAGTCTGTAGATTCTTGGGGTACTCTTATCATTTTTATTGTCAGTGGAAAGTTGGATAGGGTTACCCTCAGGGACTGGGAAAAACAAAAGCCAACAAATGAACTCGCGACGTTAGAAGATCTACATAGTTTTCTAAAATCAAAAGCCGATCTTCTAGAATCATTGGACCCAGAATCCACAACGAAGGCTCCAAGTAAGCATTCTCGAAGCGGCTACAATTCTGTTCTTGTCAATGCGACAGTAGAAAACTCATGTGGCTTTTGCCGGGCAAATCACACAATCTATACGTGTACTAAATTTTTAGCTCTTTCTTCAAAAAATCGCTACGATAAAGTTAAACAACGCCAACTATGCGTAAATTGCTTGCGCCTTGGCCATACTCTAAAAAATGTAAGAATTCTGGCAAACGTAATAAATGCAACCTTCGGCATAATACCTTATTACATTTCGAGCAATCATCTCCTAACCCTGCTTCATGTCCTAGCGGGCCCGCAGCGCCAACTTCTGGCGAGAGTGGTCCAGTAGTGCCATCTACACCTGCTCAAAATCAAGGAGTAGCCCTATCGAGCAGTGTACCGTTGGCAACCACCGGGGTTTTACTTTCAACTGTCACGGTACAAATATATGATTCCTGCGGAACACCTCATGTTTATAGAGCTGTTCTTGACTCAGGGTCACAGTCAAATTTCGTGACAAGTAAACTTTGCAGAAGGTTAAACTTACCTCTCATTAACATTGCAGCATCAATTGTGGGTATAGATCAAGTTGCATCGAATCTTCAGTATGGATGTGATATTAAAATAGAGAGCCTTTATTGTAAATTCCAAGCATTCTTGCCTTTTTTGGCTATTGACAAGATTGGTACTAATCCTCAAACTATGGAAATCGAGGTCGCAAACATAAAAATACCTCCACATATGCGTCTGGCGGATCCAAATTTCTATAAACCCGGTCCAGTGGATCTAACACTAGGTGCTGGAATTTTCTGGCAATTGCTGTGCATAGGCCAACATTTATTGGGGCCTAATGGCCCAAGTTTGCAAAAAGCCAAGTTGGGTTGGGTTGTGTGGGGCTCCATGCCTCTCAACTCTCAGAAACAAGCCTATATGTGCAATTTTGTTGAAAATCTAGATGCGCAAAATCAACTGGAAAGGTTTTGGGCTATAGAAGAAATTAATGACGATAAGCGTCCCTGTCTATAGAGGAAACAGAGTGCGAATCAATATTTACTAAAACTACAACTACTACTCCCGATGGGCGTCTGGTAGTTACAATTCGTCTCAAAAGATCGCCTCTGGAGTTAGGGGATTCAAAAAATATAGCTATAAAACGCCTGCTTGCCCTCGAACGCAGATTTGAGCGCAAGCCAGAAACAAAAGTATTATACGTTCAATTTATGGCTGAATACGAAGCTTTGGGGCATATGACCAAGGTCGTTGAAGATAACTCATTTCAACCAAATTATTTTCTCCCACACCATGGGGTACTCAACGAAAAGAGTGCAACTACGCGTCTCCGCGTTGTTTTTGATGGGTCTTCACCCTTCGAATCATGTGTATCGCTGAATGACTTACAAATGACAGGTCCTACGGTACAAGATGACATCTTTTCACATTTATTACGTTTCCGTCAAGACCCCTTTGTAATAGGGGCAGATATTTCTAAAATGTATCGACAAATACTTGTCCATCCCAGTCAAAGGCAACTCCAACAAATCGTTTGGCGAAATAACACCCTTGAACTCATAGCCACGTATCAGTTGAATACCGTAACATACAGCACAACCTCGGCCAGCTATTTAGCTACTCGTTGTTTGCAATTTCTAGGCGAACAGAATAAACAGAAATATTCAGATGCCTCGCAGGTAATCTTGAACAATTTTTACATGGACGATATGTTTGCCAGTGGACCATGTGCTTCTAAGTTAGCTTCTACCGTCAGTCAAATCAAGGAAATACTCCAAGCCGCTGGATTTCCGCTTAGTAAATGGATTTCAAATTGTCCTTTCGTGTGGCAAGAGCAGGAATTTAGCGATAACAATGTAAAACTTCGTTTTGGAAAAAGCGAAAATATTTCTGCGCTTGAACTTTTTTGGGACTGCAAAAGGGATTCCTTGCAGTTTCTAATTAAGGCTCCTTCGGACAATAAACTCGTATCTAAGAGAACTATACTATCCGACATAGCTTTGATATTTGACCCTTTAGACCTCATAAACCCTTGCATTGTAACGGCAAAAATATTGTTGCAACAACTATGGCTTGAAAAGCTATCTTAGGACGAATCGATTCCTTTTTGTATCTATACTAAGTGGCACGAGTTCAGAAGCCAATTGCTCATTTTAAATGAATTTCTCATTCCACGCTACGTTTGTCTAAATAAACCAACAAAGATAGAGATTCACGGATTTGCTGATGCATCTCAAGAAGCGTATGGTGCTTGCGTCTACGTACGTAGCCTTGATGCGTTCAACAACATAACCACGCACCTATTATGTGCTAAAAGTCGCGTGGCTCCTATAAAAACTCTAACTATCCATAGGCTCTAATGCTAGCCCAGCTGATCAATAAGATGCGACAATCACTAACCATATCCATTGACACTTACAAATTGTGGTCGGATTCCTCTGTAGGGTTACATTGGTTGAATACTAGCCCTAGGCTCCTACAGATTTTTGTTGCTAATCGGGTGTCTTCTATTCAATCGCTCACTGACATTTCCGCTTAACGACACGTTAGAAGCGAAGACAACCCTGCTGATATTTTATCCAGGGCAGAGTCGCCTAAATTATTACAAAAACAATTTGCTCTGGTGGAACGGCCCCTCATGGCTAGAACAGCCAGAAGACCAATGGCCCGAGTCACAAATTGGAATTATAAGTACTCTACCTGAACTAAAGTTCGGGATGAATTCTGTTCTATTTGCACCAAATAATGTAACTTCAAGTTTTATTGAAGACTATTCTTCTTTAATCAGACTAAAACGTGTCATCGCATATTGTTTACGATTCTCCTTTAAAGCTTCCCAGAGAGATCCTCAAAACAGGCTAGCTGGAGAGTTATCCAGAGGAGAGTTAGAATCCTCCATTAAACAGTTTGTCAAAATGGTACAAAAAGAGCACTATTTAGATGAAATAAAATCTTTAAACAAGCTTGAGGTTGTTCCTATAGATAGCAAAATCCTAAAATTAAATCCTTTTCTATATATATATTTCTATATATTTCATTCGTGTAGTGTAGATGGTTGAGTAAACATCGTTGCGGACCGTTCGCAATAGTTATTAATCAAATGAGGTAAAAAGTGCATGTAAAATTTCCAATTTTAGACAGTTGTGATAACAGTTACATATGCAAAGAAATCGGCAAAATTTATAGTGCGAGATTTTTATTTCTATGCGCGTTTATATAGTTAAACTACCTATAAAATTAATATATCAATTGGAGTATTTATTCGTATTTATTCCTATACACAACGATAGATAAACACATATCAGTGCTTATCAAAACTAGTTGCCGATAGCATATTCAACAAAATGAATCAAGTTAATACTATCATGTCTAACTTGGAGGAACAATTTAAAACGGCAATGATGAACTTTGAAGGCAGACTGCAATCTGCGCATGATAATGGAACAATCAGTCAACAAAATGAGGTAGTAAATATTGAATCTGACTTTAAAACTTTAAAAAGCATATGTTGAATAGCATTACTGATATAAAGTCATTAATTGAAAATTTAGACGCAAGGATTGATAATCTACAACAATACACACGCAGAAATTGCCTTCTTTTACACGGAATAAAAGAAAACAATGATGAAAATATTATGGAGATACTATCGGATCTATTTATGAACAGACTTGGGGTAACAGACTTCCATTATTCGTTCATAGATCGTACTCACCGACTAGGTGTACCAAGGAATAATAAAATGAGAGCAGTTATAGTGCGTTTCTGTTCTTACTGGATGCGCGACAAAATATGGGTAAACAAGAAGAAATTGAAGGGTACTTAGATATTAATTACGGAAAGCCTAACCAAAGAAAAACTCGATCTATATAAAAAATGCCAAGAAAAATTTGGATTTAAAAATACTTGGACCGCCGATGGACGAATCTACTGTTCTGTAGACACTTTATTTATTTATTTATTTATTTGTTCCAACGTTTCAGTAGTCTGCTACCTGAAATTTAAGCAGACCTGGCTTTCCCACAGAAAGTAACCATCATGTGTTATGTGTGTATGTGTGTATGTGTGAGGGATGGTTGTGTGTGATGTTGGTCCGTGTTTCGTTCTCCCTCTAGGACCAGGACCATCGGCAGCCGGATATCCCAGTCGTCAAGAAAGAACGCACGACGGACGTTGCCTTGTCAGTCCGGACCATCGGCAGCCGGAAATCCAGATGTTGAAAGGCAATGGAAGTGTGTGTTTAGGTGTGTGTGTGTGTGTGTGTGTGTGTGTGTTGTGTGTGTGTGCGTGCGCGTGTGTGTGTGTGAGAGAGAGTTGTGTGTATGTGTGTTGTATGTAATGTTGGTATCCGTGTTACGTTCCCCCTTTAGGACCAGGGCCATCGGAAGCCGGATATCCCAATCTTCAAAGAAGAACGCTCGACGGATGTTGCCTTATCAGTCTGGACCACCGGCAGCCGGAAATCCAGATGTTGAAAAGGCAATGTAAGTGTGTGAAAAGTGTTTTATGTTTGCACAGTACATAAGAGGTGTTTTGTGTGTTTGTTTGTGTGTGTGTGTGTGTGTGTGTGTGTGTGTGTGTGTGTGTGAAGTGTGTTTGAAATGTTAATTTGTGTTTATGTTTGCCCAGGTTACTAAAAGGTTGGATTGAATTAGTATAATTTTGTACATGTTTGAACTTATACTATTACATAAATAAAAAATTAGGTTCTTTCACAGGAAAGGATTTGTTTGCTGTATTGTTTGCCTCGAGTATGTAAAAGTTCTTAAAATTTAGCGTTTGTTAAAAAGAAAAGAAATTTCCTATTCTACTACTTAAAATTAACTTATGCTATCACTTAAAATTAACTTATACTACTACTGTTGGTTATTATTTGTGAGAGACAGGGTTGCTAATATGTAGAAGCATGCAAATTCTACATATTAGGGGGTTGGATCGTTTCAAAGTCGGGTTAATGGTTTGATCTTGTTGCTTCTGGTCGTCAAGAGCAGAGCTCTTGGAATTCCAGGAGATCGGTCTCCGGTCTCCGGGGCAGAGCCTCGGTCCAAGGAGAGGTGGTACTTTTATGTCTCTGTCAGGGTGGTTTTGTTTGTGTCTTTTATCCGTCAAGATAACGTTGGTGGATGAGTGCCGTGGTTTTTTTGTGTGAGTGCATTTAAGTGTGGAAAGAGGTTTTCATTCCAAATCATCTGGTGTAGGGTCTTGTTTAATAATGTTTGTCTATGTGCGTAGAGGTACGGTTGTAAGTCATTACACTCGAATACTATGTGTTCCGGTGTTCCTATTTCTCCGCACGTGCATATGTTGTTGTCAACTAAGTTCATGCGTTCTCTGTATGTTGGGTAGGGTCCGTGGCCAGTTAGGTAATGAATAAATCCCCGACTGGGCACCAGGTATTTGGCTTTTAGGCGGTCTTTAATATTTGGGATTATTGCGTATACCCTTCTACCGGTTGTGCTTTGATCCCATCTTGTCTGCCATTCTGCGAGTATGTAGTTCTTTATTTCCGTCTTTGTCGTGAGTAGTTGATTTGTGTTTAAGATGCGTTGTAGTTGTTGGTTGTCATTGTGTGTAAGATTGTATATTGCAGCTCGCTGTTTCACTACTAGGTCCAAGGGCTTAGTTCCCACTAGTACATGAAGTGCATCATGTGCGGTAGTCCCATAAGCCCCCGTCAGTCGCAGTAAAACACTTCGTTGTGTACTATTAATTTTTTGTTTAGGTTTGATTGTGTTAAGGCGATGTCCCCACGTGCTAGCGGCGTATGATACCATAGCACCTAGCACACTGTTGAGATATAGCCTTACGCAATTAAGTGGTATCTTATAAGTCCTTTGGGCTAGCGTTGCAATGTTCTGCATTGCAGAAGTTGCACTTGCACAGACGGTGTTTATATGTGCAGAGTAATTCTCTTTTTCGTCTAATGTTAAGCCCAGATATTTTGTGTTTTGTGTTATACTTATATTTACACCATCTAGTTTGATGGTGGGGTCCCTTGCCAGGGTTCCCTTCATCACAAGGTATGTAGTTTTTTGTGGTGTTATGGTCATTTTGTTGGTTTTGCACCAACTTTGTGTATGGGTAAGGGCGATGTTAGCTTTACGTTCGATTTCTCTTCTGGAATTGCCTTCAACCACTAACAAGATGTCGTCGGCGTATGCAATCGTCGACAATACTTCGTCAACGGTGTCCAGCTTTTCCAGGAGTTCATCCATTACAATATTCCAAAATAGGGGCCGCATATGGACCCTTGCGGGCAACCTTTGTTTATATGTTTGGTAATGCTCTCCGTGCCTTGTAGGGTTACGTACCTGTCCCTGCAGTAGCTCCTGAAAGAGTGGTATAGTTGTGATGGACAGTTTATGGTCGTAAGTCTTGTAAAAAGTGAAGGCCACCAAAGGTTATTAAATGCGCCTTCTATGTCCACTAATATTAATAGGACGTATTTTTTGTGTGATTGCTTGATGGTTTGTATTGCTTGGTTTATGGCGTCCTCGGTTGATTTGTTTTCTGTAAAACCGTATTGTCTTGGATGTACTCCCATGATTTGTCTGTGGTCCTGCATTCGTTTACATAATAGTTTTCATACGTTTTCCTAGCGTGTTCAAAAGGCATATAGGTCGGTAAGAGCCCGGTTGTTTGGGGTCTTTACCTTTCCCTTTAGGGATAATCACGACATTCGCCTGTTTCCAGATGTTAGGAAAACAGCTTGTCGTATGCATTCATTGTACAGTGCTGTTAGCGTCGGTGTTAACTTATCTTGTAGCGCTATGCCAATCTCCGCAAGAATTCCGTCCGGTCCGGGTGCTTTCCTGCTCTTCGATTGGCATAGTGCGTATCTCACTTCGTCTTTTGTGAAAGGATCTAAGTTGTCGTCTTGTCTGTTCCATGGTCGGTTACCTATGTGGTTTTGTCGATTACTCCTTGTCGTCTGAGTCGTTGTTCGTTAGTGTCGTCTTGAACGTTGTCATCGGGCAAAAGTGTTTGTAATAGCAGTGTCGCAGTTTCACCCCAGTCTTTTGTGTATGTACCGTCTTGTTTTATTAAAGTTGAATAAGTCATCGGTGGTTTGATTTTACCCTGAGTGATTTTATAGGGTATTCCCCAGGCGTCAGTTTGTAAGTGTCTTTCCACGAATAATTCCCATGATTTCTTTTTCATGTCAGTCAGTTCTTTTGGTATATGTCTTTTAATTGTCGATAATTTGTTAGGTGGTATGCTCTCTCGGCAGGTGTTAGGGAGTTTTGGTAGCTTTTTCTCGCTCGCTGTGTTTCCTTTTTTAGGTTTTGTAAGCGTTTTGTCCATTGACTTGTCTTTGTGTGTCGTGTGTTCCGTTGTTTCGGGAGCACTTGCTCCATTGTGCGTCTAATTGTGTTGGTGAGTAGTTTTGTATACTCGTGAACGTTTTCATCTGATGTTATATCTTGTGGGGGTACAAATGTGTCCCTCAGTTTGTTCCAATTTGCATTTCGTATTTTGTATCGTTGTACATTAGTGAAGTTTTGTGGTGTGTCAAATGGCCTGGTTGGCATGTCAATGTTGAACGTGATTAGGTTGTGGTCACTAACGGTTTGGTGTTCTAATAACTGCCAGTCTTGTATGTAGTTGTACGCCAGCCCATTTGTCAGTGTAACGTCTATGTTTGTTCCTGTTCCTGCATGGGTGTTGTATGTGGATGGGTTATTAGGAAGGTTGATTACTTCGAGTTGTAGTTCGTTAATCAAGTTTTCGACTTGTTCTCCGCGTTCGTCTGTGAGGGAACTGTGCCACATTGGGGATTTTCCATTTACGTCTGCCATAATAACTATTGGTTTGTTGTTGTAAGTGTGCAATATGTTGCGTATGTTGTTTATGTACGGCTGGGGATCAAGTCTGTACTGGAAGTAGCTTGTTACCAAGATCCACTTTCCAATCCGACCGTTTGAAACCTCCAGACATGTGCAGTGTTCTCCGCTGTATCGTTGGATTGTCGTGATTGTCAATGTGGGATCAAAAATGACCACTGCCGTTTGTGGGTTTCTACCTGTATGTATTTGTCTTGCCCTGACTGGCATGCTTGGAATCTTCCCATGCACCAGATAAGGTTCCTGTATAAAAAGTGCATGTAATCGTAAGGTTTCGGCTAGTTGTCTAAGCTCTTTCATTACAGTTGCACAGTGCATGGCATTTATTTGACCAATTCTGATCTTTCCGTCGTCCATTAGGGGTAATAGGTGTTTATGCTGCATTCTGGTTGTTGCTTGTGTTTGTGTGAAAATGTTGTGTGTGAGTGCAGGTTCGTATTCCGTTTGTGGGTGGGTTACTATTTTGTCTGTGTGCATGTTCTCTTGTATTGTTTGTTGAATATGTCGTCGATACGTGATTGCCCTTGTTTTGTTCCTTTGAATTTGTGAGGGTTGTTTGTGTTTAGTTTGGTTAGGTTTACTGTCCATAGTCGGTTTTTTGTATGAGTCTGTCCATTAACATTTTGTGGGTTGGGCAATCTTTAGGGTTAGAAGCGCACTTTTTGTTACGTTTTAAGCATGGTATGCAAACTGAGTGTTGTCCGTGCTTGGGGCAGTCTGCCCTTTTGTGCTTGGAATCTTCTTCCCCGCAGTGTCCACATGTATCGGTGGTGCGTGTGCAATGTTTCGTGACGTGCCCTAGATCGAGACATCGTAGGCATTTGGGTACTACTAAAAAGTCTTTTACTGTAACACAGCGATATTCGATATAGAGTTTCCCTAGATTTATTAATATATTCCTCACTTTGCCACTTACCGTCGCTACATGATGTTGAGTCGGTTTGTTTTTCGGTCCTGTTTTGAAACTAAGTTGAAAGTCTCTATTAAAATCCTCTCTGTTAATTAGGTGTTCAAGGTTTTGAGTATAAATTAAATCTGTCACGTCTTGATCTTTCAGGTACGTTGGTATGTCGTATATAATAACTAAGGGTTTTTTCTTGCGTGGTTTTTCGCAATTTAGAGTTTGTTTTAGGGTTGCATGGTTTAAAATTTTGTTTGCCTCGGTTTCGTTATCAGTATCTATAATTACTGCTTTGTTGGTTGTTCGGATATTTTTAATTTTAATTTTATCTTTCAGTGGATTTAATGTTTTTGAAAAAATTTCTTGAATTTGTCTAGATGTTTCACCACGTTTTGACGTTATGAACACCGTTGTATTTTGGTTTGAGATCGCTTTTGAAATTGCGTCTTGTTTTGGAGCTTTCGGTTTTGTGCTACAGCACTGGCGTATGTCTGTGTTGGTATTGCCGTCACGTTTGCGCACGTGTTTGAAGACATGGTTGGATTAAGCATTGATTGTTGTTTCAGATGGCTGTTTTCTACTTTAGTTTCGATGATCTTGTCTTGTAGTGTGTTGTTTTGTTGTTTTATGAATTTATGTTCGCCGGTTAATTCGGCTTGTAGATATATTAATTTTATTATTTTATCTCTCAGCGTTTTATGAACCCCTACCCTTAGGCGATTACTCGGGTCTAGTTCATGGTCAATAAAGTTAAGAAGGTCTGTCCCTAGATTCTCTAGGTGCTCTAAGATAGACTGTTTTATATCTTCCGGGTTGTTGTGGTTGGGGTTTCCTATCAATCTTTTGTTTCGTGGTATTTCGGTCGTTGGTGGGTGGGCAGAGGGTGTTAGTACGACGCTTATTTGACTCGAGGTGGTATGTAGTAAAGGATGTGAGTTTAAGTCAAGATCTGGTGTTGTTTTACTCCCAAGTAAAACCCTGGGAGAATGTTGTATAGACATTTTGTACTCTAGCTGTTAAGTTACTTAAATCTAATTACAAAACAAATGAAATGACAAAAGTCCGTACATTAAATAAACAGTAATCAATGAGTAATAATAAAACAGAATGTTCAATGTGACGGCCTTGATCTTTACGCAATTACTAAGTAATAAAACTGTGTCAGTTACACTAGGCTAAGTTCAAGTTTAAATGTTATTCATACTACATCACGACATTCAATGGAATTCGCTAGGTGTTATTTCCTTGTAAACAATTATTGTTATAAATAATTATGAGTGTAGCAGCTAATGCGAAGGTTATTGATAAAGTGGAACGTAAACTTTTCCTGTTTAGAATTTATTGCAGTATGCGGAAACGTCCTTGTGTAATTTGGACAACTATGGTACCCAGAAAATCACCTAAAATTCTGTCTGATTTAACTGGAAAATTATTGGAAAATTAATTTAGCACTTAACGCCGGTGAAAAGCTTACTAATAAATGCACCGTAACTAAAATTGCGTTTGTTCGTAGTTGAACCACTTAACCCGGGCTCACTTCACAAAATAACCTCCCAAAACAGTTTAAGACAGTTTAAAATTCACAACAAAAGCTCCCCCCCAAAACATACCTTTGTTTATAGTGCACGTTGAATATTCAGTAATTACTTACAAAAGTCCCTCTTCACGTGGTAAAATTCAGAAAAAATTCGAAAATTGTTTTTCCTATGTTGTTGGTTTTTTATGCTCTTTGTTACTTATTTGTTATTTGCACTTCTTAACTAAACTTATTTTAAGAAACTTAAATAATATAATTAGTTAAATTATGGACTACATCGTTTGCACGTCTGTTCACGGCGACATACTGATCTATAGATGTGTGTAGACAACAGAAAGATTCTTATTAAGAAAATGTCGGAGTTATCCAACGTAAATACAGCTGCTCCTATGGACAAAAATGAAATCCCGGTTCGCCGAATGCAAACAACAACGGCATCCAATGTCAGAGCGTATAATAACAGGTGATTGAGGGGGGTTAAGGAGGTTGATATAAATGTGTGATATTAATATGCAAATTATAATGAAGGACCAATTGCTTTTATAGCAATAACGATAATGGTGGAGCGGTTATGTAATAACTAAAAACAACTACCAACTAATTAAGGAAGGGTATAAATACCTTAAGCCCTGTGCCGCTGGGGCAATAAACCTTCACACACAAAGAGCTTCCGACGGAGAACCAGTAACACGCTCGACCGGGTGATGGTCTCGCTTTCAAAAGCTCTAATACGACCGTCCTCTGCAAGGGTTCGAAGGCGACTTGCTTCTGTAAAGGCTCGAGTACGACTGTCTTTACACACTCACTGCCGGTATATAAAATGTTTCACTCAAACTGTAGGATGCACGCACAAATAGTATTCATTGTCACAAATACCAAAGTGTTCAATGACGACGTAACATACCGCCCACCAAATTCATAGAATTTTGAAAGGGAGGGAAGTAGGTTGGGTGAAGGAAATCACATGGGATTTGACCTTGCTAGGAAGACAGGTAACGAAAGATAGGGTGGTACACTACAGCGAGCGATATTACCAACTATGCAAAAATAAAAATATATATGTAAATAAGCAAATATGTAAAAATAATATACTACTATGCATGTACGAAATATGTATATACATCTAAACATAAAAATAAAACTAAAATACCGGTAGCGGCGCTAGTTTGACCAAAGGTCGTTTTAGTGTGCCATGTGCCGTTTTGACTTCAGCGACACGTATAATACCGTCCGCACCGGGAAAAGTATTAATAATACGACCAAACTTCCATTGAAGTGGAGAAAGCTGGTCGTCCTTGATGAGGACAATAGTGTCCTTTTCCACTTGTCGGACACCTAGCTTAGAGTGCCATTTAACTTTCTGGTTCAGAGTATGTAAGTACTCATGGCTCCAGCGAGCCCAAAAATCTTGGTGGAGTTTTTGCAGGAGTTTCCACCTGCTTTTTAATGGTACAACGTTGGTTAAATGGTCCTCATCTGGTGGTGCAGAAAGAGGCTCCATAGTTAGGAAATGACCTGGTGTTAGGCAACGCAAGTCATTTGGATCCGAACTCAAAGCGCAGAGTGGCCCTGAATTTAGTACAGATTCAATTTGTGTAAGAACTGTGTAAAGTTCCTCAAAGGTAAGTTTTTGTTCGCCGATTACGCGAGCTAGGTGTGTCTTTACCGACTTAACACCGCTTTCCCACAAGCCACCGAAGTGAGGGGCGCTAGGTGGGTTAAACGACCACTTTATCTTTTCTGAGGTTACTGCACTATGCAGATAACTCATAAGCTGACGATAGGCACCTACAAAATTAGTACCGCAATCGCTAAATATTTGAGAACAGCGTCCTCGCCGTGCTATAAATCGTCGCAAAGCGGCAAGAAACGCGTCTGCCGACAAATCCGAAACAAGTTCAATATGTGCTGCCTTAGTGGCAAAACAAACAAAAATACAAATATAGGCCTTAAGAGTTTTAGAGCTTCGCAGGCGGTTAGCCTTTATTAAAAGAGGGCCAGCAAAATCAACACCAACAATACTGAACGGTTTGATTTGGGTAATACGTGCTGCCGGTAGGTCTCCCATAGGAGGAGTTACCAGGACCGCTTTGGTACGAAAACATCTATGACATGATGATAAATAACTTCGGATTGAATTTTTAATAGAAAGGATCCAGAAATTCTGTTGGATAAGATACGCTGTGGTATTAACACCAGGATGGTAATACCTTTCATGAGTTGACCGAATGATAAGTTCGGTTAATCGGTGCCGCTGAGGCAATAACGCAGGAAACTTTTCGGAATAGGAAAGCGAAGAATGTGTCAAGCGCCCACCTACTCTTAAGATGTTTTGTGGATCAACAAATGGAGAAAGTTTTCGCAAGCTTTTAGGTAACTTACGGTTTGCCTTGATCGAAGCTATTTCCTTTGAAAATGTAACATTTTGTACATGCCGAACGATAATCATGAGAGCATTGTGTAATTCAATGTCTGTTAAGGGACCCGTATGACGTTGAGCCATGGGTTTAGAAAATCTATAAATGTAAGCCACGATGCCTTGGATTTTATATAACGTTGAAAAACGACTTAGTAAAATGTCAATAACGTTTGGATCTGTTTGAGCGACAAATGTTAGGATCTTCTTTTCCGTAGTTACCTCAGCAATTGAGGTTGACAATGTTGGTTGAGGCGGCCACGAGTCACTAGGGTAGTGAAGCCATTCAGGCCCCGCCCACCATAGCGAACATGAAATAACCGCGCTTGGCATTAATCCCCGAGATGCAGGATCAGCCGGATTATGCGAAGATTTAATATAAAACCATCGGCTAGGTGCAATGATTTCTTGAATGTGGCTAACACGGTTTGCCACAAAAGTTTTCCAACGAAAAGGTGGAGAACGTATCCAAGTGAGAGCGACCGTAGAATCACTCCACGCTGAAACATCGGAGATGTCAATCAAGCCTTGATAAGAACGAATGGTAAAAGAAAGTAAATCGGTTAATAAAACGGCGGCACATAATTCCAAACGTGGAATTGAAATGCGCTTAATTGGAGCTACTTTCGTTTTAGCGGTTACAAATTGTACAGTTATTTCTCCAGTAGTTTGATTTATGAACTGAAAATACACTACCGCTGCATACCCTACCTCGCTAGCATCGCAAAACCCATGCAAATGACAAGTAAAAGGATCCGAAGGGGGTAAACAACGTGGTAACTTTAGTGACGATAATAACGGCAACTCTTCTTGATACTGCTGCCATTGAGACGAAATGTCTGCTGGTGGGATGTCATCCCAATTCAAACCTAACATCCACAGATGCTGGATTAGGCGTTTTGCAAAAAGTGTTAGTGGGGCTAAAAATCCTAATGGATCATATATTCTGGCAACTTGTGAAAGTATGTTGCGCTTTGTACATATTGGGTTTAATGGTTTAACCCGAAATGAGAAAATATCTTCTGTAGGTGACCATTGAAGACCTAATATTTTTATTGATTCGTCAGAATCGAAATCGAGAGAAGTATATTGGCAAAAATCTGACGGAAAGCCTTCCAAAATAGAAACTGAATTAGAACTCCATTTTCGAAGTTCAAACCCAGCCGAATGTAAAAGTCGGATAAGTTGATCTTTAATTTCGCGGGCCGATTGTATAGAATCTCCACCGGCGACGAAATCATCAATATATAGATTTGACCGTACAGCCTCAGCGGCTAACGGAAACCTTTTGCCTTCGTCAATGGCTAATTGCTGAAGAGTCTTTAATGCTAGATAAGGCGATGACTTAATACCATAGGTCACTGTATTAAGCTGATAAGTCTGAATGGGTTCTTCTGCGGAGAACCGCCAAACAATTAATTGAAACTTTCGATGTTTTTCGGTAACCAAAATTTGTCGATACATTTGGCGAACATCACAAGTAAAAACGAAACGATGAGAGCGAAATTTAAGTAAGATTGACGAAATGTCATTTTGGAGACTAGGTCCAGCCAATTGAGTGTCATTAAGTGACACGTTGTTTTTAGCCTTTGCAGAGGCGTCAAAAACCACACGAATTTTAGAAATATGACCTTCCTCTTTAAACACAGGGTGATGGGGTAAAAAATAATTATCGTTCCCAACGGGCGGAGACTCGAGTAATGCCATATGACCCGCATCAAGATAGTCCTGCATGAAATTGTTGTATTGGGCGCTTAGCTCCGGTTGAGCATGCAATTTGCGCTCCAACGAAAATAGTCTTTTTTTAGCCATCTCAAAGCAATTATCAAAAACGGGCAAAGTATCGTTGAACGGTAACGCAACAATAAAACGACCGCTAGGGTCACGCGAAAACGTGTTTTCAAAATCAAATCTGCCTTTTCTTCTTCTGGAGAAGTATAAGGCTTGGATGGCAATTCTTCTATCTCCCAAAACCGCCTTAGGGTCTGGTCGATAGGATCTTCTACAGAAGTAAAAAATGCTTGGACAGTAAAAGACTGCAAGCTTTTTGTGGGACCAATAATAGTCCAACCAAAAATTGTATTTATGGCGGCAGGCTGAAGAAATTTGCCATGTATAACACCGCCATTGATGATGAACGGATAAACATCTGCTCCAAGAAGCATGTCAATAGTTCATGGAGAGTTTCAGGTCGGGTCTGCAAAGTGCAGGCCGCATAAGTGCTCCCAATTATTAGGAACTTCAACGCTAGGTAATTTGCCAGATATTGACGAAAGCACAAAGGTTGTGACTTCTAGAGATTTTTCAGAGTCTACAATAGAGCGAATGGTGCAGCTGACGGCACCCCTATTGACTGCTGAAGTTGTCTGCCCAAGTCCATAAATCGGAACTTGAGAACGTATGCGTGGAAGCCAAAGTTTGCTCACGCAATCGTCTCGAATAAAGCTAGCTTGAGAGCCAGGGTCTAAGAGTACCCTGATCGGTTTGTATCTACCAGACCGGTCTTGAACTTCCACAACAGCAGTGGAGAGTAAGACAGTAACCCCAAGATTTGAATTCGTCTGTGAAGACAAAACATTTGCCGGAATAGAGAGGCTGACTGCGTCCTATTGGCATTTTTATGCATGTGTGTAGCGATCGGTACAGCTGAACGGCTAGAAGCAGGTTGCGATTCAAAATGTAGCAAGGTATGATGCGGCTTGGCGCAAGTTCGACAGGAATTATAAGATTTGCATTGCATGGACGCATGGTCTGTTCGTAAGCAATTTAAACAAAGGCGTAAGCATTTGACAATGTCGAAACGTTCTGTCGGAGTTTTCTTTAGAAACGATTGACATCTGTAAATTAAGTGATTGCCTTTGCAGGAAGGACAATGGTGCGAAAATGAATTATTTGAGTCACTGGAGCTACTTGGTGTGTCCAGTGAAACTACGTTAGAAGAAACCTTTGGTTTAAATTGAAACGCTGAGGATTTCTTAGGCACTGATGTGTGAGATATATGGACAGTCGTCGAATAAGAAACAGGTGCGGTTGAAGAAAAGGTTTCAACGCTGCACATTGTTGAGTTAAAAATATTTCAAATCCTCGAAATTGGGTATTTGCTTCGGATCCGATTGAGTTCGAAGCGTTTTCTAGTGAACGGATCGAGTTTTCTAAAAGACAATCGACCAGAATAAAGTTCCAATGTTCAGTGGGAAACTTTAAGTTAGTTAGAACAGCAAGGTTCTCCGAAAACAATCAATAAGTGCCCTAAGTTTCTTAGGGTCTTCTGATTTTAAAGGTGGAAAGTCTTTCATTGCTTTCCAATGCAAAGTTGCCAATAAACGCGGATTGCTAAATCTCTCACGCAAGGCGTTATATGAGATAATGAAATTATCCCCGAAATAGGTACAGATTTAACGATTCTCAAAGACTCCCACTACAACAATTAATAAGGTGATTTAATTTTCGATATTGGTGAGTGACGCATTGTTATAGACCAGACTGTCAAATAAATCGATGAAAGACGAGAATTCCGTTGCTTCATTCTTAAAGAGTGGGAGCTTTAACGGTACCAATTTTGATCCCGAGTTGCTTGGAGCATTTTCGATGATTTGTGGTGCTTTCATTTCTTGCATCGTTTCGAGATGCAGCAGTATGCAAAAATAAGCGGAATCTACTTCCTTCCGTACAGCGTTGTAATTTAATGATTCTGCCTCGTCACAGGAGGCTAAGACCGCAATTAAAATTTTGCTGAAATTTGTATAAAGGTCATGTATTCCCTTTGTTTGAATAAGAAACAATGCCCTTAAAGTTGGGTCACTTTGTATAGTAAACAAAGCTCAAACATTTCTAAAATACGTGTTTTCAGTAATTCTAGTTCTACCACATGTGCCTTCTTTGGAGCCATTCTCAAAGATTCTGAAAGGTCTACAATAAATGCTATAAAACCGTAACGCTCAGATGTACACGAAAAATGTTAAAATAGGGTATAAACCAATAAATCACGTTTTATGACTAAGCAACACATAGAACATAACGGTTTGTCAAACAAAAGCGTGAAGATAAGATTTACAGCTTAAAGTTTACGGTTACGGTCGGCCTTTACTTCAAAAGATCACAGGAAAGTTTAAAAACATGTGGCTTAACATATTTGCCGAAAGATGCAGCTTAACGTGTTTGCAAGAAGAATGCAGCTTTTACATTATATTACTCCTGCAGATGTTCAATATTTTACCGTAAACCGACTGAAAGGGTTGCATGTGAAAACTAAAAACCGCGCACTGGCTTTTAATGCAAAAAAAGCAAATTTTATATTAAGGATTTGTTTGTAATTAAAACGCTTGCTGGTTTTAATTACGGCGAAATCACTTAATTTAGTCTAACGAAAGTATGTAGCTGATATCGTACATATTTTAACCCGCTAAATGAGGCTTGAACACAAATTTTAAAAGCTAAAATATTTACTTAATTAAAAAAGCTGGCTGGAATGCAAAATAATATTTAATTTAGGACATGTGTATACCATAAGACTAGTGAATGCGGATCGACTTTAGGACCAATGATTGAGGGGGGTTAAGGAGGTTGATATAAATGTGTGATATAAATATGCAAATTATAATGAAGGACCAATTGCTTTTATAGCAATAACGATAATGGTGGAGCGGTTATGTAATAACTAAAAACAACTACCAACTAATTAAGGAAGGGTATAAATACCTTAAGTCCTGTGCCTCTGGGGCAATAAACCTTCACACACAAAGAGCTTCCGACGGAGAACCAGTAACACGCTCGACCGGGTGATGGTCTCGCTTTCAAAAGCTCTAATACGACCGTCCTCTGCAAGGGTTCGAAGGCGACTTGCTTCTGTAAAGGCTCGAGTACGACTGTCTTCACACACTCACTGCCGGTATATAAAATGTTTCACTCAAACTGTAGGATGCACGCACAAATAGTATTCATTGTCACAAATACCAAAGTGTTCAATGACGACGTAACACCAGGAGTCAACTAAACAGCACCAGCGGTATATCATAAACTGCCAGGTAGTACACTCATTATTTTGAATATCTATCACTTATGCACCATTATCAAAAGAAATACAATGCAATTACTATTGAGAACGGTTTACAGCTACATACTATTTTCTGCAACAACCATTTTGAATTTTTTTTTTGTTTTAATTTTTAAGTTTGTAATTATTTTATATTATAACCTCTTACTGACACATAATTGCAATTAAGTTTATTAATTTTGCTTAAATATAGTTATAGATACAATTTCATACATATACATACACACCCATTCAAAACTCAATACCTTACACATATCTACTTAAAAGCATCACATTATATCATACCATAATTAACCGTAATTAACAATTAATTTTAATTAGCATTGGGTGTTTATAGAATAAATTTCTTATAAAAATAATTTGGGAGAACCTAACTAACAGATAGAATATTATTAGAAAACATTTATTCATAATACAAACATATTCTTCAACTCATTACCTTACGATACATTATCAAATATTTAGTTTAATAAGAAGGCCTATAAAGTATTAATTTTTCGTTTTTTTCTCTTTCTTTAAGTACCTCGTAGTCATTCACTGAAAAATTTTATTTATAATTCTAATTCTAAATTATTGTTGGGTTTATATAAACTGTGACACTTCCAAATATCTAAGTTGTGGTGCATATAAGCAAATTCACCTACACAAAAACATATCGCAAATTAGCAGATCGTTATTGTTCAACATCTTATGTTAGACTTAGTTTATTAATAAGAAATTTATACGTTTGCGTTTATATACACTTTTTAATTACATTAGTATTAAAAAATTGCAAAAAATGGACCCATACATTCGTGAAGTGAACTGTAACCAGATTAACACTGCCGAATATACTAATATCTTGGATCACAACAATTACTGGAATAGTAAAAACCATAATAAATACTTTAAAATATTTCACCAAAATATTCGTAGCCTAGGACGAAACATTAATGAATTAAAAATCACGTTGAGTCAACTGCCGTTTGAATACGATTGTCTTGTTCTTACGGAAACATACCAAATTTTAGATAACACACCGTTTTTACTACATGGTTATTTAATGCTGTATAGTGGTGGAGCACTTAATAAAAACGATGGTGTAGTCATTTACCTAAAAAATAAAATTGATTTTAGACAGAGTATAGTCACTATTGGGTCTAGTACAGCCATACAGATTTTATTAAAAAAGACAAAGCACGATACATATCTCATAACCGCAATTTATAGATCTCCATCCGAACCTGATGAAGATTTTATATTTAATTTACAATTATACTTACAACAAACAGATACGCTACATTGTCATACCCACATAATAGTCGGAGACATCAATATAAACATAAATAGTAAAAAAGAAACTACAAATAACTATCTGGATACTTTAAGTGAACACGGTTTCCTTTCTTTGATTAACAAAAACACTCGTATATCTGGTAACACTGAAAGCTGCATAGACCATATATTTATGAAAACAAGAAATAAAGATCACTACCTAAATTGTATTCCGACAGTTATAGATACTTACATTACAGATCATAGGGCCACAGCTTTATATATACCGTGGGAACAGTGTAGTCAAAACAAAAACAAATTAAAGGAAATTATTTACATAAACTACTCAAAAATAAAAAATGCCGTACAAACTCATGATTAGACTACTTACTATGATGAATCTGATGTTAATAAGTTAACAGATAACCTGATCACTACAATAAATACATACGTTACACAGTATAGAACTATAAAAAAAGTAAAAAGGAATAATTTATCACGTAAAGAGTGGATAACGCCAGGATTAATAAATTCCATAAACAAGAAAAATTTATTATACAGGGAATACAAAAGCGATCCAAGTAATAATCTAAAAAAGGCATCTTACACACAATACAGAAATTTTGTGAACAAGGTAATAAAAAAAACAAAATACAATTATTATATCAATCAAATTTATGCTAATAAAGACTCTGCGAGGAAGTTATGGACCATCGTAAGTAATACAAATCGTACTGTACAAAATAAAGAGGTCAAGGAGATTTTTGTAAACAACAACATGATATCAGATCCAACACAGATAGCAAACGCGTTTAATGATTTCTTTTGTAAGGTAGGGGAAGCACTTGCTAGTAAAATAAAAAAACCAACTACTCCAGTACCAAATGCAAAAAAATGTGATAAAACCTTCTTCCTGAGACCGGTTCAAGAAAATGAAATTTTAGAAATAATAAAATTACTAAAAGGTAAAAAAGCTGTTGGAAGCGATGGTATAAAATCAGAGTTATTAAAAGAAATAAGCCATTCAATTGTTTCACCACTTACATTTCTAATAAATAAAATATATGAGACAAACATTGTTCCGGATTCGTTTAAAATGCGGTCGTAATACCGATTCATAAGAAGGAGATAACGTAAATCCGGCAAACTACCGACCTATATCTATTATTACATCCATTGCGAAAATATTTGAATTAACTTTGAAAACCCGCATCATACATTTTTTTAATCAAAATAATACTATAGCATATAACCAGTTTGGTTTTAGGAAAGGATATTCTACTAGTGATGCTATAAATCTCTTAGTTGAAAATATTACAAATAGTCTTGAAGAAAGTAAGCCAACTCTTGCTGTTTTCCTAGATCTAGCCAAAGCATTTGATACTGTAACGCGCTACTACTACCGCGTTTCTTTAATTTAAAACAAGTAATAACAAACGTCTTTATTACTTACTGTTCACAAGTCTAATTAACAGTATATGCCTTATTTATAGATGTTTTCAGTCCACTTAACAATGAAGCACTATTGCACTAATGAATTTACAAGCACTAATATCTTCTTAAATTAACTCCTTTACCATAGGTTCATTAACAACACTAACACTACTATTTATTTATACACTTCTATTTATTTATGTATACTACAAGCTGTATGAACATTAGACACAGCATATCACATTTATGTATACTTCAAAAGCTCAAAACTGCTATCACTTTACAACGTTATAATTTATATTAGACATTCAAGAATAGACTAACTCTTACATTCATAAGCGGCCTTATATATACCCTGCATTAAGATATGACTCATTATCTAGAACTTTGTAGAAGGATTCTCGAATGCTGAAGAATACGCTGTGCCCCGGGCGTTTGTATGTTTGACGGGTTGCCTAATAGTGGATCGCAACACTGCCCCCTCTTTAAAACCGTTAAGTCTCGTAACTGTAAATCCATCTTGACGCCAATTCGATGACTGGTGACGGTATCGGCAGCTATCTCCTCTGGTGCATCCACCGCGTCGTTGGAAGTAACAGTCAACACTCTTTTCATGGTCTTGGTAGGCAACCGGTTGATAACAACAAACAAGAACCTGGACGTTGGTTCCTGAAAACTACTTCTAGCATATTTCGGACTATCCTCCAATCCAAGCGATCCAGTCCACAGCCCAGCTTGGGCACCGCTAGTCTCGTTACTCCATTTTCCATCATCTGCGCCTTAAGATTTAGCAAAGCCTCCCATAGATGTCCATAACTAGGTCTCTGCCATGAAGAATTTTGGTGACCAGATAGTAAACATAACGATTTTTATCTTGAAGAACCAAAGATTTTCCTACAGTTGGCTGCTGTTGTACTAATTCATCCACACATCCAAACTTTTTCTTGAAAACAACAGCTATTCCCTTGACATTACCAAATCTTGAGCTACGCAATGTGCAAGGAATACTCTTCTGGTGCTCTAAACAGATCTTGCTGTTTTCAACAACAACGCCAAATCTCGCTTTAGCGGAACCACCATACGCCGCCATAAAGCTCTCAAAATCTGCATTTGGCTCATGATTAATAACTTGCCGAACACCATTATCATTATTTGAGTCTTCCTGGTTGTTGCCAGTGTAGGGTGTTAAACGGTCAAAGTGTACCACTTTCGGTTTACCACGAGGGATCTTCTGATCCGGTACACTACATCATTAATCCTTTTAACACTTCGTACGGCCCTTCCCATTGTCTTTGTAGTTTTGGCGACAATCCACGTTTTCTTTGTGGATTGTACAACCACACTAAATCTCCAGGTTGATAACCACCTTCTTGTGCTCTCGTGTCATATTGTGATTTCATTCGATCGCTTGCTGCCTGTATATTCTTTCGGACGTTTTCGTGAATACTATTTGATCTTTCACGAAGCTTACTAACGTAATCTTCACCGGCGATCTCTTCTCCAGGTTTAAATCCAAACTGAAGATCATATGGTAGCCGCAATTCACGTCCTAGCATTACGCAAGCGGGCGAGTATCCTGTGCTGTCATGTACCGAAGATCGGTACGCCAGTAGGAACAAATGTAGATATTGGTCCCAGTCCGTTGATGTTCAGAGACAACTTTGGCCAGGTACTTTCCTAACGTTCTGTTCATTCTTTCAACCATTCCATCCGATTGAGGATGAAGTGGCGTGGTTCTAGTTTTCCTTATTCCAAGATGCTTGCAGACGTTTTGAAACAACGCTGATTCGAAGTTCCGACCTTGATCGGAGTGTAATTCCAACGGAACTCCAAAGCGACAAAACAACTCCTCACTAGTACATCTGCAACCGTCTCGGCTTCTTGGTTAGGTATAGCATATGCCTCCGGCCATTTGGTAAAATAATCCATTGCAACCAAGATGTATTTATTCCTTTCTCTGATTCAGGAAACGGACCAGCTATATCAATGGCTACCCTTTCAAAAGGATTCCCCACGTTATACTGTCTCATTGGGGCTTTCCGTTTTGAGACCGGGCCATTTGCAGAGGCACACAATTCACATTTCCGGCACCACTCCTTCACATCTTCTTTGCAGTTCACCCAATAGAATCTTTCTCTCACTCTTTCGAGAGTTCTTTTCACGCCAAAGTGCCCTCCGGAAATACCATCGTGCAAGTGCTGCAACACTTCCGGCACTCTGCTTCTCGGCACTATCACTTGAAGTCTCTCAGTGCCATCTTCAAATTCCAGGCGTCGTTTCAAGATTCTATTTTCCATCATCAAGGAGTCCCACTGTGACCAGTATGCCTTCAGGCTCCTACTTGAAATACTAATTTCTTCCCAAGCTGGTCGTTGTCCTCTATTTTTCCACTCAATAATACGTCCCAATTCGGCGTCATTCTCCTGGTCTTCTCGTATTCTTTCGAGTTGCCAAGTATCATCGGTTACCGTCATTTTATGGATGACACTTATTTTCTCTTCCATCTTGGAGCAATGATTGCAGTCCATAGGACAAGGTCTCCTTGATAGAGCGTCTGCATTCCGATGGCTAGTTCCTACACGATGTTCTGTATCAAAGTCATATTCCTGCAGCCGCTCTATCCACCTTGCCACTTGCCCTTTAGGATTTCGAAACTGCAATAACCATTTCAGTGCAGCATGGTCTGTTCTCAACAGGAATTTACGGCCGTATAAGTACTTATAAAAGTGCTCTACGGATTTGACGACGGCCAACAGCTCCTTCTTGTCACACAATAGTTCCTTTCTGGCCGCGACAAGACCTTGCTGAAATACCCAATAACTTTTTCTTGTCCGTCCTGCACGTGAGAAAGAACGCCTCCTATAGCTGTGTTATTGGCATCGGTATCCAACACAAATTTTCCCTCCATCCGTGGATAACTCAAAATTGGTGCTGTAACTAGTAGCCGTTTCAGTTGTTCAAATGCACTGTGGCAGTCGTCATTTCAATCATATTCTTGTCCATCTTCGGTTAATTTCGTCAACGGTTTGACAATGTTCGCAAACCCAAGTAAAAAACGTCGGTAATATGTGCATAATCGTAGAAAACTGCGTAGCTGGTGTATATCTGCTGATGTAGGCTACTCTTGCACCGTTTTTATTTTGTCAGGGTCAGCTCTTATTCCGGTCTCCGAAACAATATGTCCTAGGTATTTCACCTCTTTTCCAAATAGGTGACACTTTTTGGGGCTCAATGTAAGGTTTGCCCGCGTAATCTTTGGAATATCTCCTCTAGGTTCTTAAGGTATTCTACAAAAGACCGGCCTAACACTATCACGTCTTCTAGGTACACCAGACATGTTTTCCAGGACAGTCCACGCAGTATCGACTCCATAATACTTTCAAAAGTAGCAGGGGCATTGCATAATCCAAATGGCTTGACCTTGAACTGCCATAATCCAGTTCCAATTGTAAACGCAGTTTTCTCTTTATCGTTTGGCTCCAAGCCTAGCTGCCAGTATCCGCTTTTCAAAGTCCAAGGTCGAAAACCATTTAGATTCGGATAGAGTATCCAAGGTGTCTTCAATTCTGGGCAAAGGATAGCCGTCTTTCTTTGTCACATTGTTAAGCCGCCGGTAGTCTACACCAAACCTTGTCGACCCGTCCTTTTCTTGACAAGCACTACCGGGGATGCCCATGGACTATTCGAGGTTCAATCACTCCCTGTTCTTCCATATCGGTGATAATTTGCTCAGCTTCCTTACGTTTTGCCAAAGGAAGCCGCCTGGGTGTTGTCTTATCGGTTGCGCATCTCCAGTATTGATCTTGTGTTGCACAACATTCGTCCTTCCTTCTCACTATCATCCAGTGCAAACACACCTCGATATCGTCCGACCAGTTCTTTTACCTTGCCCAGTTGATCGCCATTTAATCCTTGACACGAGGGTATCAACATATCCAGCAATTTCTGTGAGCAACCGTTGGTTGGTTTATTTTTCGTGTCGTCAATACAACGTTTAATATGACATACTGGAATGCAACTTCCCACAATCATGCCTTTCTTCAGTGTCACTGTATGAGGGTTAATGTTCAGCACCCTTACTGGTACCATATTTCGAGACTTTACCAGCGTTCTTCCAATCAGAAGTCCTCCTGACCCATCCCCGATTCAGTTGCTTCCATCATGCATACTTGTCCTTCCCGGAGCGTACCATCCGGGCGTCCCATTACTATCATCTCCGCCTTCTCGGGTATTTTCATATCGCAAATCATTCGAACTTGCATCGTCTGGTTACTCGTCCCTTGAAATGGAATCTCATCATCATCTATCCGAAGCACATTTTCTTTCATGTTTACATGAAACCCATATTCTCTCATGAGATCCATTCCCAAGATCACTTCTTCTGTAATTTCAGCCACCAACACTCGATGATTAATTAATTTGTCCCCAATTGTCAACATAACGGCAGTCTCTCCATGAGTACCAATCTTCTCACCACTTGCCGTTCGGAGACACACCGATACAGGTAGCACTTTTCCACGACCAACCAAATCTGGTCTCACAATAGTTCTTGTCGCTCCTGTATCCACAAGTAATCGGACAACCCTACCATTAATTCTACCATCGATATAAATGCTGTCCAGACTTTCCACCGACGATGCAGCACGGATGATAATCTCCGGGGCACTACGCTGTGCTGTCGAAGTTCGCCCTCTTACATGGACCAGCTTTGGCACAACCGGTTGTTTCTTTGGTTGAGTACAGCGTCTCTGCATATGGCCAACTTCACCGCAGCTCCAGCATCGTAGACGCCATCTCCGCGGTCGTAGTCTTTTCAGCCTTTCCGCCTTTCGCTTTTCAAACACACGGTTGATTATTTCATCTATGCTGTTCTGAGCTTGACCAGGTTCCTCTAAGGCAGACCGAACTTTGTGACTCACCCTATGTGATGTCTGCTTAGCTGCTTCAAATTCAAGCGCATGGGCCAGTGCATCATCTAACATTTTGGTCGTGCTAGTCTTAGCGCTTGCTGTATTTCGCCATCCTTAACGCCAT
Organism: Platerodrilus igneus; assembly: GCA_036346225.1. Taxonomy (NCBI): domain Eukaryota; kingdom Metazoa; phylum Arthropoda; class Insecta; order Coleoptera; family Lycidae; genus Platerodrilus; species Platerodrilus igneus. Next base: position 256,100 of record JARFIW010001350.1, on the reverse strand, counting down.
CCACAAATGTTTGGACAGCAAGTTGTTCGAGGAAGCTGTCTGGTGCCGTTGGGTATGCCAATCTAACTAACCTGGCAATGTCAGCTTCGAATTCTTGCAGGCTTTCACTTGTCTTTGCGAGCGGTTCTTAACTTGTGCGTGGTAAACCTGTTGAAGGTGAGCATCTCCATATCTCATCTCAAGCTTTGATGTTAAGAGGCCGTAATCATTCTGCTGGTGATCGGGAATCGTTTGTAAGATGTTAAGAGCCTCCCCGTAGGGCCACTATTAGAGATAGCCTTCTCTTTGTTGCACCAACCGTTGGCTATTGCAGCAGCTTCAAATTGTTTCAAATATGTGGGCCAAGGTGTTTTACCATCGAATGTAGGTGGTTTTACTTTAAATTTAGACGGAATTGACTCGCTTCTTTCCGTGGTTCTTATTTCTGGAATGTTCTGATTAACAACTTGGCTTGGCAATTCAAGTGGCCGCGTTGTTAGTGAAATTACTTGTTCTTGCAGCCTCATCACATCTTCTTCCATTTTTATCAATTTACTGTCCAACTTTTGCTCAACTGTTTTTACCTGTTCAGTGACATCTTCTTTCAATGCAATGGAGCTTTCCATTAATCTTTGTTCTAACGTGGCTGTTTTTCATTCAACTTTTCTTCTAACTTCGCAGCATTTTCGCTTAACTTTTCTTCTATTTTCTCAGCATTCTCACTAAACTTTATTTCCATTTTCGCAGCATTTTCACTCAACTTTTCCTCTATTTTCTCAGCATTTTCACTGAGTGTCACTTCTAGTTTAGCCGACCTCTCCTCCATACCGGATTTAAAATCCTTGAGGAAATTCATTAAACCTTCTGCGTCCATCTTATTTTGGCTTCTTGTAACTGGCATATATAAACTACTTAAACGGCTTTAGACTTGTGTGCTTTCCTTTTAATTAATCACTATATACCCCACAAATGCCTGACACCAGTGTAACGCGCTACTACTACCGCGTTTCTTTAATTTAAAACAAGTAATAACAAACGTCTTTATTACTTACTGTTCACAAGTCTAATTAACAGTATATGCCTTATTTATAGATGTTTTCAGTCCACTTAACAATGAAGCACTATTACACTAATGAATTTACAAGCACTAATATCTTCTTAAATTAACTCCTTTACCATAGGTTCATTAACAACACTAACACTACTATTTATTTATACACTTCTATTTATTTATGTATACTACAAGCTGTATGAACATTAGACACAGCATATCACATTTATGTATACTTCAAAAGCTCAAAACTGCTATCACTTTACAACGTTATAATTTATATTAGACATTCAAGAATAGACTAACTCTTACATTCATAAGCGGCCTTATATATACCCTGCATTAAGATATGACTCATTATCTAGAACTTTGTAGAAGGATTCTCGAATGCTGAAGAATACGCTGTGCCCCGGGCGTTTGTATGTTTGACGGGTTGCCTAATAGTGGATCGCAACAATACTGTTAGTCATACGCAACTATTGGAAGCTTTGGATTATTCAGGAATAAGAGGAGCTACCAATAAGCTTTTTCAGAGTTATCTGGAACGAAGGACACAAGTTGTCAAAATAGGAAATGCGTACAGTAGTGCTCTAAATATAAAATATGGGGTACCTCAAGGGACTGTTCTAGGGCCAATTCTATTTTCAATATATATAAATAATATACTTACCACTCCTTTAAATGGTAAAATAATTAGTTTTGCTGATGATACGGCAATTACATACACTGGAAATACTTGGATAGAGATGAAAAAAATGGTTGAAGATGATTTAAAAATACTATTTAACATATATAGTCATAAATTATTAACAGTGAATTATGAAAAATCATGCTTTATTCCATTTTCTAATAACATAGTCGGATTACCAAAATTTAATACTCTTACAATTCAACTATCCCATGAAACTGTGAAAATTAAATCGCAAGAAAGTACAAAATACTTAGGTGTGTATTTAGACTCTCATTTACGATGGAATATTCATTTAAATAACGTTGCTAAAGTTTTAAGAACCTTATTATACAAATTCAAATGCTTAAAAGAAATACTCGATATTACCCACCTAAGAATTATTTATTATGCATTAGTTGAATCTAGACTTAACTATAATATCTTAAGTTGGGGAGGAGCATCCTCTTGTTATCTTCATCAAGTTGACATCTTACAAAGAGAATTTTAAAATAATATACAATAAGCCCTTAATTTATCCTTCACACCTGCTATTCCTTGAAACGGTCATAATGGACATCAAGCAATTGTTTATGTACAATATTATTTTATATTTATATAAAATAAAACAACAGGAAGCATATCCACCATAAATACGACACCCGGTATAAACTAAATGGTAACATTGAAAGACCTCCTTATATTCGAAGCATCGCTATACGAAGCTTTATGAACCTGATGAGCAAGATTTATAACCAGTTACCTAACATATATAAAACTACATTACAATTTGCAATTCTTTACCATTAGTAAAGCAAATGTTTAAACATTACATTATAGCGTTGGGACGTGCACAAGTACATAGTATCGTGTAGTTTATTAGCAGAAACCTAAAACTTTATATTTGGAAGTGGGTCAAACCCTTAATACAATTTTTGTTTTCATTATAATTAAAAACTATAAATACATATTATGTATGCAAAGTACAAAGATTTAAAACAGCTTATTAATAAAACGCACTTACTTAATGTCAATTTATATAGATGATAGTCCATGCACAGTCGAATAGACTCAGTGGAATTTTTTTTACATTGTTTATTTAAATTGTATATTGTTTATTTATATAATTTTGTTCTTATATTATTACTTTGAATAAACTTATTATTATTATTATTATTATTATATAATGAAGATTTATTAAGGGTAGGTGGTCGTCTCCAGTATTCTGAATTCTCTGAAGAAAAGAAACATCCTTTAGTATTACCTCATCAGCACCATCTAACAAAACTCGTGTTCCGACACGAACATAAGGCTCTTTGTCATGCCGGGCCACAATCACTTTTAGCCTCTGTGAGAGACACTTTCTGGGCAATTGCTGCCAGGAATCTTGCTCGTAAAACTGTACGTGAATGCGTCGTTTGCTTCCGTACAAACCCACAACTATTAAATCCTAAGATGGCACCCTTGCCTAAGTCTAGGGTCAGTCCGGCCCCACCTTTCTCAGTCGTGGGCGTCAACTATGCAAGTCCTTTTTTTATATAAGGGCAACTTTGGCCGATATCAGAAACTTATAAAGTGTTATATTGCTCTCTTTGTGTGTTTTGTAGTTAAGGCTGTGCACATTGAGCTAGTTACGGATCTTACCTCTGAAGCTTTCTTAGCCGCCTTGCGCAGGTTTTCCTTCCGTCGTGGCAAACCCGCGTGTGTTTATTCTGATAATGGGCGCACCTTTGTAGGTGCCCGGTCCGAATTAAAGGCAATCACTAATTTTTTCTCTAAAAATGTATTGGAAATTTACCGTACTTTGGCCTCCGAAGGCATCAACTGGCAGTTTATTCTTGCTTATGCACCTCACTTTGGGGGACTTTGGGAGGCGGGAGTTAAGTTTACCAAGGCTCACCTAAAGCGAATCATCGGTGATCAATCTTTTACGTTTGAACAGTATGCTACATTGCTGTCGTAGATCGAGAGTATCCTTAACTCACGTCCTCTGACTCCGCTCTCATCCGACCCCAGCGATCTAGACGCACTAACACCGGCGCATTTTTTAATTGGTCGAAAACACACTGCAATAATAGATTACGACTTAGACCAACTTTCTGTAAATCGCTTATCCCACTTTCAACACGTTCAACAAGTCTACCAGCGATTTTGGTCAGGATGGTCGAAAGAATATATCGGCGAATTACAAGTGCGAGTAAAATGGCGCCATCAAGCCAATAAACTTCAGATTGGTGATCTCGTGTTAATTAAAGACCATCACCTTCCACCGTTAAAATGGCAACTTGGCCGTGTTCTTCACTTAATACTAGGCAAGGACAAGATTATCAGAGTAGCAAACCTGCGTACTGTAAACGGGGATATTACAAGGGCATTGGTTAAAATTTGCCCTTTGTCTAAAGAATCTTCTTCCTAGGCATAGCTATGGTTTTGAAATGCTTGTACTTGTAAGAGGGGGGTTTTATGTTAACATTATTTTGGATTAATGTCAAGACACACATCTATAACTCAAAGCTTGGGTTTTACCCTCCACATTATAATTTCCAACCGAGGGATGTAATAATCAGGTGCGTTGCGGTTGTGTCAAGGTTAACCGCTTTCTAGTTATGGACGCAGCATGCAAGTGAAAATGTGTGGGGTTGCTAGAATGGATCTACGACTAAGGAAAAACAGTGATTAAGTAAACAGCATATTCACAAATCAATTTTGAAAATATAAATATAGCTAATGACATAAAAGTTGACGCTGTATAATAAAAAACAACAGTATTAGTAGTCAATAAATACAATATCTTCATATTATACACTTGCTGTAAAGTTATGTACTGGTGACATATATGCTATCAAATCACTTTCTATTCTATTGAGCGTCGTTAGTTAAAATCTCAATAGTCGCTATTTTTTGGTATTATTGTATAAATGAGGATTGTTTAGCACGAAGAGCAAAATGTCAAGGTCGAATCTAGGTTAAAAATGTCTATTGAACTGAGATTTTCAGATATATCTACTCAAATTTTAACATTACCTAAGAAAAGTCTTGAAGAATATAGAAGGAAACTTTACTGGGACGAATATTTTTAGTAATGCTGCAGGTGTGGCTGCAACGGGTTCTGAATGCTCACTTTTGCATTAACTATAAGCATGCTAACTTGGATTTTAATATATAAAACCATGCTGTCAGTAATAGAAGAAATATTAACTGTTAACATATTGATTCTAGTAAATTAAAAAAAGCACCTTATAAGTTTATAGTAATTACTGCATATAAACAAATGTAATTTGTCCATGGTACTTTATTTGTCTTATACAATGGATTTAAGTAGTTAAAGTTAGAGAACTGTAGTTCGTTTATATATATATATATATATATATATATATATATATATATATATTTTATTAATATTTATCTTCTACATATACATTGGTTTCCAATGCATATACCACGCTTATTGCCACAGCTTCGTTGACATCTGCGCTGATCCAATAAGGTACTGCACGCACGCTTTACCCGGATTAAAGCTCCATCTGAAACAATGTAGGCAAAGTATATATTTTTGTTGAAAATGTATTGAAAAATGTAATTTTAACATAAAATCACAATAAATTTGGTGCTACATTCTAGACGAGCTCTTAATGCTTACTAATTACAACTTCTTAGGTTATGAAAAAATACTCGAACTAGTGTGTAAATGTTATGAATTTTATGAAAACCAAAAGTGCGAATACTGTAGTATTTATGATTAACTTGCCTTCTGTAATTACTTATACTTGCTTTTAATAGTAGGCTCTATCCGTGACTTTTTGGGCATCGTTTCGTGCTGATATCTTACATAAGTCAGATATGATTGAAAATATGATAAAAATAATCGACGATTACGTTGATGTATGATGTCGTATACAAGTTAGATTTGTCCATCTTTCCAATTGAACTCACTGGTTCTGGTTGCTCAATTGGTAATATGTCGAAGCACAAATTTGAAGGTTATAAGTTAGAATTCTTTCTGGGACCTTATAGATAGACCTTAAATAAATAAGTTTGTGCGGTTCAATAAAATTTACTCCATGTAATTGAACAAAATTAAGTTCGAGTTACGCTGTATAAGTATTTCTACATTCTAATCTTTACAAATAAAGATTCTTACTGTTCTTGTTTTAGGAAGATATGTTTTAATGGGTTAAGAAAATTAGGGAACGAAAAGAAATAATACAGATTCATACTGCAAAATGCCTGAGTAACAATGAAAATGTTAAAAATGTAAAAGCGCGAGGTTAACTTTTGGGTTAGAGTTTATGCATTAGAAGAAAGATAATTAGTCAGAATCAAGCCAGATATAGAATACCTTTGACTAAAATATAGTGTATTGTTGTATATAGCGAAGCCATTATTTTAGATTACTTTTAGAAATGCAACATTGTAACAATCAATACATTTCGCATCCTGTATTTTAGGAAACTTTGCAATTTACTTTGTTATTATCTTGTTCAAACCAAACCTTAATGTTTTATGTTATTTCCTCTTAATCTATACCACATTGGTTAGTTACTTTGTATTTTTCATAATCAGTTTTCCTGTAAAATTATTACAAACTAGGAAGTTTTGGCTAACCTCTGTACTGATTATCACATGCCAAAACCTTCCGTAGAAACCAGTATCCTTGGATCAGCATGTATAAAAGGCCAAGACACCCTTCCACTCATCGGTAGTTTGTGGGCAGCTGGACAGCTAGCCAAGTCATTGGTCGTCGCTGAAGAGCAAGTTGGCTCTCATCAAAATGGTGACTTAACCCTTTATAGATGCTGAAGGAACCCTAATCAAGATGATCACTTAGAATCTCAACCGTAAGTTAACTCTTTATTATTATTACTGTTTAACCCTTTTACTGCTTCGTATTTTTTTAACTTGTTGTTTAGTTTTAAGTTTATTCATTATTAAATACTGTTTGATACCATCGCTTTCTATTCAGGTAATTTTTACTTTCACTAACACATCTCAATAGATCCCCAGGTCCCTAGGACCTAAGGTAAGTACCACTTCTCACTACTAAAGACTATACCATCACATTACCATAGCTACGCCATTACGCCCAAACACAATTAACAATCATCCAAAGGGTACTGTATAACATTTAGTGGAGGCGCTCGGTTTATAATTTTTTAGGCCTATAAACACTTGATGTCGGACCCTCAGGCTTATATATATTTTTAGGGTTACATTAACATTCCACATCCTTTCATGAAATCAGTTCAACGGTATACTTTTGAATTCCAATCACATTTTTATTTTAAATTTGATTAAAATCAATCTTACATTAATAATTTTATAATTTTACACTTTTGTATTTCTTAGTATATTCCCTCAAATCCACCTATTTCATCTACTATTATTTTTGTGTTAATGGCATTCACAGTTTAAGCTAGTAAACTTTTAAATTTTTATTCAAGATTTCAATTACAAATACTTCTTTACAAAAGAAAAACAGCAGACCGTTGACACAAATCAAGCTACCCCTAAGAACAAACATTTAGTTTAAAACGTTTTAGTTTCTAATTTATTATAGGGAAAAAGAAAACTATTCTAAGTATTTTATTTCAATGTCAGGTTAAGATAATGTTAATACCACAATTCCATTTAGGCATTTACACGACGAATCATATCGCTTATCCTACCGCAAGATTTATTCTTCTCTAAACTGATAATTATTTGAAAACCAAAATGTGAACTTTCATTCTTAATTAATCTGTTAATCTTTCTTTGTAAACCACATAAAAATCTCTAAGGAACATTCGTTACATACAGTTACTAGACAGAAACTTGTCATTTGAGGTTTCCTACATTCTGTTTAGCATGCGTTAAATTGTATTTTTTCAAACTTTTATTCTACAGAAATTATTTTTAATTTATCAGCACTTAGTAAAAACAAATTCCATTTGTAAGAAAATGCAATTGAATATCATTCCTAAAAATTTCAGTTACTCTACACGTTTGTAAAACTTTACGTCATTACTTAGAATCTGTTAACTATTAATAGCTCTCGCTTACCCCAATTCTGTATAATTCGTTAACGTTACTGAAAATGCAGGACAAAACATAATCGAATCACTTAACGTATACACATTTACACAATTTTTATTAATACTTTTTCTTTCACATATTTTCTTAAAAAACTGAAAGCACTTTTGTAAACTTTACTTCCTTTCCTTAGCATTTCAAATCAACTCACAGAACTAGTAAATACATAACACTGATCTTAATCTTTTTGGTTAAATCAACCACAATCTTAAATTGATAACAGAATGCAGTCATAAATTATTCATAATCCAGTAATTTAAGTTTATTTTTCGCATAAATCTTGAAGTACATAGCATACTTGACACAAATTTATGAATTTCTTTTGTTTATACACATTATTTAGAAACACAAAAAAAAGGGAAAAAACCAAAAATTACATAAGTATAGTTTGTAACTAATTATTAACTGTAACACGATAAAAAATAAGTTAGGTTATATTATTTTTTTTAAACATTACTTTAAACGTAACTAAAAATTAGCAAATTTTTAATGTTTTATTTTTAAGCGAATCTAGTTATTATACACTCTGCGAACCTCATATTTTTAAGTAATTTTGCTACGGATGAAATCTACTTTTAGAAAGAACGAAACCAACTTTTTTATTCCTTTATTTGAGACAAAATGATTTAAATATTTTTACTTGTAGATTTATTCTGCAAAAGGCAAAGTTTTATTAAAGCGCCTATGATTTTTTTTTACTAAGAGAAAAAAACTTATTTTAAGTAAACCACAAAAAATTTGGTGCAGCCAATAATAGCATAACTTTCTAGATATGTCCTAACGGACATTTTGGCAATATACGATGTCAAATATGGATTGTCAGAGCTATCAAAAAGAAGAACTGCATTTTACAACTATTTACAAGAAACTAAAGTAACATATTATATGAAATATTAAGACTTCGAACTTTGAAATTTTGAATTGAGTATTTTAGTAGCATATTGCCAGATACACGACACAATTTTGTACAAACAAATGATTACATAATCGATCAAAACGTAAGATATCCAATTGTTATTTTGTACTTAATGAAAACGAATTGATTTATATGATTTTAAACTATTATGTCCGTATACAACTTAAAGTTGAACTATTGAAAATATTTATTAATTTTTCCGGTGCAGTTATCTTAAATATGACGTATTATAAAAACGCTGAGATAAAGATATGTTTACGTTGAACAATCTTACCTACATGATATCGATGCCAATATGATATTTAAAACGTAGCTATCAGTACTACATTACAGTACCATGATCACAAATGATTATTTATACGAGTTATTGATGAATGTATATATGTATTATTTTTTCTTGCATAACAGGTGCCAAAAGGTATTCGAAGACGTGCAAATGATATATTTGTTCTTGCATAACAGGTGTCGCAATAGACATGCAAAGACGTGCAAGTGATGTGAATTAAAAAAAAATAAATAACCGGAATCGTGTAGCATACTGCAACTTTATTATTATATGATTATAAAACATCGAGACACTATACAATGAGTTATTACATTGAAAATATTGTATTATGATTACTGTGAATCTAGAAACAAGTTCACAAAGAGGCGCTTATTTCTGTATCGAGCTAGCATCTTTGGACAGTAGACCCTCATACTTTTTTCTTTTGTGCACAAACTAACGTAGAATCAATAGAATTTTCTAAACTACCAGTACTAAAATGCTTGCTAAAGTAATATTTTTGTAATAGAGTCGATACACTCTTTAATCTTTTCTTGTTATGAATTATACGAAGAATTTTGAAATAGTATGAGAATGTAAAATATTAGGGCATCAACGGACAATAAGTGTAGACATTTTAAATAATTTTAGACATTTTAGACATTCTTAAACGTTCTAGTCGATTTTCTAAACATTTCTGTCAATTTCAGGCATTGAACTTTTTGATACACATGATTTATCAATATATTTTGACAATTTTCATCATTCTTGTTTTACTGGTATGAGTCAAAGTCACACTCATACAGGCAGTTATGCAGGTTTGAAAGTCAAAACGACATTTTTTCACAGAAAATATAATGATACTTTAATCGGTCATGTTCTATGACTGGAGAGACTTAGCCACCCTTTCCAGACTCAACCCACAGCTGCTGACGAAGCTTAGCCACCTTCTTCAGACTTAAACAGTTTTGGAAAACATAGGTCAAAACAGGTAAAGCCGAAATAGTAATATTAATTTTCTTTTGTCGAAAACAAACACTATTAATTATAAAGGTTGCCTTTAACGGAATATACTATGATGGACAAATACCACATATAAACAAACTTTTTTAAAGAAAGCTCTTTTCGTTAGTTTCTAAAGTTATTGCTTTTGATTTTTTTTCTAACTTTAAGATTAATTAAATTTCATAAAATCTTTAGCATTTTGCAATTTTTTTTTGCATTTGCATTTTTGCATATATGAATATTACATACGAAAACAAATATAAATATTTACCTTTATCTTTATCGATTGTTTTGTAAGACTTAGTGGGACAACGAGGTGTTAACACTTTCTCCTCTTTTTCCGATTAAGTTCCAACTTTTTTTTTTGTAATGTTAACTTTAACCTTATTATCCATTAGTATAAAACATTGTCACTACTTTTTCTGAAAACTTCCTTTATTTTTAGATTTACAAACCTCTTCCTATGAACGAACACTTACGGCACAAATAAAATGCACTTATGTCTGATTTTAATTATGGACTTGGTACATATCCCAACACGAACACAATGCTTGATTAAGCACCAATCCTACAAAAATATTTTAACTTTTTGAACTAAAATGGATGTCAAAGTCTCGACATTCGCAAAATTTCATGTAATTTATTATAAAAGTAATAAATGGAACATTAAATGGAATATATAAAGTTTTCCTATGATGGAATATTAATCAAAATGGTTTACTTTTTGGTTTTCTAATGAACAAAAACTGAAGCACTTATAGTACAACGAAGATCAACAACACAGTATCAACACTATGGAGTTATAAAGTCAAGCATGCACGGTTCAAATCCTATCAACATCTTCTAGTCTTTACTGATGTTAACTCTCAGCACTTCAACATTTCAACACATATGGTATAATGTTCAAAATATTTTTCCAATTTTTTTTATAATAATGGTTCAACCGGGTGCCAGTGATATGTTTCATGCGTTAACTTTTCAAGTGCTTTCTAGTCATGTAAGTGTTTATGCTCATAATGGCATTATTTTTATTTTTTTTAATTTTCGTTATTTAACTTTATTATTTTTATTTTTCCTTTATGTCAATTTACTTTTAAGTGCATTCTACACCTATGATTATGTTATGTTAATATTTTACCAACATGCATTTATTTCTGATTTTCTACTTCCAGAATTTTTCTTTAACTTGTGTTTATGTACTTTTAACCTTTTATGTTTAAAATTTTTAAGCTTTTAATTTTTTGCAATTTTATCTTTTTACAATGTAACCGTTTAACTTTTGTTTTTTGCAGTGACCATTTGCTTTGAATTGATTTGATTTAATTTGATTAATTTTAACGTGAATGCTTCTTATATACAATTCTGACATTGTTTCTAGATCTTTTGAAATACAACATTTGTAATCAATAATAATATTCAGCCTGTTTTGAAATTTGAAACATTTGCAATTGAAAGATAAAATGAGATTCCTTTCTTGTCTCATTTTTATCTTTTCAATTTTACCTTCTTTAATTTATTTGGAGTCCAAATTTTACAAAAGCGAGGCATGTGTAGTATATAGCAAAGCCATTATTTTAGATTACTTTTAGAAATGCAACATTGTAATAATCAATACATTTCGCATCCTGTATTTTATGAAACTTTGCAATTTACTTTGTCATTATCTTGTTCAAACCAAACCTTAATGTTTCATGTTATTTCCTCTTAATCTATACCACATTGGTTAGTTACTTTGTATTTTTCATAATCAGTTTTCCTGTAAAATTGTTACAAACTATGAAGTTTTGGCTAATCTCTGTACTGATTATCACATGCCAAAAACTTCCGTAAAAACCAGTGTCCTTGGGTCAGCATGCATAAAAGGCCAAGATACCCTTCCACTCATCGGTAGTTTGTGGACAGGTAGACAGCTAGCCAAGTCATTGGTCGTCTGCTGAAAAGCAAGTTGGCTCTCATCAAAATGGTGACTTAACCCTTTATAGATGCTGAAGAAACTCTAATCAAGATGGTCACTTAAAATCTCAACCGTAAGGTAATTCTTCATTATTATAACTGTTTAGCTCTTTTACTGCTTTGTATTTTATTAACATGTTGTTTAGTTTTAAGTTTATTCATTATTAAATACTGTTATTTAATGCCATCGCTTTCTATTCAGGTAATTGTTACTTTCACTAACACTTCTCAATAGATGCCTAGGTCCCTAGGACGTTAAGTTCCACCTTTCGCTACTAAAGACTCTACCATCATATTACCATAGCTACGCCATCACGCCCAAACACAATTAAAAATCATCCAAAGGGTACTTAACAGTATTAAAGGAAATGTAAAACCATAAAGTTGAGTTGGAGAGTATAATAAATAAGGAACACTGAAAGAGAATAAATAAAAAGAATGATGCTTTGAAAACTTGTAACAATTTTTGACGACTATAATTTTTAAAATTATTCATAAAATACACTGCATTGTCTATTTAAGTAAACAATTAAATTTAGCGATGTAAATAAATATTTAGGTCAGGGCCGTGTAGCCCAACCACAAGCCGAATATTATTTAATAATGTTGGTTTAGTTACTATTAATAAATGTTGGTCGCTTGAGTTGCATTTCCAATGTCAGGCGATCACAATGTGTTATGTGCGCATCGCGCTGAGAGGACGGACAGTTTGGCACAATCACTCGGCGTGTAACAACCGCCAGACAGTTTGACAAGATCCACGCCTGCAACCTACGAGTTGCAATAAGTTGTCGCACGACCAAGTGCAAGATGCACTTGAGGCTCTAGCTGTTCTGATAATGGTAAGTGCATTAGATTATTATTGCGTTCAACTAAATAATTTTGTTATAGCGCTCAAACGTTTTGTTATAAAATGTGCTCAAAGATTCTCTAATAAAATGCGTTCAAAAGTATTCGAGTAAAATGTGCTTTATGGTTTTCTAGTAAAAATGCGCGCTATGGTTTAGTAACAATTATTTCGTCAAACTTGTCAACTTTAATTTTAATAGATTTATAATAGGTGTGCTAAGGGTTTCAGATAATTATTTGTTTAAACTTGTTGGTTTTAACTTCACTGAATTTATAAAAATATGATTTAAATGGTTGGCGAGTTTTTGTTTTTGCAATTTGCCAAGTGTCGTTCTCACGAACAAACTATGTGAGGAATATTAATTCTGGAGATTCAGCGTTAATAAGCTTTCGAGTTCATCTCTTCAAATATAATGTTTAAACGTCGAGAATGAAGTACTAGGACATCCTATTTTATGGTTTGGTTTTGTTTCAATTTGCTAGAGTGAAGTGTACATCAACTTCGTATGGATGGTTCCCTGCAATTTCAACATATTACGCAACAAAACCTGGAACGAAAGCATACGTCATTTGTTTGTCGAAGGATGGCAGGCAACATCTGATTGCGACAAGGTATTTGTTTCAACGAAAAAACCCAGTTTACAAGGTAAGCGTTTTTTTATCCATATGGCGACTACAGCTGTTCCTATAACCTAACAGCGAGGCAAATGATTAAAACAACATTGCAACATTTTTATAACCTTTATTTTACAATGTAATTATTAAAATCTTTGCTATTTGGAATTTATTTCAGCACAAATTAGAGATTAACTATTTATGATATCATTGCATATAATTATGATTATGAATACCTATATTTAATTCTAACAAGGTATTTCATTTAAATTTAATTACACCCCAAGTAATCACTAGATCTAATTTTATTTGTCTTTGAATATTTCATACACACTTGTAAACCAAGGTAACAGACCTGTGTATTTTGGGTAATCTATTTGGAAAGCTTTATATACATGTTTTATGCATTATTAAGATTTTTAATGCTTAGTAAAGACAGTCTTAATCCTCATATTTAATATTGGTGTCTAAAAGGTTAGACCACTCTAATGATGTATATTTTGTATATAAAATTTTATCACCAAGAAAGCTAAATTTAATTAAAGAACAACCATTAACTTACTTGAGTAATTGTTTTATTTTGAACAAGTGAGTTCAAGTATATGGTAATTGACTCAAAAGGTAAAAATGTATAAATACCCTTCACAAAATTAATGGTTTTAGCTCTCACTAGATAACGGAGCACTAAAGAGCCCTTTCAAGAACTTTAATGCCTATATTTGCTTTTATAATAGTGTTCAAATAATTGATATTAATAGCTATTCCTTTTCTTTATTGTGTAAGGTAGCAAGAGTGCGTCTCTTGTGTCCTTCATTATTATATTAATAATATTTTTCTACAGCTCCTGCTATAGCAGTAAATACGATATTTAGCTCTAAGGACTTCGAAGTCCTCCTTTAGGGTAAACCCGTGTTTAAAATTCAAGGACTTAGTGGCGCCCCTTTGCACCCTTATTTTGTATTATTAGAGTCAGTAAGTGAACGATAATTTTGTTATATAACCCACGACCACTCCTCATAAGCTCTACCCGAGGAATAGACCCCTAGCTTAGTCGGAAGATAGTTTAGATTCCATCATCTTTAGGAGACCATTCTCTCAAGTTCACTTGAGCACACCATTAGATCTCCTCCTCCAATTATTAAATTAAATTACAAACTTCTATGAATTAAATATAATATAACCTCCAAAATACCAATTATTTGGATAGATACGTATTCCGACCACTAAGTGGTGATTAAAAGTAGTAAAACTGTAAAAATAAAAAAGGTTCACCAGAAAGTCTAGCTTTACCTGAAACTCGTCCGTACCTTCTCAGTAAAAAACTAACTAATGTTTCTCTGAACCATTGGAATATTTTCGTCATTTCGCAGGCTGACGATCCTTAGCATATAGTAATTACCAGCTTGTGCTGTGAGAAGAATATTCTCAGGTGTTTAGAGCAACATTAGTGAATTGCCAGGACGGAATGTAAATTTTAATCTACGTAGTGAGAATGATTCTTATGCATTTTTTAAAGTTTTCCTGCTGTTAATAATAACTTAGTGGTTGAAATACCTATCCATTCTAAAATTAGTTTTGTGGGTAAAGGGTTTATATTATTTTTTTTTGAAAGATATATGATTATTGGTAATGTAGACGATATATATAATAAATAGACTATTTTTGATTCAAATTATACAGAAAATGGCAATTTTATTAAGCAATGGTGAAAAGCAATAAAGAAAAGGTAAATAGGTTGCAGAATGTATTGAGGGTTTATTCATAAGAAATAAGTTCAAGGTAGATGTACGGTTAACAGGATGAGGTGTCTATTAAACTGTCTGAGCCAAATTATCAGAACGCATCAAAATATATATAGGAATTATTTGCTAATTATTTGCTTTTTTTGCTGATAAAACCAATTTTTTGCTATATCTGTAAAATAGTTACAAGTGGCTAGATAGTTTAATATTATGTTATCTAGCCAACTAAAAAATACCTACCAAAATAAAATCAAAAAATTAACAATATATAAATTATTTCCTATTTTTTGCTACCATTTGCAAAAGAAAAAGAATCAAATTTTCAAATAATAAAATAAATATCAATATCTACAAGAATAAAGTAAATTAAAGAAATTAATTGCTGGCATGACTAAAGAATACCTACGTTTTATGAATTATTTACTCTTAAAATATGCAACTCCCAAATTGTTTGCTCGCGAAATTAATATAAACAACGACAAAATATTATATACCCACTTCGAATTTACAAGAATAAAGTACATTAAAGTCTGAGCCAAATTATCAGAACACATCAAAATATATATAGAATTATTTTCTAATTATTTGCTTTTTTGCTGATAAAACCAATGTTTTTGCTATATCTGTAAAAAAGTTACAAGTGGCTTGATAGCTTAATATTAAGCTATCTAGCCAACTAAAAAAATACCTACACAAAATAAAATAAAAAAATTAAAAATATATACATTATTTGCTATTTTTTTGCTACCATTTGCAGAACAAAATCAAATTTTCAAATAATAAAATAAATATCAATATCTACAAGAATAAAGTACATTAAAAAAATTAATTGCTGGCATGACTAAAGAATACCTACGCCTTATGAATTTTATTATGTCATATATATCATTCATACGTTTTATGAAATACGTGCGCTTTAGATATGCAACACCCGAATTTTTTCCTGGCAAAATTAAATGTTCAAATGATAATAATCGCCTTTTGTCGTTTTTATATTAATTTCGTGAGCAAAAAATTCAAGATTTACATAATTTAAGAGCAAATTAATCAAGCTACATGATTATGAAATTATGATAAAAGCAATTAATTTTTAGAAGCACTTTACTCTTGTAGCCTCAGGCCAACTTATATTAATATTATCGTTTGAACATCTAATTTGGAAAGCAAAAAAAACGTAGGTATTCTTTAGTCATGTCAGCAATTAATTTGTTTAATGTACCTTACTCTTGTAGAGATTGATATTTATTTTATTATTTGAAAATTTGATTTTTTCCTTTTGCAAATGGTAGCAAAAATATAGCATATTATTTATATATTCCTAATTTTTTAAATTTATTTTGTGTAGGATTTTATTTTAGTTGGCTAGATAGCCTAATAATAATGATAAGCTATCTAGCCACTTGTAACTTTTTTATAGATATAGCAAAAAAAAGCAAATAATTAGCAAATAATTCCTGTATATATTGATGTGTTCTGATAATTTGGCTCAGACTTTAATGTACTTTATTCTTGTAAATTGGAAGTGGATGTATGATATTTTGTCGATTTTTATATTAATCTCGCGAGCAACAGATTCGGGAGTTGCAAATTTGAAGAGTAAATAATTCATAAAGCGTAGGTATTCTTTAGTCATGCCAGTAATTAATTTCTTTAATGTACTTTATTACTCAGGTAGATATTGATATTTATTTCATTATTTGAATATTTGATTTTTTTTCTTTTGCAAATGATAGCAAAAAAATAGCAAATAATTTATATATTGTTAATTATTTTATTTTATTTTGTGCAGGTAATTTTTTTAGTTGGCTAGATAGCTTAATATGAAGCTATCAAGCCACTTGTCACTTTTTTACAGATACAGCAAACAATTTGTTTTAGCAGCAAAAAAAGCAAATAATTAGCAAATAATTCCTATATATATTTTGATGTGTTCTGATAATTTGGCTCACACTTTAATGTACTTTATTCTTGTAAATTGGAAGTGGGTGTATGATATTTTGTCGATTTTTATATTAATCTCGCGAGCAAAAAATTCGGGAGCTGCAAATTTGAAGAGTCAATAATTCATAAAGCGTAGGTATTCTTTAGTCATGCCAGCAATTAATTTCTTTAATGTACTTTATTACTCAGGTAGATATTGATATTTATTTCATTATTTGAATATTTGATTTTTTTCTTTTGCAAATGATAGCAAAAAATAGAAAATAATTTATATATTGTTAATTTTTTTATTTTATTTTTGTAGGTATTTTTTAGTTGGCTAGATAACATAATATTAAGCTATCTAGCCACTTGTAACTATTTTACAGATATAGCAAAAAATTGGTTTTATCAGCAAAAAAAGCAAATAATTAGCAAATAATTCCTATATATATTTTGTCGTGTTCTGATAATTTGGCTCAGACTTTAATGTACTTTATTCTTGTAAATTCGAAAAGGGTATATGACATTTTGTCGTTATTTATATTAAGTTCGCGAGTTGCAGATTTGAAAATTAAATAATTCATAAAGCGTAGGTATTCTTTAGTCATTCCAGCAATTAATTTTTTTAATGTACTTTATTCCTGTAGATATTGATATTTATTTTATTATTTGAAAATTTGATATTTTTTTTTGCAAATGGTAGCAAAAAAATAGCAAAGAATTTATATATTGTTAATTTTTTTATTTCATTTTGATAGGTATTTTTGTTTAGTTGGCTCCACTTGTAACTTTTTTGCAGATATAGGGAAAAAATTGGATTTATCAGCAAAAAAAGGCAAATAATTAACAAATAATACCTGTATATATTTTGTTGTGTTCTGATAATTTGGCTCAGACTTTAATGTACTTTATTCTTGTAAATTCGAAGTGGGTATATGATATTTTGTCGATTTTTTATATTAATTTCGCCAGCAAAAAATTTTGGAGTTGTAAATTTTAAGAGTAAATAATTCATAAAACGTAGGTATTCTTAATTATGCCAGCAATTACTTTCTTTAATGTACTTTACTCTTGTAGATATTGATATTTATGTTATTATTTGAAAATTTGATTTTTTTCTTTTGCAAATGGTAGCAAAAAATAGCAAATAATTTATATATTGTTAATTTTTTTTTGTTGTATTTTCAGTAGGTATTTGTTTTAGTTGGCTAGATAGCTTAATAATAAGCTATCAAGCAATTTGTAACTTTTTAGCAGACATAGCAAAAAAATTGTATTTATCAGCAAAAAAAGCAAATAACTAGCAAATAATACGTGTATATATTTTGTTGTGTTCTGATAATTTGGCTCAGACTTTAATGTACTTTATTCTTGTAAATTCGAAGTGGGTGTATGATATTTTGTCGTTATTTATATTAATTTCGTGAGCAAAAATTTCGGGAGTTGCAAATTTTAAGAGTAAATAATTCATAAAACGTAGGTATTCTTTAGTCATCCAGCAATTAATTTCTTTAATGTACTTTACTCTGCTAGATATTGATATTTATTCTATTATTTGAAAATTTGATTTTTTTCTTTTGCAAATGGTAGCAAAAACATAGCAAATAATTTATATATTGTTAATTTTTTTATTTTATTTTGATAAGTATTTTTTTTTAGTTGGCTAGATAGCTTAATATTAAGCTATCTAGCCACTTGTAGCTTTTTAACAGATATAGCAAAAAAATTGGTTTGATCAGCAAAAAAAGCAAATAAGTAGCAAATAATTCCTATATATATTTTGATGCGTTCTGATAATTTGGCTCAGTCAGCTTAATAGACCTAACAGGATGAAACGTCGAGATGGGTAAAAAGTTAGATCCGACTTTATTATCAGAACTTAAAAGAGTATTAACAGAGAGAACGCGTGGAATAACTAAAACGTTTAAAAGATGTTGCATAAGATAGAGTATTCGGACTTGGTAGTAAAATATTTATTTATTAATTTATTTTTTTATAAAGATGGGTACTGAATAGGAGACTAAGGGCTCTCAATACAGGCACCACTAAATTACATAGCTGCATAAGAATTAAGAAATAAGAATTCACAATAGATGTATAGGAATTTATAACACTAAAAAATGAAGAGTAGTAACGTACATAATAACTAGATATGGGAAACTGCAAGGTTCCCTTGTATTGACGTGTGAAGATTACAAAACAATTAGTTTAACATCGTATGCGTCAAAGATTATAACACGCACTCTTTATATAAGAAGGGAAAAAATTAAGAGACGCGTTGGAAAAAGACCAATTTCGGTTTTGAAAAACCAAGGGTACAAAACAATCAGTTTTGCATCTAAGATTACTGATTGAAAGTAGAATAAGCCGACATATTGGTCTTTGTAGATTTGGAACAACGATTGATGTATTGTAAAATATAGGTTCAACATATAAAAATAAAAATAATTGCAAAAATCTACAAAAAGATGATGAACAAAGGACGGAGGTAAATGTAAAGAAATGTGTCAAGGAAGAATCTTCTCTATCTCCCATGTCTTTCCATTTATACATCGAGAGTGTAATTGGAAAAAATTGAAAAAGCAAGTAAATACTGATGTAAATATTAGGGTAAAAAATATTAATACTAAGGTTTGCGGATAACAAACTCTTAGTAGTATCGATCTGGAATACATATTAATTATTACTCGTACGGATAAAGCTTTAAATAGAACTACAATATAAAAACAAATACAATAAAATAAGGTTATAGCATGCAATTAAAATAGCAACAATCCACTTTTGTACAAATAAAACGTGACATATTTGTTGTAATTGGGGAGATTTGTAATTTAGGTTACACAATTACAAAGAATGGCTAAAGCAAAACCAATACAAAGTGCAAAATCGTGCTAGTCTTTTTTTACAAAAATATAATTTGTTCATATCGAACGCTACTCTACATACAAGAAAAAAATGTAGAGACTTTTGTATGGAGTGTAGCATTGCATGGTTGAATAATATTAATAATGAGAGAAATGCACGAGGAGATTGGAGTTTTGAAGTGTAGTGCTTCTCACAAATATTGAAAATTTACTGGATCAACAGGATAATGAATGAAGAGGTTCTAAAACAAGTTGATAAATGGTTTATTTGAGAAAATATGGTAAAGAAAACTAATTGACAGATATGCAATCATTTTCGATATCCAAGAAATATCACCGAAAATAAAAGTAAAGGGGGATGAGAAAAATTGCGTTGAATATCTTACATAAACTATAAATGATGTATATTATGTCAGGGACGTTGACATCAAGCAACAGATACAGATTAGGGAGGTTTGGCAAATGCTTCCTACCAGTCAATTGACTGATGACAAAATATTCGTAAAACTTTGGCAAATATAAGCCTGGGCGAAGCAAAATTGCACTGCGACCACCCAGGTGCGTCAGAAATTTTGGGAAAACTTGGCATGATCAAATCATACAAGCAACTAACAGAATGGTTAACACATGTGTAGTTATGACTGCGTCAAAGGAAGAAAGCAAAACGTTGACAATTTGGTGTTTCTCATGAAATGTTTAACATGACTAGCGTCCATGCTTACCCTGTATGTTAAGTTCAATAAAATCAAACTAGAAACCAACGAACAGATGAGCTCAACTGCAGAAATCTTGCTCTTGGTTTAAGTAACGTTTAAAAATCAAAAATAATAGTCCTCGCTTTGAAAAGCATCCCACAAAGGCACACTACGCACAAACAGTTCCATGTACTTAAAAACAGTATTTGCTGGATTTGCTAGACCAAATATAAGGTTAACAATTTTTGTAATCAGTGTTAAAGCCATCATGTTCGGAACATCGAGGTGAGTTTTGCAATTTCTGCATTTCTAATAAACAAAACGTTTTTCTTCATTTTTAATGTTTAATGGACGTCCTTTTATGACTTTTTTTAGTTTATATCCTGTGAAAATATTTCAGATATCTGAATATCGCGATGAAATATTAAGCAGTTTTAATTAGGTTTGCTGTTTTTCTAGGGTTAAGAATGGTATACACGAAGTAGAAAAATTTCGAATGCCATTTTTCCACTTCGAGGTATATTTGAATTATATTTAAGGTTTCAAGATCACTTTTTGCTTCTTATAAAGAGTAGAATAGACATATCTGACGAGCTGCAAATTTAATAGTTTTCTTATAGCAAGTAAACAATCATAATTAATAAGTAGAGGTATCTAGTGAATAATTCTGAACACAGTCATTTTCATAATCCAAAACTCTCCCCCTTAATGATTATATAAGTTACCTTTTAAGGTATTGGGTATGTATAATCTCATAAAGGGGTAAAGAATTTCCAAACCCTTTAAAGATGACAAATTTTTAAAAAATATCAGTTACATATCAGTAAATTAATTAATATATTATTTGCGTTTGTTGGCTACTTGTAATTTCCTGAAGAGCGTTTTGAATATAATTACCTAACAAATTAATTAATTGAAGCAATCGTAATCACTACTGTAATTATATGGAGTCGAGCTGCCTGTAATTATAGCATCCTTAAAATGTTTAATAACTTACCTTCATTAACAGGTTCAACCAGATCGATACCTTGGTTCGCAGCTTGTAAGCCAGCAATCAAGCAAACAGTTAAAAACGTGATAGCAAGTAGAATTTTGCAGTTCATTTTGTATTTGTATTTGTAACTTGACTTCAACTCGGTATTCACTAAGATGATACTATATGTTAAGCACATAGTTTGCGATTTATATATAAGATGGGAATACTGGTTGGGTGTGTATGCGTATTTTCCTATGGAAAACCATGATCATAATCAAGGTTATACGCATATAATAAGTAACTTTTTTGCATCTATATATCTAAACGCAAAATACATTAAGATAAAAACTACCAAAATTCAATTATGCTTGTATTTTCCTGGCGTTGTGGATTTTCGAATATTATCATCACCCCATTTCTGAGACTCGTAAAGGTAATGCAGTTTAAAATATACATTACGTCACATGTTGTAGTTATTTCAGCTCTTTCAAGTCAATAAATAATAATCCAATGCCAATGGAATTTTTATTGCGCATCGTCAAGCCACAGAGTTTATTGTTATTGTTTGGGTTGAATGAATTCTAAAAAGTAACTTTACCAGTATCCAACCTGTCCTTGGTTACATTCGATAAATTTAGAAAAATACAAGAAGAAGCACTTCTTAAAAATTCTAGCCTTCTAATACTGTGTACAAGTAGTTAAATATCATCTGGTCACATTTAACAACGAATGCAGTAGGTCATTTTTTTAAAGCTTCTACCCAATAGCCGTAGTAACATTGTTACAAAATACCGAGAGGAAATGTCTCTATTTCATATTCAAATATGCAACAAAAGGTACATTTAAAAATATTGATTCTAAATACGTTTTTCTGAAATTTTTCCAATTTAATATGCGTAAAGTTGTCACGCCAACATATTGCCTTCATTCCGAAGCTGGACATACAATTTGCTCTCCATAAATAGTTAAACATTAACAACAAAAGAGTTATAGGCAAAGAGAGTTTATGCTTAATATCAAGATAATTAATATATTAAATTTTTTAATTTTTTTCACATTAGTTTACGCTAAAATTACTAACCCAATAAAGTAATTGGTGCTAGCTAAGCTCCGAGTAAACGGAAATATTAAATTTTTGAAATTTATTCCCAAATTGTACTCTACAGTTCAAAAAATTTAAATCTTTGATTTCAAACACAAATATTATTTATAAACAAAGTGTAAGTATAGCCAGTACCAAGCACATTAGTAAATCTGGTTTTCTTGAATACTTGAAAAAATATCCAAGAAAACACCAAAACTTAAAATGCTTAATTGGGAAACAAATCGAGTGGGAGGCGCCTATTTCATTATCAGCACCTAGAAAATTGAAAAATTAAGATTCTTCAAAATTGCATTTGCCGCCATGCAGTCCTTATGAACAAAAAAGTTATAATCAAATAAATTGGTTAATATCGACTTCACTCTCGTTCTGACCCAAACATATGCAAATAGTATTCTTGTTAAAATTTCTTTCCACCATAATTTTATGTCAAAATTTTACTCATTTAGCATTAAATTCATCGATAAACCAATCTTAGAACATAAAACATAAAAACAAAAATAATATAAACAACTCTATATTGATAGAAGACAGGTTCGCACTTGGCACTATACTAATTAAAAGTTACTAAAACTTCTTTTCGCTTTTAACGCTTAAGGCGAGTAACGTTTCGGGCATTGGCAGCGGTGTTTTTAAAAACTTCTTCCAACAACTTCGTAACAATTTATTTGGTTTAAACAGATATTACAATTGAATTTTGACAAACTGATTTAAAATACTCTAAATCCAAAAAATAATTGGAGTTTAATATAAGTGAGTAGCCTAAGCAAACAGCAATGTTAAAGCTGAAATACTGTAGACTGACTGACTGTCTCAGGGCTCCCGGGGTATTTATGTTGTCCCTGCCCTCACATGTCTGTGGGAACTTGCAGAGTCCATGTCTGCTTATTTCTTAGTTCTATTTATTATACAATGTAACAATCTTAATTTCTAAGTAATTGCGGTTCCTTAACCGTCTGTGACCTGCCAGCTGCAGTATCATTATCGTCTGGAATACAATCTATTGCATCCGTTCTCACAACTTGTTGTGAACTGTTAATAACCTTTAACTAATTATCCTTAAGATACATTGTTGCATATACTTAAGTTTCTTTAACAATTTGTAATAATACCTATTACCCTTCGATATTTTCTCTTGCCTGAGGCGTCTAATTTCTTAGGTACTACAATACGGGGCTGCTCATGGTAAGTTGGAGTGTTGTATAATATCTTGTTCTAATAAGTCTGCTACTTGTCTGTCGGCTTCTTCCTGGCTTGCCTGAGGTAGTCTATATGCTTTTGTAAAACTTAGCTTGTTATTCGTTAGTTCTATATTATATTTAACTGTATTGGTGAAGGTTAAGGGTATTCCTTCATGGAGTATATCGCGGTACTCAAAACTTAAGTTTTTAATTGCTCTGTGCTCTTCTTAGTTAATGTCGGCATTGAAGCGAATGTTACTTAAATTTTCTCTTAACATTTTGTCGTGTTCTACGGGGTTGTAATCGTTTTCTAAATTTTTATCTATTTCCATTTTATTCAAATTTAATTCCTCTACGTTAATAGGGTTTGTTAGTGATAGTTCTACGGGGTAGTTATTTTAGTTTAAAATCGTTGTAGTGGCATAGGTATCTATTATTTATACTAATGCGGTGGGGGTTTCTACTCCCTGTTGAAATGTTATGTGGTTTATGATTCCGACGTTATTTTTTGAATTTACTGGGATTTTTACGTGTTTTTCGGTTCGGAGTTCTATGGTGTATTTTTCCTCGGTTTGGGTATTTTGAAATTTAATGGGGGTTTGCCCGTGTTTTGTTCTTAATAAACGGTTTTTTATATCAATGTTAGCTCCTAATTTTCTTAGAAGGTCCTTTGCTATTAGTCCGTCGTATTTATCGTTAAATTCAAAAATGCAAAATTTGTGTTTCATTTTTATATTGAATGTTCTTGGTAAGGGTATATTATCTATCAATTGGTGTAGGGTCGTTTGATGGGCTGTTTTAATTTTAAATGATTCTCTCTTTTTACAAAATCTAAATAGTGTTTTTTACGGTTCGGGGGCTAATTAGTGTTTTTGAGGATCCGGTATCGATGAGTAATTTAAGTTCTGCGTGGGGGATTTCTATGTACGGTAATACTAGGTGATTAATATTATTTAAGTTTATTAGGTTTGGTCGTTTATAAATCGGTCTATCTAAAAATTTGAGCATGCGTTTTCTTCGCCTCGTAGTTTTCGCATGGATCGTCACGTTCGTAATTTTCTAAATAGTTTGATTCATTGTTTGTACTAGAGTGAATGTAATTATTCTGGTCATTGTCAAATTCTTCTAATTTTTGGTGAAATAGTTCTTCCTACGTAAAGTTTCGTTTTTGGTTATGGTTTGGTCGGATTTGCGATAGTTTTGTATTTTGTCTGGTATTACCAGACGAGGTATCCATAGAGGTTGGTTTGTAATAATTGATAGGGTGTTATTATTATTATTATTCATTGGTGTATTTCTAATAGGGTTCGCGCTAAGTGGTGGTTTTTGTTGGTTCATATTTTGGTTGAATCTTGGTGTGAATGTGGGCTTCGTAAAATTTGAGTTGACGTTGGTCTTGGAAATTGTTTGAATTGATTGTTAAAATTTGTGTTATTAAAATTTGAGTTATTACTTCGCGGTTGATTTATTTGTGCGTTAAATGGAGTGAATTTTGGTTGGGTTATTGTTTGTCTTGCGGCTTGTATGGTTTTTATTACTGAATAACTTTTATTCGCGTTGGGATTATATAGTCTGTTCTGGTAGTACATTACGTTTTCTTCTTCTATGATCATGTTCATTGTTTCTTCTAGATTTTGGAGATGTTGAAATCTGATTTTATCTGATAGCCGTTCTGGTAATGCGTTTATATAGGTGTCCCTTGCCATTTCATCGTACATTTTTGTCTTTAGAAGTCGAATATTTTGGTCAGGTTCTTCAATATTTAGTTTTGTTAATATAAAACTTCGTACGTCTCGGCATTTCATTCCGAAGTGATATGGGGATTGGTTACTTTCCATTCGAAGGCTTATTAGGTCGTGAATAAGATATTTTATGTTTCTTTGGTCTTCAAAATATGCAATTAATATGCTTTTACAGTCCTTCCGCTGTTCTAAGTCATCACGGATGACTATTACCGTTAATGCTCGTCCGGTCAGTTTATTTATTAACAGGCGTAAGAGTAATACATTTTCTTCGCTACCTCCTGGTTTGTAAAAGGTTTTCAAAAATACTTCACACACCGTTGAATTCAGGGATGCTCACGAGATAAAATTTTTATATCTGGAATCATGATTGCTAAAGGTTGTTCTAATAATTAACTATTACTTTCGATTTTAATTAATTTCAAATTTTTGTAAAATTGAAGTTTATTTCGCTTTGGTTTATTACTTTTCAGTTTGGGTATTTGTTATTTAAAAAATCGTTTTACTTGTATTTTATACGTAGTTATACGGTGCTATAATTAAATCGCAGTATTTGTGCTCGGTAATGTCCGATTAATTGTTGTAGTCTTGAATTCGTTTATTTTTCTACTTCGCGAATATGATAGTCGTCGCGGGTTTTAATTTTCTGAAAGGTTCTTATGGAATTCATATTCTTGCAATAATTTGCGTTATACCTTATACGTTTTGTTGCGCCAGTTAGGCCTAATTACGTCTTTATTTCAGTCCTGCTGATTAATTGAGCCTGCTTTACTTATTTCGTCTCCGTAGGTGTAGTAATTGATAATTGAATAATATATTTCTCTGTAATGTATAAATACAAAGTTGCAAATTTTGGTCTACCGTTTCGTTACAGTATTTGCATCAAAATCTCCTTTATAATTTATACAATAAACTTGTTTAATTATAAAGTTTTAAGTTCCTGAAAGGTTTTGTTTTCAGTCGGTGATAATTTTAAATAAATTGCATTTTTTACAACTGATTACTTAGTTGCAATGATGTGTTGAATGATGTTTTATTCAGTAGTGAGAATTTGCGTGGTGGATTTGCACGCTCTGTTTTAATTTTTAATGAGTCAAGTTAATAATAAAAATTACAAAGTGCTTTTATAATTTATACACTTGGTGTTTAATTTGTAGAAACGCGATGAAGGATATGTTCAAATTAATCGTTTTATACATTAGCTCTCGGTACTAAATTTTCTATACATAAAATTGTAAATTAATTACGTTTTGTTTTTGAATTATAAAATCGCTTTCGTTTTGTATTAATAGTTAGTGCGTCAGTTATGTTTTGGTTTATTAACAATAATTCGTAATAATTGTACTTTTCAGTCTTGTTTAAAATTCTCTTGCTTTAAAAATAAATTTTCTTAAAATAAATTCTTGTATCTGAAAAGAGTTTTTCGTAATAGTTGCGTAAATTATTTTTAAAAAAATGGCATAAATTGCAATAATTAAAAAAATAAAAAAAATCTGTATATACATAACATAATAATCAAGAAATCTTTACTAGCAAATATCAAATAATTTGTAAACAAATTCAATTGGTTTTAAGGATAAATGAACTTACATTATTTTCATCGTCGCTTCTATGGACTCGGTCGATTCTTGTACTTTGTCCACATTTGTTTGGTTTGGGTTCGGTCGATGTTTGTACCTATTTCAAATTTGTCTGGTTGGTTTAGGTCGATTTCTATACCTCTTCCAACTTTGTTTGGGTTCTTCCAGATTGTGAATTGAAATTCTTAGTCACCAGTTTTCCAGTTTTTGGATTCGTAGTGCCTTTCTGGATCTTACCGTCTGCGCCAGTTACGTTTCGGGCCTTGGGAGCGGTGTTTTTAAAAACTTCTTTCAAAAACCTCGTAACAATTTACTTGGTTTAAACAGATATTACAATTGAATTTTGATAAACTGATTTAATATACTTTAAGTCGAAAATTTAATAATTGGAGTTTAATATGAGCGAGTAGTCTAAGCAAACGGCAATGTCAAAGCTGAAATACTATAGACTGACTGACTGTCTCGGGGCTCCCGGGGTATATATGTTGTTCCTGCCCCTCACATGTCTGTGGGAACTTGCAGAGCTTATGTCTGCTTATTCCTTAATACTATTCGTTATACAATGTAACAGTCTTACTTTCTAAGTAATCGCGGTTTCTTAACTGTCTGTGACCTGCCACCTACAGTATCATTATCGTCTGGAATACAATGTATTTCATCCGTTCTCACAACTTGCTTGTGAACTGTTAATAACCTTTATTTAATTATCCTTGAGATACATTGTTGCATATACTTAAGTTTCTTTAACAATGTCTAATAATACCTATTTTGTTCTATCCATAAATTAGGGGACACATAACTGGCGTCAAACCTCTAACTTTAACAACAGGAAGATTACATAAATGGACTAACCGTGTTGGTTTCAATATTACGTGTAGCGTCAAATTAAAAGGCAATGTTTCTCAAGTTTTTTCTTCAAAGTTCTCTGGATAAAAAAATTCAAATTTCTAGTTTCAAAAGTAAATAAATTATAAACCAAATACTTTGGGAGTGCCAACTTAACTGTCATCTATCATAAAGCACATTTGAAGATTAGGTTTTCTGAAAATTTTCTTTGCCGTTGATTCACTGCTAAATTACGATCTAATCCACTCAAAAATTCAAATTCATAATTTCGAAACAATAAATTTATAAACCAACTAACTTAAGGGATAACTTGATGCTCAACACCAAACAAATTTAAAATCTTAATTCTCTTAGAAATGACATTTTTCTTTAATTCGTCCCCAATTTACATCTACATCCGCTCAAACGTTTAAATTCCTAACCTCAAAAATTGCACCGTTGTTAGTGCTAACCTTATGATCACTAAAGAACACTTACATCTAACTTCCCCAATAGTTCGTATATCTTTGAAAACAAAACGCTATAAACAAATTGAGTTTGGTGATATAGTCCATTCGCTTTAACTTTAGGATGACGTCACAACTGGATGAAAAGGTACATTGCCAATGTCAGTTTTAATTCTATTGTAACTAATAAAAGGTATAAGATTTTTTTCATCGGTAAGAAAAATTGGTGGCAACACCGTACAGAACTACCAACCTTTACTATGTTTAATGACAGTATCCTTCATGCGCAATTCTAGGTATTTATTTGTACACAGTTGACAACATCGTTTATTCACTTTACTGACTAGTTTATTTTACAAAACGTATTAGGTGAAATTTTAAAAGCGTTCGACAAAAGCTTTAACACGTTAATTCTTTCCTACTGATTAGTTTATTTTACAAAAAGTATTATGTGAAACTTTGAAAACGCTTTACAAAAGCTCACATGTTTATTTTCTGCTGATTAATTGTATTTTCTGTGAAATACGGGATGCGCACTTCGAATCTAAAGTACCAAATTGTCCGTATAATTAAATTTATTTTCTTTTTGCTTGTTTGTACAGAATCCTTTATTTATTTTTATAAACTAATAGATAATTGTGGGCGATGTGTTTACTTTTTTTTTGTTTTTTTGGTATTTAGGCGAATCCCCCCCACTCTCCACGTTTGATAGTTAGCCTGGTATCTACTTTTCTTCCGGCTACACCTAGGTACGTAGCAAAGCAAATATGGTAAATGGAAATATTTTGAGAGGCGTCAAGTATTCTATCCCAATATGTTTGTAGCAATCGTCGTACTCATGTCCGTACGTTGTCAAATGTTAGAATTCGATCCAATCTGGAGGGTCAATTGTACACCTAAAACTTTTTAAAGGATTTGAAAATCTAGGTAACATTCTTACTGTCGTATAGGGTGCTAATAAAGAATATATTGCTTTTAAATTTTATTATGACATTCACTAACAAATAAGATCAATAAAAGAAATGGTTACACTAACTCTTATTTGTATTAAAAATATAAACCGCTGTATTGGAACAAACAGATCTAAAACTTCTTCAGAAACAGCGGCAATTTGTTCCTTTGCAACTTCCGTGTTTATAACCATTTTGATGGCAACTACGTGAGCAGATTCTTCTATTGTGTAAAGAATCACACGAATAGCGTTTTGTGCGGATTAAAGTTGCATCTAAAACACAATATTATGTAATGGTAATAATTTGGTTAAACGTTTAACTTATAGTAGCATCAGTTGAACTGCTAGTCACATAGTTTAGTAATAATGTGTATATAACAAACTTTGGAAAAATGTTATGCATGTCAGGACTTACACTCCATGACAAAGCAAATTAAAGAAGTGTCACTCAAAATCAATGAAAATTTTTAACACTTGGGACCATAATACTACCGTGTTAGCACAACTAAGATTTTAGTGAAGAAGAATATTCTAATAACATCTATAACATTCTTTAATAACACTAGCATTAAAGTTTCATTTTCATTAATTTCTTCTGCATTGACGGAATTCTAAAAATGAGTTTATTTTTACATATTTTGGGAAAAATATTCATTTATGACCAGTATCTGACCTAAAGGAGGTATTGATATTATAAATTTACTAAAACAAATTATTTCAAATTTGTACTGATTTAATTTTAATTAATAACGTCTCTACCATGTGGAATCTTAATAGCTTTTTTTATTAAAAAAAAATAACCTACTAATTATTCGATGTTGTATTCGATATAAAAGCGTTACTTCATCTTTATTATTCTAAAATGGTATGTATCATTTCCAAGCTTAGTTAAGCAAGCGTCGAAAGCTTCTATTAAATTTCATTGCTCTACAAATTTTGTTGATGGTATTCTCTGGAAATTATTAATTCACACTTTTATACATCTTAAACGAAAAAACAGAGATCACAATCTGCTGTTAATATTCGAAATCTTTGTTGCTGCATCATTTAATCGAGGTGATCAAAATATCATGTGAACCATAGAAAAGTAAAAAGAATTTAGTTGCTCTGACTATTTCTGATTACTAAGAGCATGACAAGCGTCACCTAAAGAATGTTATACTATAGATATTATATAATAAGATTAGCATTAACTGTATAAAAATTTAGAGCTACACTATTGATTAGATGTGACGTTATTACATAATTCTTTACCGTTGCTGCAAAATGCATTTCATGTAACAGCTAGTTTTTTTTTTTACTGCTGTTGTCTGTTATTATATTAATTTTTTTTTATTTACTTATGAGGAATTACTTTTTTGGAGTGCATGTAGACTCTGTAAGTATATAGATATTTATTTTGGATGAATATTTTGAATATAAAAAAGGAAATATAAACTATTTAAAAATATTGTATAAACAATTTGTAACGTGCATTTTTTTATAGTTTAACATTTTACGCTATACCCAATTCGTAAATACATTTCGGTAATTACTATTTCTATATTTTATAGGTATTAACTCCTGGGCGAATGCGTCGTATTTTAATAAATAAATTGCAAGGAACGAATTGTAAATAGGATTATTCATGAATTACTTTCCAATGTATCGAAATGATAAACAGCTATAATTAATTATTAGATAGGAGTGCTGCATTTACTTTATGGATATACAAGTCTAGATAATAGACGATAAGAGGTTGTAATAACGACTAGTTTGTATAAACAGAGTAGTTTTGGAGTTGTTCTTTGTTCCTATAAATTACGAGTTGGATATTAACTGCAGAGCGGAGTGCTAATTCGATTGAAAGAAGTATGCTTTATAGACGAACGTGTTTGGTCGACGCACGTGTGTTTTAAGGTCATTGACGGACGGTTTTATTGATTACGCGAGTTAAAGTTCGGGCCTTTGGAGCTATGTTTTTAAAAACACATTGATACTTTAACAAAAAAGTTTAATATAATTTGTACATAATAACTTTATAAAAAATTAATTGTACTGGTGAGTAGCTTAGGTAGACAACAATGCAAAAGCTGTAAACTTAAGACTGACTCGGTTGAGTAGCTCAAACAACGAAGTATGGAGTTTGAAGACTGACTGCGGGGTATTGAGCTCCCGGGCTTTTTATAATAACCTGCCCTCCACACGGCTGTGGGAACTTGCAGATCTCATGTCTGCGTTTCTCTTAATTGTACACTTTATTACAATGTAACAACTTAATTGCGGTCTGTTAACCGCCTGTGACCTGCCACCTGCAGTATCACTGCCCTCACGGATGTAAAGTTGCATTCCGTTCTCATGAACTGTCGATAACCTCTCTGGGTTATCCTTGTGTTACAATGTTTCATTGAACTTATACTTTTACTTAATAATTTCTAATAATACTTTTTGTTTTCAATATATCAATATATATAGGTAATTGGGGGATACATAACTCGCGTGCCTTACTAATGGTGTTTTTAGTTGTTGTTCTTGTGAAATAAACGTTTTACGGAACATCTGACGGACTTACTTAGTGTGTTACACGTGCTTTACCAATTGTTTTTTTAGTTGATTTGTCTTTTGATATTTGAACTGTGTGTGCGATCTGTTTTAGTGTTCCTTTTTTTTTCCGAGTAGTGCATACTTTGGATTATCCGAATGCAGTTTTAAGCTGGGGTTTTTGTTTCTAAAAATGATGATACAGTTGTAGCAGGTTTAGTAGATGACAAAAAGGTTGCTTCTTATAAATATGTATCTCATTCACATGTAAATACAGTTGATATTGTAGTTTCTGAATTTTCTAACACCAAAGAATCTAAAATAGATCATTGCTTGCGCAAATTTCGTTATGTAAAAGCATTAAATTTTTCTTTGTTACCATATGTAGCAAATAAAACACCTCACGTTACTGTTAATTTAATGCATTACATCGTGCTTTGAAAGGCCGTGATTCTAAATTTTTATTACCAGCTTTTTTTACGATTTGTGTTACAAAAGATTTCGAAATTATTGTCTCAGGAAATAGAGTTAACAAGAATTTATCAATGCTACATAGTTCCATCAATATGATAATGTCTGCTGCTAACGCCAGTGAAATACATAGGTGTGATTAGTGTAATTCAATTAATTCAATTAATATAAAAAAATGAAATACGATTGAAGATTCCTCAATTTTTAACGCGTTTTTAAAGACGCATGATCACATTACTATTAATTCTAAAAAATTTGCATATTGAATTTATAGCAAATTTAATGTTCTCCAACATTCATTCGAAACATTTTTCGCTTCGATATACCGTTATGGAAATGCCACCGAAAAACGCGATAAAATTTTTAAAAAAATTAGCATTTTTACTTAAATTTCTAACTTTAGTGTTGCTCGACGCTTTTCATGTTGCTTCTGCAAAAGAAAACTGCATTGAAATGTTGTAGCAAATTTAATACTATACAATTTTTAATCATAATTTTTCCCTCTGGAATGCAATGATAAAATGTGTTTGTTAAACTGAAATCACCAAATTTATAGTTGATTAAGTGGTCAAAAGGTTGGATTTTAAACAACATGACCCACTATGCAACATCAAAAAATTAAAACTAATTCGCCTTGTAAAAGATTATTCTTTGGACTTTTGGTCTATTGGAGTCTATTGCTTCATTTGTATCAACCTACTCGTGGTCTTCGCACCAATGCCGACTACTTAATTAATTAAACATACAGGTTTATCTACAAGTTCTTCACTAGTCCGACTACTTCAACGATTTTAATCATACTTCCATATTCTTCTGAACTCCTAATACAATAATCTTCATTGAACTAAATGATGAGATTGGCTTTTGTTATTATAGCAATAACAAAAACATCTACACATTCTCGTCTGCAATGTTTATTCATCAAACTTGGCCTTGGCATTGTTTGTTTCTTTATGGCATTCTCGATTGCTGCAATATTATAATCTTCAAATATTAGGGGTACATGACCGCTTAGTAGGCGAGTCAGTGTCGCATATTCAAGCATTTAATACTCTAAAAACTACTTTTTCTGTTAATGACATAACTAATTTCCAAGAAAATTGCATAATACGTAGCGCCTTATATTTTTTTAAATGTTGCTGTAGAAATTGTTTTTTTACTATCGACTAATGTCAAGTTGGTACATAACGAAGGCCTGGAATACGATATAGTGGATTCGTTAGGAGGGAGTAAGGTTTTGTAGTAAACCTAAATCTCTTAATAGTTTATAATTTATTTTTGATCCACATTGCCGCTCTCAACAAGTCTGACGCTCTGGGCAAATTTTCGTTTCTGTGCCCTTACAACTTCCAATAAAATACAATTTTTAAAATATATACAATTTATGATGTAATGTAAACAATTATAAACATTTATTATGCTTGGATACAAGTTTCAATTCCATTTAATATTGGTTTAATATTGTACTTAAGTATAATAGTTCCTCCGTGAACCTTTGTGTGTTAGAAACTAGGTTTATTAGATTGTTTACGTTCCTGTGAACCATAACATCATATTCTGCCAGCTGGTTCGCGGGACACCGACTAGTGGGGGCGCTCACAACACGTAAAACATGATGGCCATTTGCTACAAATTCTACTTCACCAAACGTTCAGAAAAGTTAAGTTGGCAGATTAGCATCAATTTAAAAATGTACTGCCACCTGGGTCGCGAGACAAAAGGCTACTGCCAAGCGCTCGAAGGTGCCAAAAAAGTTTCTTCACATTTACTATCTCATAAAACAAACGAAGAGTCAAAGTTTACATCCCAAGAAAGAAAAAAGCTTGCGCTGCCAACGGTTTTGGGGGACAAAAGCATTGGATTCGCTGTTTGCAATTTTGGGCATGTCTTTACTTTATCGGACACTTTAGAATTCAATTTCCTGTGGCTAAAATGTTGTTTCAGCCCCCACTGGTACAAATTAATTGGTTTTAGACCGCGCTCGTGTCTGGCGGGCCGCCAAACCGGCCAATTAGGCTATGCTTTTATTATCGCGCACACGAGATTGCCAGGCCCAGTAACGTATTGAAATGATCAATACGACGTAATCAAACAACAAAAGGTTTTTCCCGCCCGGCGCTCGCCAATCGGCCAAACTTTTTTCAATCAAATGTATGACTGCTTATTTTTGCTACGCTACGTTACAAAAGGATTGGTTTGGTTTAAGCAAGCGCGACGCTGCTGGTAAGGCAATTTACTACGGGACGTCTGCAGTACACCAAGCGACAAAACCATTTGTTCTGGAACTGCATAGCAATAGCTTTCTGATTAAAAATTTTGGCTTTAATTATCGTACCGACAAGTAACATCTTGAATGTGGACTCCGAACTAAGTTTCAAATGTGAGCTTCGAATTTGCTTGGAGTTTCTTGGGCTGAGGCAAGCTTCATTATTTATATCTTTGTTAGGTACTTATTAGTGCCAGTGTTTATGTAATATTGTCATTTTCCTAGTTTCTAAACAGATTTGGAGTTCTCAATTTGGCCATCTCGTGAATGGCGTTGCTAGGAATCTGTTTAGGTATGTCCAAAAATTTTGTTCAATAAAGGCAGGTTGGGTTTAAAAGCGCCAAATTTGATACAGCTCGGCTTTAGTCGTATTTTAGTTGAGGTTGTGTTAGTTAAAGTTAGGTTAATTTACAAAACACGACATTTGATATTGCTCTGCTTAGGTAGTTTTTCAGTTGTAGTTTTGTTAATTAAAGTTAGGTTAGGTTAAAAAAGCGCGAAATTTGTTTTTTAAATAATACTGCTGTTTTTTTCTTGCAGGATGGCTTGCAGCTCAGTTGCATTGGCTAGTGGAGAATCTACGGTGAAACCACTTGCCTTACGCCACATATTTGATTTAGACCAGAATCGAAAGAAGCATATGAGACTACTACAAAAATGGAGAGTTGTTGGTTTGAAGGATAAATATGTATGTTCAGAGGAGCGCTGCAGAGGAAAACTTATACTGGTCTCAACCCAAGATGCTTCATGTGTGGACCAGTACATTTGGAGATGTGGTAATAGCTTCAACGATCGAAGCAAAAAGGTCGTGCTTACAGAAGGCGAGTATCAATTTGGATAGGTATATTTTTTGCAAAACATCATCTGTGTATAGTCCAAATTCTTGCCTTTGTACATTTTTGGATGAAGAATGTTGAAATTGGAACCATTCAAGAAGAATGTGAAATTGGCAGCAGCCGCAATGCAGCAGACTGAAACAGTTACCGTCGAGAAATGGTTATTGAAACATGTTGTCATCAAAGCACACAGATTGGTAAGTTTTCATTTTTAAGACGTTTTGGTCATAGTTGCTTTAAGTAGTGATAACGAATTATTAGTGTAAAGTATTTTCATAATTATAATTGATTATGCAAAACTGTTTTAAGTGGTTCTGGGAAAACCGCCGAAATTAAAGAGAGTAAATTTGGACGACGGAAATACCATCAAAGTCACCGTGTCGGAGGTCAGTGGGTGTTAGGAGAAGTAGAGCGAGAGTCCGGCGAGTTTTTTCTGTTGCCAATAGAGCGCCGAGATCGGGAGACTCTAATCCCGTTGATTGAACAGTGGATCCGTCCAGGTACAACTATTATAAGCGATTGTTGGGGCTCCTATGATGTCTTAGGTCCAATGGATTTCGAAATCTAACAGTTAATCATTCGTTACACTTCAAAGATCCGGAAACTGGGGCCCACACGAATACTATTGAAGGATTATGGAAACATGCCAAGCATAGGGTTTCCTCAATACCGAAAAGTGAAATGTTTTTTCTTGGTTATTTGGTTCGATTCATGTCCATCACCAGGTGTAGACGCCAAAAGTTGGACCCAACTGTGGAAGTCATGAAGTCTGCGGGTATGCTGTATAATGTAAATTAACCGCAGGTAGAAGAGGAAGAAGTTTTTGATTTAGAGATGGACGGCGATTTAAATGATGTGTATGTCAAGTTTGTTTAAACTACAATACGTTTTCGGTATAATGTATTTGATGTTAAACACAGCAGGAATAAACTGATTTTAGGTAATGTATTGAAACATGTTCCAAATATATATTGTATATGTAACTTGCGAGTCAATAAAAATGAATTTTCTCGTTTGTTATTCAAAATTGTACTTGTTGTTGACGTACAGTGTCATTTTCGAATAAAAATGTGTATATGAAATTTGGCAGGTTCTGCGGCCGCCCGGCGGGAAGCATTTTTTCGTTGTTCGTTGCCATCATAATGTTTATTTCTGGTCAACGGTACATGCCATTACGTTATTTGGGCGTTAAGCGCAGTATAAAGCAATTGGCGGGTGTGCGGCCGCAGGGCGGAAAGGAGATGTGAGCGCGATCTGAAGTCAAATTGTCTTGACTAGTCACGTCGAAAACGGCGTTTTTGAGGGAAAAAAACGCCGACAAAGTAAATTTGTTCCAAAATTTAAGCGCTAAAAAAACGTTCCGTGTTAGTAACAAGTAAAAAAGAATTTTTAATCTGTTTTCAACTAATTCAAATTTTCTTTCAAGGTATTTTTGTTAATTCGACAGAATTATAAGTAACTTTTCTAGCCACTTACATTGCAATCTATTTTTTCTACTACCGATGTGAAAAGCGGTATTTTGAACACAAGAAGCATAGTTTGAAAAAAATATTTTGCACACGGTGTGCGCAAAACCATTCTGCATACACTTCTTGTTCTCAAATCCTGCCAAATCTGGGTTAGAAAAAGCTCATAATAAATTTGCAATTTATCAAATATGCTAGATGCAACTACCCATACCGTCTTGATTATATTGTAATGCTAATTGTCTTTTTAATACAGATTTAAATAACTAAAAGCTTCTTGAACTAATTATGGCTAATTGTGAAGAAGTTTTGAGAAAAGTGCGCGGTATTACATCACAGCTGTTGCCTGTAAAATCTAAAGGAAGGAAGCCACCTTTGAGCATTTTATGGAATGAAAAAAGTATTTCTGAAAATGTCTTGGTTTATTTTGAAGAATTATCACAGAAATATAAATCTTCAACGTTATGGTCAATCTTTTCAATGTTAAAGTTCATAAGAAAAAGAAAATATTGGTCTGGCAAGATACAGGAAACTTCGGATATTTCTAAAGCGAAAGCCAAAAAACTCATCTATTCTTATGAGAAGAATACTTTAGCAGATTCTTAACAACAGCACCTGAAAAATAAAACTTGTTTACAGAAGTAAGAAACAATAAGAGTAAACCTGTAGTGCTTTATTGGTGTCAAATTTAACGACAAGGGTGATACTAATGCAGTATATATTTTTATTTTTTCCATGCGGTGGTAGCAATTAATCTATCTAGAACTTGTCGTAGAGAAGAGTTATGGAAAAATTAAGTTGACTATGATTGATTTCGACAGGGTGTGTTTATCAAGATTAAAAGTACAAAAACAAAAATTTCCAGTTCATTTACAGTGTCAGGAAGTCTGTTTGAAAATTTAAAAAATTCAAGAACTTTCGTCCTTCCAACCCACCGGATAACTTATTTTTAAATTATCAAAAAGGAAAATGTTTCCGACAATACTGGTAAATCCAGGTTCTGATATATTAAAACTAAAGCGACACGGTGGCTGGAGGTCAAGTGTTGTAGCAGAAGAGTAAATCGACATCTTTGTTCGAAATAAAACAGAAGTTTTTAATCAAATTGAAGCATCAATTTCTTCTATTTTACAGGAACGACCCGCTGGAGTATAACAAAAAAATGATTTAGAATATTGTTCATCCAACAGTTTCGCTGTAGCAGCAGAACTTGTAAAATATGAAACTATTGCTGCTTAAAATGGGGTAGATGGTTTCACGCAAAGTCATGCTCGGTGAAGTCTGCGACTATTACAATATATAAAAACTAAAAAATAAACGTAATTGTAAGCGGGGATCTAACATAAATTTAACGCTAAGTCGTAATTTACGAAGTCGGCCACCGTAGTAATTTTAATCTATTATTGTTAATGTCTGGATAATGAAAGCGACCAAGGAGAAAACCCCTTAAACGATCTAACCTCTCGTCTGCATTTAAAATTTTCTTCAAAATTGCTGGTAAATGTAGCAAGTAGGGGTGGCCTTGGCAAGTGCTGTGTACTACAAAACAACAATTGTGAAATTCCAAGTACTGGCTGTAAATAACATGTACCAATCTAACAACGAGATCCTTCAGACAATTAATTCCAAAAAATACGAAGTAAATACAAGCCCGTGGTTGGTCAGCACAAAGAAATGAAAGAATTTTATTTTTTTAACAACGCAGATAGATATAGATTAATAAATCAATAACCGAAAATAATGGTAAGAAACGGTTGAATGGAGTGAATTTAAAGTTATAACCTAGGTTGAGGTGACTAAGGAGTGTATTAATCATTTTTGTAATGATTTTAGTACTGTGTAAATCCTCCGGTGTATATTGTACACATATTGTTTCTTCTGCGGCTTGGTTTTCCTTTTTGTAAATAAACTTTCTCACTTGTGGTTTTCTATTTTTTTCTCTTGTGATCCAGCCTACTCTACAACTTTCATACTAGCACGGCATTCTTTCGATTCCCTTTTTTGTTGTTGCGGTACTCAGTGCGGACTATTTTCGTGGAATGCGGTATTTTTTCTCGTCTGCACGGAATACCGTAACAAATACTTGGGTTAAGACGTATACGACTGATTGACGATGTTACTATACTGCAATTGGATAAATAGAACGCAACAGTAATAATGGATACAGAATATTATCATACCAAAATGAACGCTCTCTTTAATGATGAAACATATCAACTTATCAACACCGATCCATCAACTTGCTGGACAAGATCATAAAAACGAAAGTCAAGAATATTCTTATAGACAATAAGTATAGCTAATTCCAACAAAAGAATAATCAAAGTGTCAAACACTATATGTTCCTCAAAAATTCACAAAGAGTAAAACCGGCCTTACGGGCACTGATCAGGTACATAGCTAATCATCTTCAGCCATTCGCGGAAACTAAAGACAAAGGAACGCTTTTGCACTAACTGCTCATCCTACAGAGCCTGATATGAGGAAGAATACCCAAAACATTAGCGAAGTAAACAGAGTCCGCAGAAATAACAAAATGAACACACGCACGCACGCACCCTCACACCGAAACACGCACACAACCGCACACCTACACACTCACAAACCCATACACGCACACACGCACACACACGCAGTATTGAAAGTAAGAACTTAGTTTGTAGAAGTGCATTTGGTGAAGGGTGACGTCCAATGAGTTCACCAATTTAATTAAAACTACTGAAGAAAGTTGTAAAGCAGTATTTAAATTAGATTTAAGTAATGACTGAAAATAATATTATCGTTCAGAAGTCATTTGACTGTACCACAAAATTTGAATTGGTAATAAACCAGGATGTATTAAATTGAAATATACTAAATTGAATTCTGTATTTAACGAAACTCAATCAATCATAATTAAAGAAAGAAATTCTACTTTTACTAAAAAGAATAGCAATACAAGCAAACTTCATAGAAAAAAGATCTTAAAATATCACTCGTTTATTGAAGGCAAACAACGTTCATCACGAAATTAAGAGATTAGTGAATGATATCCGTTCATTGTATGACTTTACATACAAAGATATTGAAATAGGTGTTCTCTATAGTGTAGGTACATTCATGACTCCAAAATTATTTAATACTAAAAGTACGAATATGGAAATAATAATTAAAGCAATAGACAAAGATTTGGATGTTCAATTTCATCACTGAAAAGTGGAAAAAAGCCTACCATTCCAATAAACAAAGAAAACTTTACATCTACTCTCAATCTCCAACAGCAAAATTGTCTAAACCATTGCAATTAGCGTATGTGTGAAGTTGTACGGACAGGAAAGAAATAGAGGCTTTCGAAATGTGGTGCTAGAAACGTATGATGAAGATATCATGGACAGATAAAGTTAAGAACAAAGAGGTTTTAGAAATAGCAGGGAAAGAAAGAAATATGTGGGAAACAGTAAAAAATAGGAGAGATAGAATGATGGGGTACATACTAGGCAAGAGGGTATATATAGTGTGGAATATAATAGAAGTAGAGATAGAGAAAAAAAGAGGTAGAGATGGACTATTAACGACTGTTGCACACAGATAATCTGTAACAATTCGTTTTCCCTCTTCTACTAAAATAACGCATAAAAATTATGTCTTGTGTTATAAAATTTTTAAATTTACTTCTGTAATTCAATATAAATCGTACTTCTACAATTAATACAAAGTTAAAACAAAGTATCATAATTTTGAAACACCCCAATTATTGTCCTTTATTCTAATTATCTAGTAAATAAAGCGCATAGTTATAAATGTCCAGTTTGTATTTTAAAACCATGCTAAAACTCGAACAAGCTATCCAGTATTCCCATAAAGTATCTTCAAAGTAATATCAAACAGCGTGTTTCTGCGCACCTGATTGTTGAAGTCGTTGTTGTCGTCAAGCCGAACCAGTCGGCCCCTTATCATTCTAAGTCAACATGGAAAAATCGATAGCCAAGGCCGACTTGCAAGTTGCAATTTAGTTTCAAACAATCTATCGATCTGTAGGCTTAGAAACTCATTATGGTTTATAATTTCTATTTCTAAAAATTCAAACTAATTTTTATTTGGTTTTCCTTAGCGCAACACTAAAGAACTAACAAAAAAACAACACTTAAGAACTGAAGCTGTAATGGTCGTGCGACACTGTTAATTTTACTGCGTGTAAGATATATACGTTCCTCATGTTTCAACATGGAAATTTTGTTTTAATTCGGAAGCATCACTTTAGAACTGATTAATGGTTGTAAGAAGAAGTTAATTTATTTGCGTATAAAACGATTACGCATTGGAAACTTACAATATGGTTCTAGTCTACGAGGCGTTGTTGTAACAATGTAAACAACTGCTTTTTTCATGTGTTTGTCCAATGTTGGAGGTCCACATATGGGTCGAGCTTGTATGTTAACTGGTCTGTAAGCAGCCATGCCTTGAATTCAAGGACGGTAAGTGATCTTCTTTTTTGAGACAGTCATCTGTTCGACGTTCACGTCATGTTAAACCGTAACCTTGCTAGTTTGAACCCATGAAAAATAATATCTTTGTGATAATATTTAATTATGAATTTTAATTTTCAAACGTTGTTACATATGAAAATTATGCTTTATAAAATTGTTTATTTAACAAAATCGCTATGAATTTGCATTATGAATAATATAGTCGTGTACTTACTTAGACATGATAACAATTTAATGAAGCTCCAGTTTACTAATTTACAAAATCTGATTACAAAACTAATTTTGTGTGTATGTGAGTCATTTAGTCAGTACCGAAAAGATGACAATAAAAGCTCTTAATTGTGTTAATTATATTTATAGTGCCTATTTACTTTATAGGCTTTTTTATTTAAATTGTCCAAGATTAACAATATAAATATATGAAATTAATTGAACATTCAGAAAACTTATAACAATTATCTGTCAGAATAGGTCAGAAAAAATTTTCAGTTAATATATATGTGTTGATACTTCACAGTCTTGATTTTTTATAGACAAGAAAAGGTTAATTACACTCAAAGAAACACTTAAGAAATAGTGTTTATTTTGTCCATACTTGTCACTAAATTTTATGAATTATATATAAACCAGAAGTGCATAAATTTAATAAGTAGAGTGTCCATTTACTATTACATAAAAGAAAAAAAATCATAGTTGTACCAAACCTGTCTGATTTATTGATTTTTTTATTTTGAGGCGCAAACTGCAGTTTTCAATATTATTTTATTTTATTTTATTTTATTTCAGGATAAACGTAATACCATCTAAAAATACAAAATCTTGTACTCCAATAACAGAATATACTCGTTGAAGTTCTTGTATTTTTCTAAGCGATGTTTTTTGCTTTTACACCCTATGTAAGTACAATGGCTCCCTATCCATCCGTATTTATATAACGACGATCCTGATAGTCTCTAAATCGCTGAAGATAGAGTTCAGAGCTAGTGCAGAAGTTTTCAAAAGTTAGTTGTGTTAATACGAATAAAACTACATATTCTGCACGACATTTGTAAGAAAAAAAAACATTTATTTAGAAAGTTGCACAATCGCCCAAGGCGTAAGGCACGAGAGGTTGCAAGTCAAAGATGTAGGCAGTGGTAGTTTCAGGGAATTCCGTAGGCTAACTCAGAATAGAAATCAATGGAGGTATGTGTCCAACCAGTTACAAGACGGAAAAACTAATGACTATAAAAATAACTGTACTTAAACCTGATGATTATTATAAGCAACTATAGGTATTGTTTTTGCAATATTCTTAACTAATGTTGATTGTGCGAAAGAGATTTATTGGAAACTATTAATTCGGCAAATGCCTAAGATTATGATAGCCGCAAGTTGATTAAACCTCTTTATATATATATATATATATTAGGTAGTTAATTACACAAGGTAAGTTGATAAATACTATCGTATACAATGAATAAGATGAAATAATAACTTAGACTTTTATGCAAAGCCCAAATTTGAAATGATCATTTGGGCTTTGCATAAAAACCTAATATCATTCATTCAGATTCATTTACATAATGGCTTCAAAGGCGCAATTAGAAGCTAGATTAGAAAACATTTTTTATCAAATCACAAAGATTTCCGATTTCGCAAAAACTGCCACTACTACAAATTGTACGGGTTTCAGGCGAAAATAATACGTCTGGATAAACTTGATATTGGTTACGAAGCCTTACCTGATAAAATTATGAATTATAATTTATCAGTGGACACTAAACTGCAAGTAAAAGCCCAAATGTATGCTTTTAATGATTTAATTGATGCTGTTAGGGCTGAATATTTAGACCTTAAGGAACGGTCTGCGGCTAATTCCGAGTCTAAACACGCAGTTGCTTCTGATGCTGCTTCGGTTAACTTAAAACCACCTGAGATTCCGATCTTTTCTGGTCAAGTGGCCAATTGGTCCACACTCAAAGCACTTTTTGTCAATTTGGTAGATAGCAATTCAACATTACCTATGATTACTAAATTTATTTATCTCCGCTCCCTACTTAAAGGAGAAGTTTTATCTCTTATATCAGATCTCGAACTACTTCCTGAACTGTACGATAAGGCGTCGACAACGCTCAAGGATCGTTACGATTGTTCCAGCAGAATAATCAATTTCTTTTTAAACAAAATTCTACAGTACAAATCTGGTGGTAGTTTTGCTGATTTTATTAACGTTCATTTTAATGCTGTGAGTTCCGTAAAGGCTAAGAACGTGGCGAATCTTGTAGATGTTTTGCTTTCCTCATTATGTTATCGAAATTTGTATTTCCGCACCAAAAATGCGTTTGATGTGCAAATGGGTTCTGATATTCCGAGTTGTGAACAGCTCTTTCAATTTTTGAGCCTACAAAGTAAAACGGCTGAACTTCAAGATTTGAAACCCGAAGGGTTCGGAAATTCTAATATTTTTCCACCTAAGCCAAGATTTAGTCCAAATAAATCTTTGTTAATTAAACACGTTTTTACCTCTGCTAAAAGCAGGGAAAAAAGGGCGTTTGTTTGCCTTTATTGTGTAGGTGAGCATAGAATTTACGAATGCTTAAACTTTCGTGCTTTAAATATTCAGGATCGGCACGCTGCTGTTAAAAAACGAGCTGTATCTAACAAGAAAGAGCAGCAGGTGTATTTGAAGACAATAAACATAGAAACAAGAAAACGATTGCTGAAAGTATATGCGCGGAGGACAGCACGGTATGGCGAGAATAGGAGAAGCAGGCAGGAAAAAGGTAAAAGCCTTATAGAATGCGGTGCTTCAGATGTATGATGATGATAGCTTGGACAGACAAAGTTAATTACAAAAAGGTTTTTGAAAATAATAGGGAATAAAGGTATCTGTGGAAAACAAAAAAAAATTGGAGGAATAGAAGGGTAAGACACGTTCTAAGGCATTTAGGGAATAGTGTGGAATATATTGCAAGCACAGGTAGGTAAAGGTAGACCTAGATCAGATGAGACCACTGCATGCAGATAGTGAAAGATATAAGCTGTGGGAATTTTAGGGAAACGTGCACGTTAGCTCAGAATAAGAAACAACGTAGGTATGCGTTTAATCAGTTAC
Organism: Platerodrilus igneus; assembly: GCA_036346225.1. Classification (NCBI taxonomy): domain Eukaryota; kingdom Metazoa; phylum Arthropoda; class Insecta; order Coleoptera; family Lycidae; genus Platerodrilus; species Platerodrilus igneus. The sequence continues at coordinate 211,560 of JARFIW010001350.1, read as the reverse complement.
AGGACTAAAGACTTAGTGATGATTAAATAAAAATATGGAAACTCCAAACACATACACACATATACAGATCGATTTACATCTTTTCATTTAAACGTGTTTTCTATTTTGGAGTCATTTCTGTTCGTTATTGTGATGTCAAGTGACGCTGCATTTTTATTGGTTTGATCTACTAAACTATCATCAAATAAAAAACAGAAAAGATTTCAAAATGGGAAACAAGTATAATTGAAAATATATAACTCGATCTGAGCAAACCTTCTAAACCCTTGTTACGTAATTTCAATCAATTGAAAACTGTTGTAAACTCTTTCAAACCACTTGCATCTTAAATATTTTTTCAACAACATTTACCTTCGTTAATTTGGTCGACCATATCACCGTCAATAATTCCAGCTTGAAGATAGACAACCAAAAGGACGGTTAATATCATAACACCAAATATTACTTTGCAATTCATTTTTTGGCTGTGAATAGTTGTCAACTCACAATGAGATTTTACTATCCTTAAACAGAAATCTTTTCGGAATAAAATCTAAACGTGTTGGGTTATACGTATTAATCTGTATTAAAATCAATTTATATTTAATTTCAAGAATGATTTAATACTTTCTGATGTTAACCAGCAACTAAAAATTAACATAAAATGTGCATTAATTATAAACTACTAAAGAAACCTATAATAAATCTTGATCTAGATGTTTTTGTCAATATTGGAATTCCCGATACAAATAAGCAGAAAAACGTAATTTATTGCTATCTTGGTAATTCATTTTTTTAAATTTGATTTATGTTAGTTCATGATCTTCTGCGATATGGATATCTTAATGCGTGCTACTTAAAGTCATAAATCAAGTGGGTTTTGCCATCATGTATTTCAAGGTGGTCGGCTATGCATTCCATTGCAAATTAACAGAGGACAAGTACTAGTCTCTTGAAACGTGTAATGGCAAAATCTACTTCAGATACGGCATTAACTGGACGTACAAATCTGTTGATTTATTTACTTGTTTGTATGAACTCTAAACTCAGGAACATATATTCATAACTACAATCTGACTTACATTAAATACAAGATTGTTCAGAATAAGTCACTCATTGTAATACTAAATAACAATTTTACCACCTAATAATCTAAGGATTTTAATATACGAAATTGCACCTTTATGATTATCTGTAACATAAATTATTTGTTAAATAAGCAATTTAGAAAATCAGGTCTTCTATGTGATTGTCAACGTGTAAATACACTGTATTGTAAGCCACATTATTTTAAGGCAAGCAAAACAGCCGGGACTGCTTTGATGTTAGCTAGTGACTAACCAGTGGTCAAACACCCCTGTGAAGTTGGCACGACATTCTTTATATTTTAAAAAAATAATGATAGCTCTAGTAGCACTTTTCATAGTTCTAGAGTTCCTGATAGAAAATAAAAAGAGTTCCGCATTTTTAATACAAAAAAATTGCAAATGAAAAATTGTCGTGCTAACTTCGCGAAGCTAGCACGACACTTCCTCCTGTAATCTATAAGAAACCAATAAATATCACAACTTTTAGCAAGAGTTCCCGTTAGTTTTAATCGAGTTCCATCTCTATATGTAATTAAAATAAAAAATTGCAACAATTAGGTTATTTGCATAAACGACGTATATTGGATCCAGCACGACACTTGACGAAAGAAGCATAAAATAACAAAGCAGACAAAACTTTTATTGTTGGGTGAATGCAAGTTCTTTTTATTAGTTGGTAATTGTAAGGATGCAATTCATCGCATAAATACCTAACTAAAGGCTTACTTAAACGAAATGAATCCGCAAATCGTTAATCCGATAATTCAAAGGGATTACTATGGTCTCGAAGTAACCTCATATCTGCTCTATTCAACCTTATTTCTTGCCTTCTAACGTTACGAATGTTCATAATTCGATGTGCAGGCATATTCATTCACATAGGTGCAATTAATTGTCTTTTATTTATAACTTTATTCAGGCTGTATATCAGACCTAACCTCAAACCTACTTATATGCTCAAACCATGATAGAAAAATGTTGAGTTTTAATTGTGGTTCATTGCAGCCACAACATAAAATATAAATATACCCAAAATCTTGCTAATTTTCCGATGTTTTCCGAAGTACATAGCTAATAGCATAACGATTAAGATCTTTTGTTACTAAAGCTAAAGGTATTAAAAATTACAGTTTGACCAACCCCTGTGAAGTTGGCACGACGACATTCTTTATATTTTAAAAAACAATGATAGCTCTAGTAGCACTTTTCATAGTTCTAGAGTTCCTGATAGAAAATAAAAAGAGTTCCGCATTTTAATACAAAAATTGCAATGAAAAATTGTCGTGCTAACTTCGCGAATCCAGCACGACACTTCCTCCTGTAATCTATAAGAAACCAATAACTATCGCAACTTTTAGCAAGAGTTCTTGTTAGTTCTAATCGAGTTCCATCTCTATATGTAATTAAAGTACAAAAATTGCAACAATTAGGATCTTTGCATAAACGACGTATATTGTATCCAGCACGACACTTGACGAAAAAGTGTCGTGCTGATTCTTTCTAGCGCTTTTTCGATATATATCGACAGTTCTACATGAGTTCCAACAACTACGATCACTTTTAGCCAGAGCTCCAGTGGCTAACCATTTTTAAATAATTTTTTTTTCGGTCTAGCACGACACACGGAAAAAAGTGTCGTCCTGTTCATTTCTAGCGAATTTTTTAATATATATCGACAGTTCTACATGAGTTCTAACAACTACGGCCACTTTTAGCCTCACTTCCAGTGTTTAACCATTTTTAAATAATTTTTTAATATTTGGCCTACCACGACACTCGGAAAAAAGTGCCGTGCTGATCATTTCTAGCGAATTTATCGATATATATCAACAGTTCTACATGAGTTCTAACAACTACGACCACTTTTAGTCTGAGTTCCAGTGTCTAACCATTTTTAAATAATTGCTGTGGAATTTTCCGACATCGAGCCCCATCGTTGGGCCGTTATTAAATGCTGAGGATTTAATGTAGAACTGTCAAAATATATCGAAAAATTCGCCAGAAATGATCAGCACGGCACTTTTTTCCGAGTGTCGTGCTAGACCAAAAATTAAAAAATTATTTCAAAATGGTTAGACACTGGAATTGAGGCTAAAAGTGGTCGTAGTTGTTAGAACTTATGTAGAACTGTCGGTATATATATCGAAACATTTGCTAGAAAAGAACAGGACGACAATTTTTTCCGTGTGTCGTACTAGACCGAAAATTAAAAAATTATTTAAAAATGGTTAGCCACTGGAGCTCTGGCTAGAAGTGCTCGTAGTTGTTGGAACTCATGTAGAACTGTCGATATATATCGAAAAAGCGCTAGAAAGAATCAGCACGACACTTTTTCGTCAAGTGTCGTGCTGGATACAATATACGTCGTTTATGCAAAGATCCTAATTGTTGCAATTTTTGTACTTTAATTACATATAGAGATGGAACTCGATTAGAACTAACAAGAACTCTTGCTAAAAGTTGCGATAGTTATTGGTTTCTTATAGATTACAGGAAGAAGTTTCGTGCTACATTCGCGAAGTTAGCACGACAATTTTTCATTTGCTATTTTCTTGTATTAAAAATGCGGAACTCTTTTTATTTTCTATCAGGAACTCTAGAACTATGAAAAGTGCTACTAGAACTATCATTGTTTCTTAAAATATAAAGAATGTCGTCGTGCCAACTTCACAGGGGTTAGTCAAACTGTGTAATTTTTAATACCTTTAGCTTTAGTAACAAAAGATCTTAATCGTTATGCTATTAGCTATGTACTTCGGAAAACATCGGAAAATTTGCAAGATTTTGGATATATTTATATTTTATGTTGTAGCTGCAATGAACCACAACCAAAACTCAACATTTTTCTATCATGGTTTGAGCATATAAGTAGGTTTGAGGTTAGGTCTGATATACAGCCTGAATAAAGTTATAAATAATAGACAATTAATTGCTCCTGTGTGAATGATGATGCCTGCACATCGAATTATGAACATTCGTAACGTTAGAAGACCACAAATAAGGTTGAACAAAGCAGTTATGATGTTACTTTTTAAACCATAGAATTCTCTGATGATTGATTTGCGGATTTATTTTGTTTAAGCAAGCCTTTAGTTAGGTATTTGTGCGATGAATTTATTACGATAATCGAGCCCCACGTTGGGCGCCAAATTTGTGACGTTTTTTTTTGTGGCCCCACGTTGGGCGCCAAATTTTGTTACGTTACGTAATTCGTGGCAGTCCCTGTTCGGGCGCCAAAGTTATACTACGTTTTTTTTCTCGCGGCAGCCACGTTGGGCGCCATAAATTTATGTTACGTTGACTCGTAGCCGTGCGCAACACAAAAGAAATCATAGAAGTGACCGGGCTCAATCGGAGATTAGGGGGGGTCGTAGAAAGCAGACCAACACATAACGTGCGCGGCTGTAAGGAATTAGTAACAATACCTGCAAGAAAAATTGTCAGAATAGCAAACCTGCAATAAAAAAAAAGCATAGCAGCAATGAAAAGTCTAAGTTATTCAGCACTTTGTAGAATGTAAATAAAACTGTTTAGATAAACTATATACTATAATCACGATAAAAGCATTATAAAAAATCTTTATTACAAAGTGAGGTAATATTGGGGAGTAGCAGAAACGTTTCCTCACACACCAATTAAACATAAATCAGATAAAATGTTAACAAAAGATAAATAGGTAAGACACAATTGATATGAGTAATTCAGTAGTATTAATCTTTCTTTCTTTCTTTCTTTTTTTTTTTTGTTTTAAAATATCATGCAAGTCTTTTGTAAAAGGTATCAGAACGAAAAGATATAGTAAAGAAGGGTAGATATTTAAAGTAATAAAAAGGAAATAGTTCAACTTACAAAGTCCTTCCAACGCTTCCTTCCGGAAGTGTGAGATTCACGATGTCCTGCACTAACGAAGCATTCACCCTTGACTGTGAGGGTGTTGATGGAACTTATCACAGGTCACACTAATCCACCTATGTATTTCACTGGCGTTAGCAGCAGACATTATCATACTGATGGAACTATGTAGCATTGATAAATTTTGTTAACTCTATTTCCTGAGACAATAATTTAAATCTTTTGTAACACAAATCGTAAAAAAACTGGTAATAAAATTTAGAATCACGCTTTCAAGGCACGATGTAATGCATTAAACTAACAGTAACGCGAGGTGTTTTATTTGCTACCTATGGTAACAAGGAAAAATCTAATGCTTTCGAAAAAAAAAAACAACGATCTATTTTAGATTCGTTGGGGTTAGAAAATTCAGAAACTATAGTATCAACTGTCTTTACATGTGAATAAGATACCTGTTTATAAGAAGCAACCTTTTTCCTACTAAACCTGCTACAACTGTATCATCATTTTTAGAAACAAAACCCAAGCTTAAAACTGCATTTGGATAATCCACAGTATGCACTACTCTGTTAAAAAAAAGAAACACTAAACCAGATCGCACACACAGTTCAAATATCAAAAGACAAATCAACTAAAAAAACAATTGGTAAAGCACGTGTAAAACACTAAGTAAGTCCGTCACATGTTCCGTAAAACGTTTATTTCACAAGAAAAACAACTAAAAACACCATTAGTAAGGCACGCGTAATCAATAAAACCGTCCGTCAATGACTTTAAAACACACGTGCGTCGACCAAACACGTTCGTCTATAAAGCATACTTCTTTCAATCGAATTAGAACTCCTCTCTGCAGTTAATATACAACTAGTAATTTATAGGAACAAAGAACAACTACGACTCTCAATCTGTTTATTCCACTCGTTGTTACAACCGCTTATCGTCTCTTATCTAGACGTGTATATCCACATAAGCAACAAAATTTATATTTACGGCAAGACAAGGACGATGCAATCTATAATTAATACGATGCACTCGCCTAAGGAGTTAATAAATATCAAATATAAAAATAGCAATTTGTAGAAATGCATTTATGAATTGAGGATAGCGCAAAGGTTAAAATCACAAAAATGCACGTTACAAATTGCATCCTTACATTCACCAGCTAATAAAAAGAACTTGCATTCACCCAACAATAAAAGTTTTGTCTGCTTTGTTATTTTATGCTTCTGGTTCATACCAAAGAATTTTAGGTCAAAGCTACTTGTTAGGAGTAGCTCAATAATCTATATAATGCTATATATGCACATATGGCCACTATTTGGATACCATTTCCGCGAACTGTAGAACAAAAACAGAGGGTAAAAACAGATTTATGCTGCGTTCAAGTTTTCCAGGCACAATAGGTGCTATAGATTGTGGCCATGTACTGATTACAAAACCAAATATTGAAGAACATAATTATGTAAACAGAAAAGGTTTGCATTATAAAAACGTACAAGTTGTTAGTTGACATAATTATACTAATACTATAATTTATCTATTTTTTTTTAGATATGTGATTATGATTTAACGACCCTAAATATAAATGCACCGCCTGCAGGTGCATGTTTCGTTTATTTGGCGTATGCTTGCTATTCAAAGAGAATTAAAAAATTATTATAAACGTGGGGATAAATCTTCATGGTCTCTTGGTGATGCTGGTTATCCTCAACAGCCACGGCTAATGACACCAATTTTAAATCCTGAGCATGGAACTCCAGAAGCTCGACATAGTACATGCCATGGGTCTGCAAGAAATTGTATTGAAAGATTGTATGGTGTGTTAAAGTGAAGATTTAAATGTATCTTGAAAGACAGAGTTCTTAAATATGCTCCACAAAAAGCAGTAAAAATTATAACAGCTTGTGCTGTTTTGCACAATATGTGCATTAGAACTGGTTTAGAATTACCTGTATATTTATATCTAGCTAAAGAAGACGATGAACATAATAATAATGATGCTGATAAATGGTACAATAGGGAAAATGAAATTAGAAGACAACTTATTGAGAAATATTTTAGCTAGTAAATAAATGTAAATAAATAGTCAATACAGAACTATATAAAGAAAGTGGTTAATTTGTTATTAATTACTGAGAAATACTCAAGATTAATAATGAAATAATAATAGTTTTAGTAACGACAAACATATATGTATTTGCAGATCGTAAATATCTGCAAAATTATTGTGGGTTATTAAATGTACATACGATGAATATATACCATCTGCTAATCTTTTAATATTTGAATTAATATTTTTTAAAGTGTTCATTATTTTCCGATGTTATAAAACAAATAAGTTGTCATTCTTTTCTTTTACGAATTCGTCAAACTTATTGAATGTTCCTTTGATCCTTTATTTTTTTTTACCATTCTTATTTACATCATGTAGTTCTGATGTATTTAAAATAGGTTCTTGTATATGTTTCCTATTGATAATGACATCAATTTTACGCAAGTAGTCATGATCATCATAATGGAAACTGTGATCGCGAACGACTTCCGTTTCGATCCTTTTAAGTGGGATACCACTTTCATTTTTGGTTTCTCTCGTTTCATGAGGTACATTTTTTAATTTGTTAAGTGGTTTTGAACTACGTAAAGCAATTGCACCATATGTAAGACCAGTTTCCTCTATTGAACCATCACCATCGATGGACGACCATCCCTTAATAGTCATCCACCGTTGTTCTAAATTTGTTAATTTGGTTTTTGTTCCTGGCCCTCCCCCAGTTCCATATAAATCACTTTTTAGTTTAGCACATTTTTGTTTGACTTTGGAAAGCCAATCAACAGTAACACGTTGCCAGTGTTCTACGGTTTTTGTTCCATAACCCATACTATTTAACTGCATAGATAGCTGTTTTCATTTTTCATTTTATCTCGCTCTGCTATTAATTTTATCAAAATTATATGTTCGCATTTCTGGATATTGCTCAAACCATTCTAACATCTGTTTTTGGTGATCTGACTTAGTGTGGACTGCTCTAGACTTATTTGCTATCATAGAAAGAAATCGATCATACATTTTTAGAACAACAAAAATAAGCGTACCCATTGGAATTACCGTTGGTAATGTAATGTTGAGAACATCAAACGGATAAATCAAATGACACCATAATAGGATTCAATAACCTCACAAATGCTTGACTAGTGGGAATGCAATAGTCCTGAATACCAGCTAACTTTTGAGAGGTTAGCAATTAATAACAATGTTGAAGAGTATGATTATGAAGATAACGTAACTACTAATAGCTAACAAAGCGTAGTCAAATCATAACAATCATACAGAGTCGGTGCACAGATTGAACAGTACTCCAGGGAGAAGCAACAGATGTCATATGGGTAAGTAGTAAACCTTAGGCAGAGGTCGCTCAAGTGCGACATCTTCTCTGCAAATTCAGGAGGCTAAAACAAACGATTTAAAATAGGGACCGTGAGGGCAACTATGTTCATAACGTTGCACGCGAGAAGCCTCGTCTAGCAGTCTCGCGTGTTTTGCGAGACGAAACGCCAGACGACTTTTGTTGCGAGCCAAAACGGGAGGCGAGACTTGCTATTTTCTTGCGAGATGAGACGCGGGACGAGAGTTTATTTGGTCTCGTGCAAGAAGTCTAGCGAGGCTTCTCGCGTCTCCTAACATGTTAGTGCTATGCTCGTAATACGCAGGGTGTAATTTTTAAACCAACCAATGCGTTTAATTGAAAAAGTATAAAGTATAGAAAAAAATATTCAAATAAAAGTTATAGCTGATAAAAAGGGACATACATTTCTGGAGACCGTTCTGAAAAGTTTTCAGTAGTTTTTCAGGAAAATATAAAGTTACGTTTCTTAAATAGAAAGGGGTATTTTTAGCTATCGCACCGGCTGGAAATATAAAAAGGCTATTTTTAATATAATTTATAAAAACTTTTTGTTAAAAACGCAAACACAATTGGTTGATCTCAAAAAAGAAGAATCTGAGATTTTCAGATATAAAAATCCTGGATAAAGTGTGAAAGTTAATCGTTATAAAGGATCGGATAGTGTATAAACAAGTTTTAAATTGCAAATCCTAAAACGTTTAAAGTAGTGCTGGCAATAACCGGAAAAACGAAAACCAGGTTACCGATTTTATTAAAAATCGGTCTGGCTAAAAGTGGTTTGCCGAAACAGATTTTCAAAATCGGTTAGGCCAAAGCTGGTTTTATGGGGCAGCCAAATTTATGGGTACCGGTGTATCGGCTTGAATGAAAATCGTTGTTGAAGGTCTAAACAAAAACGGTTTTGCCAAAAACAAAAACCATCTTAATTCGTATTAGTTTAGTAGAAAACTGCCATTACTATAAAAATGCGCTACTGGCCGATTTGAGATTTAATACTGGTGAACGATCTATAGAATCGAGATCTTTACGAAAAGAAATTAAATTATTTATTACGCCGTTGATCACTACACTACATTTGATTTTCCAGTGCTCCACACAAAAGCACTACATTGGCCAAGACGTGAGTTTTTTTAAACCTTAAATTTTGAGTTTTGCAGAACCATTGCTATCCGAAGTAAGTATCTTTAGCGTGCGTGACAACACTCACACAAGGAACTTAAATCGTACCTCTGATTCGAATGTGGGCGTGTATTTGTGAAAAATGCTGGATTTAGTAGTCACACGCAAACCAACTAAACAATGGTAGTTAGGATTATACTTGAAAGAATAAGGTAAAGCGGAAACCAGCTTTAAAAATTTACTTTTTCTTATTTCTTATTAAAAATACACAAATACTCCATATGCGTTCCATTAGTAGAATTTCAATTAGGAGTACTTTACCAGAAAATTTTCCGTTGGCACTTAGTAGAATCCAGGCTGTGTTTTTGCTACACCCAGATAGTTATAGTTATTCCTTATGTGTATAATTTTAATGTGCCAAGTTTGATACTGCTTATGCAATACTATTCTTACAAGTGGATATACGAATAAATATGGGTGTTGCGGTACTTTTTCATTTGTAAGTTCAGTTGTGTTATAAGACGCTAAAGCACTTTCCTAAATAGTATAAGTGTACCGTGCAGAAATATTAAAGCAAACAAATTGTTTTTCCAAATCTTAATAAATATCAACAAAGGGCCTATTTTGAACTATCATTTTTATACCTAAAATACGAAAAGAATAACCAATCATTTAAACCTGGAGTAAAATAGATGTAATCCGTTTTCTCTATTATAAACGAAAACAAAATGACTAAGGTTGCTTTTGTTAGTATGAATATTTCGCTACTGTATGTAACCTACAACTTGTTGGGAAATTGGATTACTTTAACATTCGAAAACAGTGAACCTAATATGAAAAAGTACATGCTAACACTTAAAATCATTAAAACATATAGCATCATAAATAACTGCTTGGTAGATAGCGCAATAGCATGTTACCGATATTTCAAGCGAAAAATTTTAACCACAGCTCTACATACCAAAATCGGTTTTTGAACAAGTTTTGTCCAAAACCAGTTTACTAAAACCACTTTACTAAAACCGATTTTACCGAAGCCGATGTTATCGAAACCGATTTAACAGACAAATTCTATTGAAACCGGTTTTCCAAAACAGGTTTTGTCTAAACAAGTTTTTACCGAAACCGGGCTTACCGAAACCGACTTACCAAATCGTTTTTCGGTTTTCATCAAAACTGCGGTTGTACCGAATCGGTTTGCCGGTTTTGCCAAAACAAGTTTTGCCTAAACAGGTTTTTTACCGAAATCGATTTTACTGGCAGTTTCTATCGAAACCGATTTTGCCTAAGTAAATTTTTACCAAAAGCGGTTTCACCAAAACCGGTTTTCGGTTTTGAACAAAACCGCGGTTTTTACCGAATGGGTTTACCGGGTTTGTCGAATACTGGTTTTGCCTCCAGCATTATTTTAAAGTAATCGATAGACTTAATCGGAAAATTCCAGCTTTTCATGTAAATCAGAATTACTCCTTATTTACGTAAGAAACCTTAATTCGTTGATTACAAAACACAGGAACAGATATCAAACGTGTTTTTTTCGTTAAACATTTATAAGGGTTACATCTACTACGCCAAATACAACTTACACTGCATCCCTTCTTTGAGTGGTGCAACAAAGCACAAGTAGCACAACCTTAATTGTTACTTTATCGTTCAATAAAATCCTAGTTAAAAACATTTGAAACAACATACTTCATGAGATAAAGGTAGCTGCCAGTGATCTCTATTAGCCTTATTATAGATAGCTGATCTGACACATTCTATTGATTAATATACATTACACAGAGACTTCCTACTTCTTTAATTAATGGCCTTGTTTACAAATCTCCTAGAATATCTAGGGTTTACTATAACTCAAAATGTTCTTCAACCACAGTAACGAAAGCGTTGTCGTGATAATGCAACAAAGCAATTCAATTCTATTGTAAAGCTTAGAATTACTAGATTACATGTTGTCTAGGTCGCTCTTGTATATAACGCAGTCCGAAATAATATATGCCCTTCATTTAGGATCAGTTATTATTTTAATGAACGTAAATACCTTCGTACGTCAATACTGCCAGACTTAGAAAATAATAAATTAGTCTAGTGTTAGTATGGAATATAATTATTATTAAACAATTGTTTCGCCACACAGTAGCGTTCTGATAGTAAAATTAAGAAACTAAGGGAACTCTTATATGCTACTACTCTGCGCTGTGGTTTTGGAAATCGGTTTAAATAGAGAAAAACTATTTTAAATTAGTGTGCGTTTAACAGTTGAAATTTAGATTGCTTACTGTATCTATTAATCTTCATATCTAAAAGGGATAATCTTTTTTTGGGAATTATGTTGTAGCGTGTTTATTTTTCCGTCACCTGCTGTTTATTTAAAATTATGAATAACAAGTCTATGAATTATTTTGTTGTAATTTTGTTGTAATTCCATGATATGGTACTTCTTATCTCTCTTATCTCTCAGTAAAGTACTACGTTAAAAATCCTGTTTCGGTAAAATACCAGATACTTCAACTGTACTAACAAAAATAATTACCGACTAAGTTAGTGGAGAGGAGTTAGAGTTAGAGTTAGAGGAGAGGTTCCTAGAATGCTATCGTGTGAAATGTGTCTTAATCGGGAAGTATCTTGGACGCATCCTATACTCGAAATACAAGGGTGTCTGGAGAACAGTCCCCAAAAGAATAACAAGGGGATACCAAAACCTGATTCTAGGAAAGTGACCTATAATTCACATGAAAAGTCTTTAAGTACAATTGTGTTAAAGTAAACATAAAACAAACGATAACCAAAAAAACACTAACATTTGTACTTTAAGACTGCTAGTATTTAAAATCAATTGTTTGATGATCTAAATTTTAATCATGCTTTTAGGTAACTGTAAAATAATTTATTATAGTAATAGTAATAGTAATATTAATTTTACATATAGAATACACCAATGGAAAGGGTCTTAACACTATTACTCAATCATGTTTTCAAATACACTTCCTAGTTATGTTTCATTACGCGTACATAATAGACATTTTGAAATAAATATTAGAAATTAATTATTTAAAAAGTACTTAGCTTAATGGAAAACGCTTTCGGGGAATAAAATTAGTATGTACATTCTTAACCTAATAATCAGTCTGTTCGGTACTTTTCTTCAAGGTAAACTAATCTGCTCAAGTTACATATTGTTTCTTTGGATGTTAACTATGATGTGTCCTATAAGAAATTAACCTTCCTTCCATATAATAATTTGAGATATTTTCAGAAGTATTTGGAAAGATAAATTAATATTGCAAATTGAAGTTACTTTGTATTGTTTTCCTATATTTAATATATATGTAAAATTTACTTACGAAACGGTTAACTAAAACCAAAGAAAAGGACTTTTTATATTGTGTATCAACACAAATTGCATGTAAACTTTTTTTGTGCTCACACGATGAGATCATAGACGCCAGTGTAATACATTATTAATCAAAACAAATGAATCGTAAAACTGTAATAATTTTACACACAATAGTCATAGTATCATCTCTAGTCCTATAAAATTGCCACAAAGAATTTGACAACCTTGGAGTATGAACAATATAAGATAGAAAAATAATTCTTTCTTTGACCAAGAATGCACGTAACCTAAAAATTATATTTCTTAAAGAACATAGCCTCACCCAGTTGATACAAACACACTGTTGTAAATGGTCAGCTTTACATTTATACTCAATCCTTCATTCCTTTTCACGGCCTACATACTTCCACCACTTTTCATTTAGAACTCGCATACACTGTATTCACGCAGAGCTTTCTATAATTCACTTCCGTTCACAGAGTTGTACGCCCTTTTCAGATCTACAAATGTTGCATACATTTTCTTTCTGACACGCATACGCTTTTCTACAATTTGTTGCATTGCGAACATCTGATCGATACATTCTCTTCCAAGCATAAAACCAAATTGAACGTCTCATACATTGAACTGCGTTCGCTTGCAATCCCTGTCGATCACAATTATTCTATACATATTACTGGGTATAATGGGTATACAAGACTTATCTCTAGATAATTTTTGCATTTATATTTATTGCCTTTACCTTTGTGCAAAGGGATAATAATCGTCCTCTTTGCTTGCTTCACACAAATCCATAAGCTTGTACAAACATTATATCAGCACCTCACTTGTTGCATCTACATCTGGTGCTTTGACACACTTCAGAGTCCTCACCGCTTTCCATACCTCATCTACACTGCATTCGAACTATTATCTACGTTTTCGATCAGTACATTTCTGCTCATTTCAACATTCACACAGTTAGTGAACGACTCGAGTCGTGCCGAGCTGAGCCGAGCCAAGCCGAGCTATGCGTAAGCTCGGTTCGGCTCGAGATCACTAAAGTTGGGCTCGGCTCGAAGTGGGGGCTCGAAATTAAATTGTTAACTCGGCTTAACTTCGAGCCGAGCTGAGCAATGCTCGCACTCTAACATGATTGTCTTTAAGATATACCAAAATGTATTTATATTACACATAGAACATGTGTTAAGATACCTCCCACAAAGCTATACCAATTTTATTATGTCGATAATTTGTGCTTCAGTTCTGCTGATATGCAAGTAACTTTTATAATTCACGGTTAAATGTTTTAAGACATACTGAAGGCGAATTATGCGCTTCAATTGCTGCTAACTTGTGCCACAAAAAACAGATTTTGCGTCATGTACTTTTCGTGATATTTATTCTAAAATCCCGATAGCGAGTAGGGCAATAAGAACACTATATCACCAATTAAAGTTGGAATTAAACGTATATTTATTTGACCAAAATATAAAGTATACATTTTGCTCTTTTGATGCAATATTAGTACAAACTAAGCTAACGAATACATTTGATTTGTTATAATTATTTGTTTTACTGTACGCAGAGGATAGAGGTCAGCTAATATTACCCTCCCGATCCACCCACACACACAAAATTATCTATTCCTACGTGATAGCACAGATTTTGAAAGTTGTGGCACTATTTGGGCAACCTAATAATATTGATTATTTTCTATAGTGGGGTAGGAGGATCAGGTACTAAACCAGAAATCAACACAAATGTCAATCTCAATAGGAAATTAAATTTTTTTAATGCAGTGTCAGTACGAATTTTAATGATCTAGAAAGACTTGCCCCTATTTGATCCAAGCAGATTTTAAAGCCTGGGTGGTACTATTTCCTATTATGATACAAAAAGTAAGAAAACAATAATATTTGTTGTTTTATTTGAGAACATATCTCGTCTTCAAATTCTGTTGTAGTGGAATTTACCATCGCGGCAGTAACAGGATCCGAAAATTGTTTTTCTATGCATGTATTCCAAATAGTGTAATGATATTAATTAAAATGGGCATTATTTATTGCCTTGATGGGCATGTTTTTCTCTGTATTTATATCACACAGTGATACATGGTTGTCGCTCGACTAAACAAAACAAATTGAGCTCAAAGACAAAACGGAACTGCAATGCATAAAAATTCTATTATGAACATGGGCGTAACTACAAAATTGTACTGGGAGGGTCCACGGGGACAAAGTACAATAAAGTTGAGAATACAGGAGATCCGAGGGGCACAATCTCTCGGTTAAGAGTCGAAGAACGTAGAAATGTTTAGTTTTTATTTTTAGAAAACGAATTTTTCCTCATGATTTTACTATCTTGTGGTAGAAAATCTGGTTCAACGGAATGGAATTATCTTAAACCCTACGTATTATACTATCACCGTATGCTAGATGCAGGACTTAATTTTCGTATTTGCTTTCGCAACGAAATGTGGGTGGGCCGTGGTCATTCCGGAGTGGGCCGTGCCCACCCTGGCTCTTCCCTAGTTACGCCCAATTATGGACACAAACCCAAAAACATTAACATTAAACTTATTCTAAAAATTCAGTTTAGAATAATCTCTGTTATCATGAAATACATTACATACTTATTACGGTATATGTGCAATGAAAACAATTAAGCAAATTATGTTTTTAAAGTTGAAGAAATGTGCTCCCTTACCAATAATTTAAGCTCAACATACTTTTGGCTAATTCGTGACTCAATCGGTATCTCTGTTTTCGAATTACACTACGCCAGCTTTCGAAAATAATATATGTTGCTGAAATGCTTAAACATCTTTGGCCATTCGGCTAAGTACAAAAAATCGCTCTTCCTGTGTCTGCCAGCACTTTAATATATCTTGTCGAGGGCCGCAACGAGGAAAAACTACATAGTGAATAAATTCATTTCTAATTGAAGTTTCGTCTCTTTTTTCTTTTTTGTTTTGTACAAAGCATTAAGTAAAAGTCATCGTCGAAAGATTCATCAATGCAGCCTCATTATGAAACGTGGGGCATTTCTTCACTTTTTAATTCAACTTCGTACTGTTCCAACTGATTTTTAAAAGTAGAAAACGATTCCTGTTTTAATGCTGCACCATGTAGCGTAACCAATATTTTATAGGGTAGTTTGAACCTAATACATAGGATCAGCTAGAGTATAGAAGTAGGGGGTTGAGATTGTGTAGAATTGCCGCACGGAGAAGGGGGAAGTAATCGCTAGTCTTCCAGACCGTGAAGGTGTTGCTTGAAGCGACGCGTGGGTTTGTTTGCGACTATTTAGACTATTTGTGTAAAGTCACTATATTGTAATTATAATTAGCGCTATTAAATAAAGGTGACAAAGTGCACGGAGCAATGTAGGTTGTGTTTGTCTTCGTTAACTGAATAATATAAAAAGTGGCAGTGAATACAGTAGTGCACAAACAAGGATTAAATTTCAGCTTGAAGTAGAGGCTCCCTGCTACTACAATTTACAGAAGGCGTTGCGTGGGACGATTACTGTAAACATCAACCCACCTGTTTTTATATTGTCTAAGATTATTTTGCTTGAAATCGGAGAAACCGCATTAATGTTAGTAGATAGACGTCAAGCTTGTATTAGCTTAAAGTTGTAGTAATGATATCCGGGGTTGACTGCCGAGCTTGATTGAACTTTATGTGCAACGCTTAGTGGTTGCTATTATATAATTTTTTTTTAGTAGTAATTAGGTTAGATAGCAACAAACGTTAGTCTGATTTGTTGACAGTTAAATAGTAATTATTCATAATAATTAACGAGGGTTTATTAATTTTATACAAAGATTGATTCTTTTTCATTAAAACGATATCGACACTTGTGGATTTTCTTTAGTTCAGAAGCGTATGTTTTTTTAATAGTTATCATCAAGAACCCAGCCCAGCTGTGCATGGGCGGGCTTTTTATATTTGGCGCTCAACCGTATGGCAGATAAATTTAAGAAAATAGTTCAGTACGCTATAAGAACAGTAGAAAAAGAAGACAGTAAAAGTGACGGTCAAAGGTATCCGCTAAAATTTATATTAAAACGCGTTAATGATGGGGAAAGGAACTGTAAAGAAGGACAATAGTAATGACGGGGAAAAGGAGAAAAATGAAGGCAGGATTTCTGGACTAGAGAAAAAGTTAAATGAATTAACGTCAGGAATGGCGGCTATTCAAGAATTGATAGGAAAAATTGTGAATTGTTAGAGGGGGGGGGGAGTGGAATCCGTGCATGGGGAAAACGACTCCCAGGTCGTAAGTAGTCAGCAACACATCAACAAATATGAAAGAGCGTAAACGTAATTGGTTCACAAATTGAAAAGATATAGGTGCGCTTTTTTTTAATCCGGAGGGCCCAGTACACCCCATGGCTTTCCTCAATAAATTAAAAACTTTATTAGACGACGCGGAAATCCCCCTGCGAAAATCGGGTAGGAGTAGCGGTGAATTGCCGTTGGGGCATGGCCGCTGATTGGAAAATTTTAAGGGAACGAGCCTTTTGTCAGAAGTATTGGAATACGGATCATGAAAGAGAGTCTTTCTTGAAACTTAAATATAACAAATTCAAACGCGAAAACCGCGCAGAATATTTTTTAAAATTCGCAAAAGCGTCAACTTATCTTAAGGATAGAATGCCGGAAAGATACAGAATTGAAATGCTTAGTTCACATTTTCCAGCAAAAATAAGGTGGGGTATCCTAAATTCCGGATATTCTAAAATTGAAGATGTCGAGCTCTTCTTGCAAAAAATCGATAAAACATACAAGGCGGAACCCAGAAATAGAACACAACCGCCAAGGTTTATACCTCGCAGTAACGAGCCCAACAATAAAAGAAGTGATTTGGGACGTGAGTCTAGAGATCGTAGAGAAAATCCGCGAATGGGAGACACCTCGTCGCCAAACGAAGGCGCAGTGTCCACGATTTTCAATCGTGACCCTACAAATGACTTACTATTGGACAACGAAGAAGCGGAATCGGTAGTGCGCGAATACTAAAGTAAATATGCCGTGTTTTCCGGTAGCAAACCTTGAAGTTTCAGGAGCGTTAGGAAATAGCACTAGCAAGGTGCGCAAATAAGTCTTAATAACAGGCGAATTGGGGTGGTGTGAGTTGGAAATTTCGTGCATAGTTGTGCCCAAGAAAAATGATAATGGGTTGTGAGTTTTTACGCGAATCAAAGACCGAAGTGTTGTTTGAGAAAAAAGAAGTCAGTTTACAAATAGGTGGCGGAAAGTATACGGTAAAATTCGACGAATGTGTTACCGAGGCCCTACCGCAATTGAACGAAATCGCAGAGGATGCGTGGTTCGCTGAAACGAATCAAAAAAAGTTGATACTGTTTTCAGGTTTTATACGGAAGAAGATCGTAGGCAGATGGCATTTTCTGTCGAAATGTTCGATCTGCCACAGCAGGGCGAGCTGTTGGAAATATTAAACGGTAATAAAAATTATTTTCTGATCAACCTGGTCGGACAAACATATAGCAGCATACAATTAAAATGCGCGATCCGTTGCAATTTTACCAAAAATCACACCCAATACCACATGCATACAGGGAAGCGGCCCAAGACAAAGACTCCTTTGGGGCAATTAAGACTATATTAACAGATTATGATACTGATAAAATCAATAAATGGTACCTTATCCATAATAGAATATTATTTCGCAAGAGATCAACAGACGACCCCAACCCTAAAGTTTGTATTCCAATATGCCAGATTATTGATATGATTCTGTCTGAGCACAATGATAGGAGGCATTTTGGTGCTTCGAAATGTTATTTTGCACTAAGGAAACATTTCTATTGGCCAAAAATGCGAGCTAGAATTCGCAAGATAGTTGCGGGATGTTAGGCATGTCAAAAATTAAAGATCACTAAAAAAGGTCAAGGGGAGATGCAAAGTTTAATACCCGAAGGGCCATCTCAATTAGTTTATTTGGATTTAGTAGGGCCATTTGTGGTTAAAGCAAAGCCTGGCCCGAATGTGTATCTGTCAAAAGGTGAGGATCGCCATGAGGTTGGTAAATGTAATGTAGTAAATTTGAAAAAGTTCACACCGCCAGGTATGGAAATCTAGACTCTCTTTTCAAATTCTTTTTTGGTGTGAATAATTTAGTTGTAGGTAATATCGTATTATAGGATTAGATATTAAACTAACGTCAATGTTTTCTGTTTACTTTAATAGGCGGGGTAATATAGCGTACCCAATATTTTATAGGATAGTTTGAACCTAATACAGAGGATCAGCTAGGGTATAGAAGTTGGGGGTTGAGATTGTGTAGAATAGCCGCACGGAGAAGGAGGAAGTAATCGCTGGTCTTCCAGACCGTGAAGGTGTTGCTTGAAGCGACGCCTGAGTTTGTTTGCGACTATTTAGTCTATTTGTGTAAAATCACTGCATTGTAATTATAATTAGCGCTATTAAATAAGGATGACTAAGTGCACGGAGCAATGTAGGTTGTGTTTGTCTTCGTTAACTAAATAATATAAAAAGTGGCAGTGAATACAGTTGTGCAAACACAAGGATTAAATTCTGCTTGAAGTAGAGGTTCCCTGCTATTACAATTTGCAGGAAGTCGTTGCGTGAGACGATTATCATCAACCCACCTGTTCGGGACTTGGAATATAGATAAGTTTTTATATTGTCTAAGATTATTTTGCTTGAATTCGGAGAAACCGCATTAATATTAGTAGATAGACGTCAAGCTTGTATTAGCTTAATGTTGTAGTAACGATATCCGGGGTTGACCGCCGAGCTTGATTGAACTTTATGCACAACGCTTAGTGATTGCTATTATTTGAGTTTTTTAGTAGTAATTAGGTTAGATAGCGGCGAACGTTAGTTTGATTCGTTGACAGTACAATAGTAATTATTCATAATAATTAACGAGGGTTCATTAATTTTATACAAACATTCATTCTTTTTCATTAAAACGATATCGACACTTGTGGATTTTTTTTGTTCAGAAGCGTATGTTTTCTTAGTAGTTATCATCAAGAACCCCGCCCAGCTGTGCTTAGGCGGGCCTTTTATAACCTCAAGATGTTAAGCCAAAAGATTCAAGTTTGTGCCTTGAATATAAGATTAACACGGCATAATATATCCAGTTGGTAAGCTGATAGTGCTTTATGATTTAATCTCTTGCGGCCTGAAATGCCATTATAAGTTGCTTGTCAACTGTTGAACGGCTCTCCTTATCATTCAGAAGTTTTGCGACACTTTCAATTTTATCTAGTAGCATGTTAACACTGTCAACTACAGATAGTAGCGTAACAAATCTATCATCCCCTAGTGTTTTGCTGAAAATTTTAAGAACTTTACAACCGAATTTAAAATTAGCCACTCCTTTTCACTTAAAATAAACTTTTGCAACACATAATCACTGCTATATAAACACATGATTCGTTTCTTTAGTTTCATCGCTACGTCCAACATACTACAAGTGGAGTTCCACCTGGTGGAGACACGAAGAACGGGCAATATTTCAATTGGTACCCCAGCAGTTTCGCAGGCACTTTCAAAGCGAATACTTATCTATTCTGAATTTTAATTTTTTTTGAATAAACTTCGGATCTTTTTTTTACAGTTAGGATTTTCATTAATAACATAATCTTTGTCATTGTCGTTTTCGCTTTTGTCGCTATCAAGTTCATCACTGTTCTCTTAAGTCTTAAGACTTAAGACTTAAGTCTAATGTTTCCAACATTGCTTGCATATCTAAGTTTAGAACATGTACCATACATCTAAAATGTTGGTTGATGTTGTCAAAATTTGATATAATGGTATTCAGCTTACGCATGAATAAGGTGTTGAATGCTGTATCGTCAACTGTAATACCTTTAATTTTTTATTCAATTCCATACTTTTGCAATGTTTCGAAAAATACTTGCGTGTTGGCCTTGAGTAAGTACAAAATCTATTACAATTGGTTGTAGTTCCGAATTTCTGTCGACGAAGTAGGCAGTTATCCTATAATATGATTTTTCATTCACTGCCGTCCATCCGTCTTTGGTAAATGATATTTTTGAGTTATTTTGCTACATAATAGTCACGACCTTCTTCTATACCTGATTGAAACGTATTAATACCATTTTCTATAAAGCTTTTCTTCCCGGTAGCTTAATTCCGGATTGAAAGTGTGCAAATGTGTGCAGTAATATCGCTGCTACTTCCACTTGTGTTGCCTAAAACCGGAGCACAGTCCGGATCCTTAACACTATTGTCACTATCAAAATATGACATGTTGAAGATAAAATGTAGAATTCGAATCGTGCAAAAAGTATTATAGTATATAAAAATTACGAAAGTGAACGACAGTTTTTAAGCACAACAAACGGTACAAATGCGCTATTCAGTTCGTTAGATAGCAGAAAGTGGGGCATGTGCTATGCAATGCTTTTTTCAAAATATAAGTTTTTGGAACATGCATCCCAACAGTTGCAAGTCAATGTTGTACCATTTCGTGGTATTTTATAATACAGTTATATTACAGCGTTTACAAGTATATTGACGGTAAAATATGAAGTGATAATAGTCACACGCACACCTATTACTAGGATGAACTTCGAACGTTGACATTAAACCTAAAATATTCTAAGCCCTATTCAAAATGACAGACTATTAGACGACTAATCTTTCAGACCGCCTTTGTATTTCTTTTTCGGAATACTGTTTATTGCTACTGTAATGAAAACAACATGCCGGTTAAAGAGTAGATAGGGAATTCACGAAACCACTAAAAATACCTATTTTTCTTGAAAGCCTGCAGCTGACAAACAGAGGCTAACGACCAGATGGGACAATAAAAGCAAATTTTTAAATGTAATATTTGATAAGTACTGCATTTACGGCAACCATTTTTTTATAATCAAAATTTTTTAATCAGTTATGATTCAGTTAACTTGAAGATCAAATTAATCATATCAAAATAATACCAAGGTGACGACGAATGATACAAGTCAGACGGTTGTTTTTCATATGATACTCATAATGGACTAAGTTAGTTTGGGTATTTTAATATTTTACGTTTAAGTAAGCAGTTGGTTAAAGAAAAAATAAGTTAGTTGTAGCAATGTTCACATTATGTATATCTTTGGCGTTCAAGCATCAAGTTTACAAACATATTGCACACGGTTTTTAAGCACCTAGTCCATCCCATACAATTGAAGTAACTTGCACGTAAAATTTATTTAACACCCTTAAATTATAACAACGCTGGAATTTCCATACTGTTAATTGTTATCATGTAAAAAATTTCTTTTGAAAGCTGTAGAAGCGATTTAGAAAAGTCGAAACAGTTAATTTCCCAGTTCGCAATAAAGTAGAAAAACATAAGAATGCTTATTTGAAAATTAAAAGGAGGTGATTTAGTTTACCATCATATATCATTTTCCACCAGAAAGTTAGCAAAATGAATGAAATCACAAAAAATATTTCGGAGAAACAAAAGATTTTTGAGTTTAACGGCGCCCAAATTCCTCTGCCTACGTATTAACTCATTCTACTGCAAACAATAGAGAGACCTGTATATTTTAAATTTCATCCTAATTGGACTGGGTCCCTCTAAAGTCTCCTCGCCCCATCGTATTTACGCACATATAGGCTTTTTTGAAGATATTCTTCTTAATGCTCGAAACGCGTAGACAAAACTAATTTTTCAATTCCTTATACCGTAAGTGCAAGCCTACTGCGCTCAGTATGGAAGGTAAAGATTTAATAACAGCTCGACGAGCGGGCTCGAAAAGCTTGGCTCGAAGAACTGGTCAGCTCGGCTCGGTTCGATAAAAATGGAAATCGGCTCGAAGCTCGGTTCGATAAGATATTATTGCTTCCGCTCGTAGCTCGGCTGAAAATCGAGCTGAGCTACGAGCCGAGCCGAGCAAAGGTCGAGTTCAACTTTACACACAGTTATCTTTTTGACACCAGCATACAACGTCTAAAAATACTCTTTTCGACTGTTCCTCACACTTGCTTCATCCCAAAGAATTTCATTTCTACTGTCGAGAACGCCATTCACACGCTTGTTCCCACCCTTTATCGTCTTCTTTACCCATTCTCAAAACAAGTTTTTATTTCCTTTGAAACCATTCTGGATTTCTTCACCTTCCGTCTCCTTTAGTTTCTTTTTGCTTGCCTTCCCTACTTCTTTGGCATATCGCCTTTTCTCCTTATATACTTCCTAAAGTTGCTATTTTAACTCAACATCTTTTTCTGTAATCATTCTCTAATACGCCACTTTCTTTTCCCCCGACAACCTTTTCGGCCTGACCGTTCCCCCATGCGTTTTTATTACATGTACCAAATCATTGTCGTTCTACATACTTCCAAAGCACATTTCATCACACTGTTCTTCAAACAATCTCATGTTTTTTCCACATTTTCAAACTTTAGAGCATTCTCCCATTCCTGTTTGCAGTCAAACAACTTCCTCTGTAACATAGTAGCGTATTCTTTTTGAGTCGGCACTTTCAACAAGCGTTCTACTTTTACTCTTGATTGTCTCACATTCTGCTTTCTTCTCCAAACTCACTTTCAACTAAGATCAATTTTGGACAAAACCAGAAAATTATCGGCCCCGCACTCGGATCCTCTCATCACTCTCGTGTCTTCTACCAGTTCTCTTAAACTTTCATCAAAAACTACCAAATCAATTGTACTTGTTACATTTCCCTTTTGCCGTGTGTACTTGAGTATGTCTTTATGCTTATGCTCTGTGTTGGATAGAAACAGTTCTCTTTCTATACACATACTCACTAACACATCTCCATTTTTGTTCGTTCTTGGATCACCAAATGGACCTACCATATGTTCGGCATTCTCTCTGTGTATTCCGACCCAACTATTGATATCAAATAATAGAATCACACGGTCATACCTCTCGCGTTTGTCTAATAAATTTTCCAACACCTGCCAAAGAATTTTTGACTCCTTATCGTCATTCACTGGAGCACACTATGCTACTAGAAAGGTCTTTCTGAAGCCCACTTTTATTCTAATCCACTAGATGTGAGGAAACACCAATTTATATTGTTTTGCGCACGCCTTTGCTTGATAATTCAAAATTAAACCAACACCTTTCGTCCCGAACCTATTGCTCTCTACTCCAATCCACAAATCCAACATACCGTCATCCAATTCAGCAAAAATCGTTCTCTTTCCACTTCGTTTCACACACACAGCACATCTATGCGTCTTTCTCTCATTTCATTCACGATTTTATACTTTTTACCGTACACTCTCCTAACATTCCAAGTACCAAATCTCCATTCCTGATTCATGCGCCTGTTAACTGATGGTCCAAGTTTTTTCCGTCTCAGGCGTCCACCGTGACTTTGACAGTCCGAAGCTTAGGAAAGGTCTTGTTAGTATATCTTAATGAAGTTGAACAAGGTTACCAATTTAGATCGTACCGTGCCGTTGTAGCTTTCCAACTAATGGTAACGACACCTTGCCGTTCATATTAGAATGTTTTGCTTCTCTGCCACAGACGTAGCTACGATTCCCAGTTTTCCAGGTGTGCCTAACGTCTTTCAATACAAGCTAAAACTTCCTCTTCCAAGAGGGTTATCTTGTAAGCCAGCAGAAAGTTGCTCGCGCTACGGCCGCTACGAGTTATATGCTGTGCGCTGACAAACATCAACCGCTTCAGAATTAAACTATACTATTTATAAGATCCTTTATGAAAAATTGAACAAAGTGAACATGACCTTTCAATATACCGCTACAATCGTCTACTTACTTTGAAATTGCAAACTATAAAGCTTTAAAAGCAATTGGTAGCTTTAATCTGATAGTTGCAGCTTTTCAGGAAAATCAATGTTGCTTCATGTTTACGTATAGAAGCCTTAATCCGTTTATTTCAAAATACAAGATTAAATATCAAATGTGTTCTACTCGTTAAATATTTTTAAGGGTTATTTCTGGTCTATAAAATACGATTTATACTGCACCCTAACTTGAATTGTGTAACAAGGCAGAAATATACTCAAGTAGTGCATCCTTTATACACGTTTCTCGTCCAATCAAAATTTTTAATATATAAACTCCTTAAAGACATACTTCACGAGAAAGAGGTAGCTCTTAGTGATCTCTACCATCAGTAGTATACAAGTTATGTGATTCCCCATTTATTATATCAATATAAAACTAATACTTAAGAAAGTTATTAGGAAATATTAGAAAATATTAGGAAATATTAGGAAATGTGCAACAATGTCATAAAAGACAATTTGTTACAATTTATTTCAGTTTATAAACGTTCATGGGAACGGAAGCGCTACAAAGTAGCACAAGGATAAGTGACACTGCAGATGTCAAGTCACAGACGGTCGTAGGAAGTCACGTACCGAGATTACGCAGAAGTAAGCCTGCAACATTGTAATTATGAATAGCTATTAAGATAGCAACTATGTATCATGAATAGAGTCAATTGTAAGCAGACATTAGGTCTGCAAGTTCCCACAGAATGTGAGCGAGTAGGGAGATTATATAAGGCCCGGGAGCTCCACTCGCAGTCAGTTCATCAAACGTTCAGCTTTTGCATTGCAGTTCGTAGATAGCTCACATTGTACAATTAATTAATAGTTTTGGACTTAGAGTAATAATTTCAAGATTGTCTAAATTCAACATTAATTTCTGTATAAAAAGTGAATAAATGTGTTAAAGTTCAAAGAAGTCTTTTTAAAAAGGACCGCTCGAAGCCACAAACCTTAACTTACATAGCTGAGCTAACACTATTGATTAGTATACTAAAACACGGTGACTTTCCATTTGTAGTTAATGATCTTATTTATAAATTTTTTACAATGTTTACCTATGGTTTAATTCAACTCAAAAATTTTTCAACTTCAGTAGCGAAAGCTTTGTCGCAATAATGCCTTTCTATAAGTAAGTAAGTCGTAGTTTAAAGCTTAGATATATTGTTTACTAGGTTATATATTGTCTTTGTCGCACTAGTACGTGGCTCATACAGAGTGCAGTGGGAAAATAGATTCTCTTTATTTAGTTTCAGTTATTATCTTCAATATTCCTACAGTAGGGGACAAGGAATACTACTATAGTAAGCCAGCTTATCGTAAAAGGCGACTAAAAGACGTAGCAAGGAGCATCAGAGGAGAGTCGGTTGGTCTCGGGTAATCCTCAATAATTTACAAGGTTGTTGGAGGTTGGCCGTGACAGATACGGCTTTTTGCTAAAATCTTTTAAAAATGCGTTGTGGTAGAATATGGGAACCTACCACAATATTTCCCAGGTATGCGTGACCTAAAACACGAACTATGTATGATGGAGAGCTCACAAGGAAAATTCTTGTCCGAAGATAAAATACCCCCTCATTCGGATCTCCGGGAGGGGGCACTTGGGGCTCGTCATAGTAAGAATTCAAAACAACGGTTCGATTTAGTGATAGCAACTTGTAATGTCAGATTATTACTTAGAATAGATAAGTTAACGAATTTATTAGTCAAAATGAGAAAAGGAAAGCCGGATATTTTAGGTGTTAGTGAGGTGAGATGCCCAGATAGTAATGACTTTTGGAAAGATAATTGTAAAATAATTACAAGTTCTTCAACTAATGGACAGGCAAGGGTAGGAATAGTGTTGGATAAAAAATCGGAACGTAAAGTTAAAAAGTACTTACAATTTAGTGATAGAATAATTATGGTTAGCTTGAGTACGAAACCCACAGACACTGTTTTAATCTAATTACTACGCTTTGGTTTTTATATACACTGCAAATAATTTTTCTATCCCTATGAGAGATTCCTATTTTTTGCAAAACCCTAAACATAACAATCCAATTAACCCTTTCAAATGATTTTTCTAAATCTACAAATGCCAAATAAGTCTTTTAATTTTTTTGTAACCTTTTTTCGATAATTACACTAATCATTAGTATCGGTTCTTTAGTCCCTCTGTCTTTACGAAAACCATATTGGTATTCGCCTAAATAGTTCTCAGTCAAAGCTTCTGCTCTATTTTTAATTACTATTGTTGGTATTTTGGAAGCGTGTGAAGTTAAACTAGCCGTTCAATAATTCTCACACCTATCAGCTCCTGGCTTTCTGGGACTGGCATAATAATATTCTTTTCGAAATCTATTGGGACCTCACCTGTATCATATATTACTTTTATTAGTTCATATAATCTGTATTAAGTTTTCTGACTTGCATATTTTATTAATTCTGCGGGTATATCGTCCATCCCTGGCGCTTTATTTAATTTAAGATCTCTAACAACTCTATCAAATTACTCTTCTACATACCCTTCTTGGTCGTTCTCTAATTCATCCATATTGTCTCCCTTATATAAATGTTCTAAATATCTAGTTAAAGATCAATAAAAATCCTTAACCACAAAAAATATTTGAAATACTAGATACGTATTTCGACCACTATGTGGTTATCATCAGTAGGAATTTACAATTAAAACAAAAATTAGCTGATGTTCCAGAACACTTCAGAGGATATTCTCCTCACCACTTAGGCTGAAGTGAACCCTTCCAACATACAATTTACTATAATGTTGCTTTAAACACTTTCGAGGATATTCTCCTCACCCGCAGGCTGGTGTTCTCTACAACAAACAAGTGAATTATGACGTTATTATTAAAATCTACTTAATTTATACTAATTCTAAATCTGCTGAAGTGGAACCAAAAATAATCTTGCTTTCTCATTGGTTGTTGACCAATAGGGAAGCAAAGCAGATGGCTCTATGGGTCCTTTATCAGTGTTTAAGAGGGGTCCTTTGTGTTTAACAATTTCAATTGATTCATATGCATTTCAGAAGGAAAGTTTGTACCGCTTTTAACAATTTAACATTTTCTAGTTTAACAGGGTGGCTGGTTTGCAAAAATATGTTGGGCGACCTGAGACCTTCCGTATTTACCATATTTGAAGTGAGCAATGTGCTCTTTAAATCTTGTTGTTATATTCTTCTTGGTTTGGCCAATATATTTTTGAAAACACCCTGGCCCTGAACAACTAATTTTATAAATCCCCTTTTGCAATTTTTCCACTTTGTCTTTTGGATTACCTAGCAAATCTTTAATTTTAGTGGTATTACTGAAAGCAATTTTAAAATTAATCTGTCTAAATATTTTATCAAGAGCCTTTGTGGTTTTGTGAAATGAAAGTTTAGCATATTTAACATTATCGTTAGAGGTGGTCGATTGCAAAGTAGTTGGTTTTGAATATTCTAAAAACAGTACATTACCGTTTGAAAATGGTTTTAAATATTAAACACTTATGGTTTATAAAGGGCTCATTTCTAAAACTCCCGCGCTTTTAGATTTTCGGAGATGTTTGGTTAAAGCAAATGTCTTGGATAGCGAAAAAGGTTTTAAAAATGGAGTTAAATATAGATGAGCAAAAATTTAGAGGCTCGGAGCCTTTAAAAGTGTAATCTAAAAAATTTGTAGAGATTCGGGTAGCTGAGAAAATTCTAATATTAATCGATACCAAACAAGGTACATTTATCTCGTGGGTGAAAATGTAGAGAAAGATTTATCTCGCAGAGGGTATATGTGTAACTTTGTAAGGAGCGGTCCTATATCAAATCTGTTTGCAGATTCGGATTCTGCATAAAATTCTAGACTAATTTGATGTATCGCATGGTTAAGAAAATTTATAAGGACAGTCAGAAATCGCTGTCGGTAAAAAAATCTTAAAATGAGGGTAGCTCCCTAAGGGATAATGCAATCTAAAAAATTCCTAGAGATTCGGGTAGCTGAGAAAATTCTAATATTAATTGATACCAAACCAGATAGATTTATTTCGTGGGTGAAAATGTGGAGAAAGTTTATCTCGAAGAGGGTATATGTGTAACTTTGTACGGAGCGGTCTTTTATCAAATCTGTTTGCAGATTCGGATTCTGCATAAAATTCTAGACTAATTTGATGTATCGCATGGTTAAGAAAATTTATAAGGACGGTCAGAAATCGCTGTCGGTAAAAAAAATCTTAAAATGAAGGTAGCTCCCTAAGGGATAATGCAATCTAAAAAATTCCTAGAGATTCGGGTAGCTGAGAAAATTCTAATATTAATTGATACCAAACAAGATAGATTTATCTCGTAGGTGGAAATGTGGAGAAAGATTTATCTCGCAGAGGGTATATGTGTAACTTTGTACGGAGCGGTCTTTTATCAAATCTGTTTGCAGATTCGGATTCTGCATAAAATTCTAGACTAATTTGATGTATCGCATGGTTAAGAAAATTTATAAGGACGGTCAGAAATCGCTGTCGGTAAAAAAAATCTTAAAATGAAGGTAGCTCCCTAAGGGATAATGCAATCTAAAAAATTCCTAGAGATTCGGGTAGCTGAGAAAATTCTAATATTAATTGATACCAAACAAGATAGATTTATCTCGTAGGTGGAAATGTGGAGAAAGATTTATCTCGCAGAGGGTATATGTGTAACTTTGTAAGGGGTGTTTCTATTTGATGTGTCGTAAGTCTAAAAAAAATTATAAGAACGACCGGAAATCGCTACCAGCAAAAATCTTAAAATGAGGGTAGCTCTCTGGTGGATGACGCAATCTAAAAAATTCCTAGAGATTCGGGTAGTTAATAAAAATCTAATATTAACTGATACCAAACGAGATAGATTTTTCTGAAAAGATGAAAATGGCTAGTCGAAGAAAACTATTTGGTCCAGATGTGTGTGGAAATGTGGATGCTGGTGGAAATGCGGTCACAGATACCCTATCAACCATCTACTAGTACGGAAACCTTCAACTGGACGAACAAATTGTTTGTTGTTCCACCGATTAACTCAGTGGGACGGGTGGCGTAAGTGTTTGACGAGGGTTTCAGAATGCTATCGGGTATGAAATGTTATTTTGTTCGAGAAATACTTTGGGCGTTACCTATGTCGGATTTGTATCAGAACATCTGCCAGGTGATATTGCGTTTCAAGCAATGCACCTGCGATCATCAGTCGAGTCGTTGCTGTGCCTCCAATCAGTGGAGATGCGTGCAAGCAGCACATATATTAATTACTAATTCAATATTATGTTTTAAATATAAATAAATGAGTTATCAAAGTAGTTCGTCAAATATGTTCACGTCACACATTGTCTATGGTCCTTCGAGCCGAATGTATATTAATTACCGTTATACGTGCTCATGTAGTGATTAGTGGGAGTGAGATAAAAACACAATCTTCTACGAAATCGATAAACGTGCCAGGTACTCAAGTGTGCAGCTCGACCTACTTTTACAGTCATAACAAGGATGGACGTACTTACAATTCAAACGTGAGTCTGTTCCTTTGCATTTCCTTCAAGCTTTATTTCGTAATTTATTATTGTTTCAACTAACTCTGTTCTATTATTAACGTAGCAATCTTTAGAGCTTTACAACATTAAAGCAGCATACAGTATATAAGTGTAAACATTATTTTCAGTGTACCATTTGCACAAATTATCACATTATCATAACAAATCGGTTTTTAAAATGACTGAAAATGAAAAGCGGTGGCTATCCACAAAACGCGGTCAAATTAAGACCACATTAACACGTTTTATCGCATTTGTAGAAAAATGCTCGTCTGAAAAACACCACAAAATGTTCTTCAATTAGGATCGCGATTAAAACAGGCTTATTCTCTTTTAGAACAATTTAACGAAGTTCTAAATAATATAGAGTATCTGGACGAATCTGAAACAAATACGAACGAACGTCAAGAATTTGAAGATCGATTCTATCACATTACCTAAAAATCAAAGGATCTTATAACCGAATTTAATAGCGATTAATTAACTAATAACGTAAAAGGCAAAATAGGAGCTAGTGCACGCGGAAACGATGCATATCGCAAAACACGTTTCGAATCAAAACGTAAGATTTCCTGTGCTCGAGCTAATTAAATTCTTTGGTGATTACGATAAAAGGGGATCGTTCCGCAACATGTTTACTTCGTTAGTACATAACGACAACACTCTAGATAGCATTGTTAAAATTTTCTATCTTCTCAGTTGCGTTAAGGGCAAAGCGGCAAATCGAACGCAAAGAGGTAACAAACCAAAACTACGAAATCGCACGGGAGCTTCTCAAATCGCGTTATCAAAATAAATCCGTTATCTAAAAATCACGTCGGTGCATTAATCGAATTATCTGCTGTCACTAAAGACACGTATGCTAACCTCAGGATATTAACAGCTTCCATTCAAAAACATATTCGCTCACTAAAAACTCTAGGTAACCGGTTGAAAGTTTGGAATACCTTATTGTTTTATTTAATTTCACGAAAACTTGATTCCGCCACTGCTAAAGAGTGGGAATCACATGTTATAGCTTGCACAACGCAAAACAAACAATCGAAAATAGACGATTTAATTAACTTTCTCAAGCAATGTTGTAGGTTATTAGAAATAACCACTCCAGAACAAGGTAATAATAAGATTATCGTTAAAGCTAATCTTAAAACATCGGAAACACAATCTTTTCCAAGGAAATCATACGAAAAATCGTTTTCTGGTTGTACTACTCAAGGCAACAAAATTAAACGCCCATTATGCAGCGAAGAACCCAAATTTACGAATGTTCTCTCCCGGTAGAAGCTCGCTCAACGGAAATCAAAAAATTTAAATTATGCATTAATTGTTTTGGAGACGGTCATCAATTAATTGCATGCAAATCACGCGGATGCAAAAAATGTAAAAAACGACATAACGCACTTAAACATTATGAAAACGATACCTCAGTACAACGCGACCAACCTCAAGTCGTCTTGAATCGTATTTCAACGAATAATATCAATCAAAATCAATCATTAGTATCAACCACAACCCAGTTAGCCGCTAATAACTAACTGCACAAGTCCTGAAGCACAAATTTTGTTATCGACAAGGATTCATCTGGAAAGTGGCTCGAATGCAGGAGAGCGCTTCTAGATAGCGGTAGCCAACCTAATTTTATTACGCGACAATGTTATCAAACGTTAAAACTGCCAACAATCGGTACGAATGCACCAATTGTGGGTGTAGGCTCATCAGTAACTACTATAAACCATAAAACCAGCTAAATACCGGGTTATAAGGGTTATTTTGCTCGTTCATGCCACAGTTCATTTACAAGAATCGTTCACTATAGATAACTTAAACAGGTGTATGTTAAACAGACCTTTCGCGCTCTGTTGTCGCATATGCTTTTTCTATTTCAAATTCGCTTATCTATCCTTGCAATAGTGAGTACATTTGAAATAGCATAAACAATACAAAGCTTTCGTTCTAAATTTACATATTTGTTATACATCTGCAATTTGTTATTAATCACCGAATTATTAATATCACAATGAGTAAAGCGGTTAATAGATTAAAATCACTTCAATCTAAAAAGGAAACCTATTTCCAAAGAATTCAAGTTCTTTACGATAAAAGTAAAAACATTCAAGATTCGGTAATTTTAAAATAATTTTAAATAAGACACGCAACCCTAGATGACACAAAACGTAAATTAGATGAAATTAATACGATAGGGTTTGAAACGGATCCAGAATTTAAACCGAACTACAATGAATTAAACGCTATCGATGAACTTTATTGTTACATTCAGGATGTTGCTACCGGTCTAATCACTTCGAAAGTTACCGATCAATCTTCTTAAAATCAAACTATGCAGGCAGCTGAAGCTACTGTTCGTCTCCCAAAAATTGATCTAATTGATTTTAACGGCGATTTTCTAAAATGGCCTCTTTTCTACGAAACATTTAAAAGCCTTATCCATAATAATTCTAATTTAGACAATACTTGCAAAATGCATTATTTATTAGGAAAATTACGGGGTAGCGCTCTGCCATTAAGCTCTGGTATGATACCGACGGCTGAAAATTACTCTATACTATGGGCCGCTTTAATTGAAAAATACGAAGATAAACGCGCTTTAGCTAACACTTATCTTTCTCAGGTTTTCGACTTTAAAGCGCTTCAAACGGAAGGTATTATCAGTCTAAATTCATTCATAGAAAAGGTCAACTCTGCAATCAATGCTCTTCGTAAATTAAACATTACAAACTTGTCTGATTTTATTCTTAATTCTATTGCTTTATCAAAGCTAGACAATCATACCCGACGAATTTTTGAACAATCTTTAAAGGGAGGTTCGATCCCTACTTACGATTAGCTAGCCACGTTCGTAAAAGAACAAGTTAAAATTTTAGATCGAACCAGCAGTAGCAATACAAAGCAAACTAGTGGCCACACAAACAAGACGAAGGTCTTACATGCCTTGGTCACAAAAGAAGTAAATAATCACGACAATTTGAAATGTGCTTATTGTAAAGGCGAACATCATCGATTAGCTAGGTGTAACAAATTTCTTATTCTTTTTCCGCAAAATCGAATTTCTTTTGTTAAAGATCAAAAATTGTGTATTAACTGTCTCAGTTCTTAGCACGCTTTGTCGTTATGCCCTTCCACGTATTCATGTAGGTTGTGCAGTAACCGTCATCATTCAGTGTTACATATTCCTATTCCGATTGTTGACACAAATAATCAAGTATTATCTAATCCTATAAATACAAATGAAGCAATTAATGTGAGTCTTTGTTCAACGTCGACTAAGGAAGGTTCAGATAAAAATTACACGATTCTTTTAGGGACTGCGATCGTTAAAGTTGAATCAACAATGGGTACTCACCTGCGGTTGAGATTCCTAATTTATAGTGCTAGTCAATGTAACTTCATTACATCTAAATGCTGTCAATTGCTTCGATTACCTGTAAATAAATCTTACACGTCTATTTCAGGGATCGGTGCTTCTTTCAAACCTGTTCGCGGTCAAACGTTTGCCATCGTGTGCTGTCGATCCAGCAGTTTGTAAACATTTCAGCAATATACGTTTAGCCGATAAAACTTTCTTTCGTCCAGGTGAAATTCACAGAATTATAGGTGCTGAACTTGTACCTCATATTTTGGAATCATTCAAATATTCAAGTTCCGATTTACCCGTTGCCATAAATTCCACTTTAGGATTTATAATTATGGGTCAAACTCCAATTCAAAATGTCACGACCAATTTACAGGTTTATTGTTGTGTTGAAGGGTCCGAGGTCATAGAACCTTTGCTACAAAAATTTTGGGAGCTTGAAGAAGTAGGTGAAGTCGTTACTCGTAGTTCCGATGATATTAAATGTGAAGAATTGTTCTCTACTTCAACAATACGAGATGATACTGGTCGATACATTGTTGCTTTACCTTTTACAGAATATCCGCCAAACTTTCTACAGCTCTGCGCAGATTTTATTCTCTAGAACAAAGATTTTCTTTATCGCCGTCATACAGAGTAGACTATAGTGCGGCGATGAAGGATTATATTGAACAAGGTCATATAAACCTTATTCCAAATTGTACTCATTTCAAAGGATACTTTATTCCTCATCCCGGGGTGTTTAAGGAAGAATCGGTTTCTACCCCTTTACGCATCGTTTTTGATGCATCGTCTAAAGATGAATTTAATAAATCTTTAAATGACTGCCTTTATGCCGGTCCAAAATTGCAAACCGATTTATTTGGCATATTAATTAATTTTCGATTAATGGAATTTGCCTTTATTTCTGACGTTCGTCAGATGTTTCGCCAAATAAAAATATGTTCCGAACATCAATCTTATCAACGTTTGCTTTGGCGATTCAGCACAGATGAACCATTACAAACGCATCAACTCACAAGAGTCACTCTTGGTGTCAAATCATCTCCATATTAAGCTCTACGTACTGTACTTCAGCTAGCATTAGATGAAGCAAAAAATTTTCCGCTTGCATCCGCAGTTGTACAAAGAGACATGTATGTAGATGACGTAATTTCTTCGGTGGAATCTTTAGATAATGCCAAAGTCCTTTATCATGAACTGCTCGGGCTTTACACGGCCGGAGGTTTTCAGTTAGTTAAATGGGCCACAAATTCTTCGAAATATCTGAAAATATTCGAATGGACAATGGTGTAGATTTCGAAAGCAATATTTTAAAGGTATTGGGTCTTCACTGGCATCCAAAGGTTGATAATTTAACATTTGCGGTTAAAGGTCCAAAAAAAATCTGCACAAAGAGAAATATTCTTTCCACTGTAGCTAGAATGTGGGATCCATTAGGGCTCTTATCTTCCGTGACAATTTTTGCCAAACTACTAATTAAAGAATTATGGATATTAAAGTTGTCTTGGGATGAAGAAACCCCTCCATATATTAAAGGTTTGTGGAATACCTTTCAGCAAGCAATAATTTAACTTTAAAATATCCCGACACATCGGATATTCATCAGTAACGTCATTACAACTTGTGGGATTTTGCGATGCTTCTGAAAAGGCATACAGTGCCGTCGTATACGCCCGAACAGTGTCTCTGGATGGCGAAGTAAAAATTATTTTACTATGCGGTAAAGCTAAATTGGCTCTAATAAAAACTGTCACTATTCCTCGTTTGGAGTTATGTACTGCTTTATTGCTTCCAAGACTATTAAATTGCATCATTCGCACATATTCCTCACGATGCACTATCAAACAAGTTTTTGCGTTTTCTGATTCCATGGTGATTCTTAACTGGATTCATAAATCGCCCCATTGTTGGAAAACTTTTGTAGCCAATCGAGTGGCAAAAATTCAAAATTTATTACCAGTACCTCGCTGGTTTCATGTTGATGGCATTTCAAATCCTGCCGATTGTGCGTCTGCGGTAAATCTCCAAATCAATTTCTTAACGCCGAATTGTGGTTGCAGGGGCCATCGTGGCTCCTTTCTCAAGAAAGCGATTAGCCTATTAAAATCATTGACACGGAAGAAATTATTTTGGCTGACAATAAACTTGAACAGAAATTGGTTTCACTTCCTGTGACACAATCAGAAGTTCATCCCTTATACGCCCTGATTGATAGATGCAGCTCTTACTCTAAATTGTTAAGCATAACTGTTTATGTTTTGAGATTTGTTAAACGTTTGCTTAAAAGGAACCGCATTTCTGCGGAAGATCTTGTTGCGGCGGAAAATATTCTAATTTTAGCAGTGCAAGATAAACATTTTTTCTTCGAAAAGACTTTTCTGGAAAAGGGACAACTTTGTTCGAAACCCTTTCGACATTTGAATCCTTTTTTTTCAAATAACTTAATTAGAGTTGGAGGCCGTCTGTCAAATGCAAATATTTCATATGATGAGCAGCATCCAGTTCTTTTACCTAAGAAAGATCGTTTTACCGATTTATTAATTGATCATTTTCATGTAAAAAATTTACACACAGGGCCACATCTTCTGCTTTCTCTATTACGTCAGCATTTTTGGATTATAGCGGCTAAAAATTTGGTTCGGACTCGTCTTCAAAATTGTAATCATTGTTTCAGAAGAAAACTATAGCCTTTTTACTTATTATGGGATTTTATTTTACGAGAATTTCCAGTAAGCGAATAGAGCCCACGGCAAGTTCTGATGGAAAATGGCCCAAAGTTGTGGAAATCTCAAAGGCAAAGCGGCTAGTCGAACTGGGTGGAACATGAGCTGTGGGTCGGGGTTGGATTGCGACCAAAAATATGAAGAATAAGGCGCCACCGTATTTTTCTATACAGAGAAGACCTTACTCAAGTCCCTTGTACAAGGCGAATGCGGAAACCTTTATTCTTTAACCGCTATACATTTTATTAAAGACAACATAATCCCTAAAGTTCTTACCTTATGGCTCGACTTTGACCTTAGTACCTCACTGCTTCACCTGTGAACAGATTAAACAAAGAATAGCACTGTTTGTGCGTTTATACTCCAAATTTTTAAAATCCAATTCGAATCATCTTTCATTCATTCTAATTAAAAAGAATAGCCTTGTTCAAAAATAAAAATCTATTCCTCTTGTATTCAACTAACGTGCTTTTTTACAAAATATCCTTTCATTTATTATATATTTTTGATTAAATTAATTTGTGAAAATTATTTACAAAGGCACTGGATATAATCAGTACCGTTCAAGTTAAATGTGGTTATGTCTGTAAGAAATATATGGTCAAGTTTTATTAACAAATTGATTAAGCATAAAGTTGCTTTCTAAACTGTTACTTACTGATAATAAAAATGTTGGTTTGGGTAGATCTACCATAACCTCACAATAAATAATTCCAAGTAGTTATTAATGAAATAGTAAACATAGAAGTTTAATTTCTAATTTTTCTTAAATAGAAGAATTTACTTTGTCTATCACATAATGACATCTTCCGTAGTTTCAGTGAATTAATAAAAGATTTAGAAATGTAAAATTTACAGATTCCTATTGCTTAATATTGAAAAATATATTTATAGTCTGCCCTTGACCTATTTTGAAGTTTAAATAACTTGATTAAACAAAAAATTATCTAACTGCTATGTCCATAGTTCAGCTAACATACGAAAACAAATTTCTACATACCAGATGTCCGTCTGACAGAAAAATACCTGCTAGGCGTCTTGCGTCAGCATTAAAATAAAGAAATCTCCAATCCAGAACAAATAATTTTGCTGCTTACTGAAGCTCCAAACTACTCGGCATCCATTTTAAGTAATTAAATCTTGCCAGATCCACACTCGAACAAAGCGTAAAATCCTATATTTTCTTCTTGTGCATTTAATTAAAATTACGTTAAACCAGGCTTCTGTTAACTAAAGGTTGTATGTTTTTTCCAAGCTAAACATTATTTCCAATTTTCACATTATTACCAAGCTGCATGTTAATTAAAGTTGCTTTACGTTGTAACGATTTTATTTCTTATCTAGATGTGTTCATATATTTAATCTCTTTATTTAATAATAAACAATATAATGCATAATAATGCTATACTATCCACTAATTAAATATTTCCTATTACCCAATAAAGTATTAGCATTCAATTCAAATTAAAATTTAATTTCCACGGTGACAAAATAAAGTTTCCATTTAGTTTCATTCCTAGAGCTCCATCTATTAAGAAATTGTTAAGTAATTTTGTTGCCTGGCAGCAACTCGCTTGACCCCGACACTTCCAATACAGCTGTGGTGAAAGCAGGTCGAGTTGTTCCTTGAATCCGAGGACAATGGTTTTTTGCAGTTTTTCGTGTTGGAAGCACGTGCGGATTAAGTTGTTCTTAGAGGAAAGAATGTCATCTCCGAAAGGCACTTTTGATTGTCCACTTGTTGGAACAGCTCGTAGATGACGTGAAATTTTTTTGGTTGAAGGGCCGTGGTAACAGTACGTAAAATTTGATTCTGTAACCATATTAAGTAAAGATTTTCAGTGCAACTTTATTTATATATAACATGAAATTTTACATATAGTATTCAATTTAAATTAACATGCAACGTTTGATAATTTTCGTGGTTTAATTTATACATAAAGCAACTTTAAATTAGCATGCAGATTGGTAATCAGAAGTCTGGTTTAACGTTATTTTAATTAAAAGCAAGAAGAAAATATAGGAGTTTACGCTTTGTTCAAGTGTGGACCTGGCGAAATTTAATTACTTAAAATGGATGCCGAGTAATGTGGAGTTTCAGTAAGCAGAAAAGTTATTTGTTCTAAATTGGAGATTTCCTTATTTTAATGCTGACGCAAGATTCGTAGCGTGTATTTTTCAGTCAGACGGAGTTTTCGTATGTAGAAATTTGTTTTCGTATGTTAGCTGAACTATGGATATAGCAGTTAGATAATTTTTTGTTTAAACAAGTATTTAAACTTCAAAATAGGTCAAGGACAGACTATAAATATATTTTTCAATATTAAAAATAGGAATCTGTAAATTTTACATTTCTTAATATTTTATTAATTCACTGAAACTACGGAAGATGTCATTACGTGTTAGAGAAAGTAAATTCTTCTATTTAAGAAAAATTAGAAATTAAACTTTGTAGCAGTGTAAAATCCTGCTAATATCCTTATAGGTAGGCAATCCTAATTACGGAGCGTATACATCTATGGTAGTATATAGTTCTAGTGCGCGTAGAACAAGTTAGAACGGAGTAGGGGTTCGAGGTCCGACGGCGATACTCGAGGCCATCGCGGTTTTCTGGTTCTTGTTGAGTAGAACTTGCAAGCAAGATGGTGTTTCGAGGAAACATTTTCTTAATAAGAATTCTTGCGAAGAAGCGAGTTCGTTTTAAAATGTTTTATTTAACGAAACTTACAGCAGGCTAGTGGTAGGTGAGCTTTCTTTTAAATAAAATTTTGCTAATGAAGTATTACAAATTTTAGCTGTTAGTTACGATCGAAATAAATATACCTAATGGCGTATGCATAAATTTGGACTTGATTAATGGAACTTAAGATGAAAATGTAACATTCGAATTTAATTCAAAAAAAGTGACGAAACCACAAGTGCGAGGTGGCGAGTAAAGGTTGTTGATGCTTTACAATTCCATTGTTCATCGCAAAGGTCAAGTCGAGTCAAGGACGCAGCTGGCGGTTAGGTTTGGCTGTTTGCAGACAGATGACATTGTTTTCCTACAAATTATGTAACTAGGTAATTATACTTTCTTATCGGATCGGGTTTGGAACAAAATTTAGTTAAACAAAGGGTAAACTACAATAATTTTTATTCGTAACTTACCTCATGATGTTGTAAACATTCCTGTACGTTTTAAATTTAATTTTGTTTTAAATTGTTAGTAAGTTACTTGATGCCTGCGAAGTCCACATTTACTTGACATTAAATTTGAACTATTATGACCTTTACCTCAATCTAATTTCACTTTTAAAATATAGCAACTTTGCATAAAGGGTTTGGTACACATATTTGGTATTAACAAACCAGTGTAACACTGATAAGGTTATGAGCTCAGACACTTATCGGCGCATTTAATTTAATTGTAAATGATTTAACGTAATTTAATTTCTTTATTAATTGTATATTAAAATTTGGACTTATGGAAGTTTAAGTCGGTTTGTATATAGTTTTGCTGATTGAATCTTTTGTTAAGAAATTAAGGCGAATCATGCTTATTTGTACATACCTTTTCTTGTACATATATTACAAAAAAACATTAGAAATACTTTGCCTTTCAATTTGTTTATTTATTGAACTGGTGTGTTTGTGACTTAGTGCATTAAATGGTACACTACTGTGTTAAGCTATACAGGTCATCCCACCCCTGAAGAACTTATTAGACGTTTTATGCTCATAAATTATTATAGCTTAGGCTATGTTTTTTTTGTAAGCAAAATTTAGTGTTTTGTTTAGATTCTACCATACATAGGAAGACGGAGTTTGCAGCCAGTGCAGCAGTTCCGAGGTGTTAGATATATTTTTACTCCCTTACAGATAGGTGTACCAAGGAGTAGACAACTTCTATGTTTGCTATTTCATTAATAACTATTTGGAATTATGTATTGTAAGGTTATGGTAGATCTACCCAAACTAACATTTTTGTTATCAGTAAGTAACAGTTTAGAAAGCAACTTTATGCTTTATCAATTTGTTAATAAACATTGGCTAGTTATTTCTTACGGAAATAACCACATTTAACTTGATTGGTACTGATTATATCCAGTGCCTTTGTAAATAATTTTCACAAATTAAATTAATCAAAATATAATATAAAAAAAAGCACATAATTGAATACTAAAGGAATAGATTTTTATTTTTGAACAAGACTATTCTTTTTAATTAGGATGAATGAAAGTTGATTCCATTTGAATTTTAAAATTTTGAGTATAAATGCACAAACAGTGCTATTCTTTGTTTAATCTGTTCACAGGTGTAGCAGTGAATTACTAAGGTCAAAGTCGAGCCATAAGGTAAGAAACTTTAGGGATTATGTTGTCTTTAATAAACTGTATAGCGGTTATAGAATAAAGGTTTCCGCATTAGCCTTGTACAAGGGACTTAAGTAAGGTCTTCTCTGTATAGAAAAATACGGTGGCGCCTTATTCTTCATATTTTTGGTCGCAATCCAACCCCGACCCACAGCTCATGTTCCACCCAGAGCATATAGTTCGACTAGCCGCTTTGCCTTTGAGATTTCCACAACTTTGAGCCATTTTCCATCAGAACTTGCCGTGGGCTCTATTCGCTTATTGAAAATTCTCGTTAAATAAAATCCCATAACTAAAAAGGCTATAACGTATAAATTAAAACTACGAATATTATCAAACGTTGCATGTTAATTTAAAGTTGCATGTTAATTTAAAGTTGCACTGAAAATCTTTACTTAATATGGTTACAGAATCAAATTTTACTTACTGTTACCACGGCCCTTCAACCAAAAAAATTCACGTCATCTACGAGCTGTTCCAGCAAGTGGACAATACAAAAGTGCTTTTCGAAGATGACATTCCCTCCTAAAACAACTTAAATCGTACGTGCTTCCAACACGAAAAAACTGCAAAAACCATTGTCCTCGGATTCAAGGAACAATTCGACTTGCTTTTACCACAGCTGTATTGGAAGTGTCCAGGTCAAGCGCGTTACCGCTCGGGAACAGGATTACCTTACAATTTCTTAACAGATGGAGCTCTAGGAATGATACTAAATGAAAAGTTTATTTTGTCACCGTATAAATTAAATTTTAATTTGAATTGAATGCTAATATTTTATTGGGCAATAGGTAATATTTATTTAGTGGATTGTGTAACATTATTATGCATTATATTGTTTACCATTAAATAAATAGATTAATTATATGAACACATCTAGATAGGAAATAAAATCGTTACAAAACCTCGACCTTCTTTTCCTCTTATGGCTGACATACCGTCTCCTAGGGTTAATCAGGCCAAAGCATTTATGCATACTGGCACTGATTTTGCCGACCTTTTAATATAACTCTTACTAGACACCGGGGAGTTAAAGCTCAAAAGGCCTATATATGCATATTTGTTTGTTTAACAACTCGTGCAGTGCATCTAGAATTAGCGTCAAGTTTGTCAACCGACATATTCCTTGCCGCATTTAAGCGTTTCCTTGCTAGAAGGGGACCATGTGCGGTTATGTATTCAGACCGCGGGACAAATTTCGTGGGCGCTAAAAATTATTTAGATTCCCTTCAAGAATTTTTCCGAAATTCAAATTGCCTAAATGCCATTGGCCATGAACTTAGTCAAAGGCGCATTGCTTGGAAATTCAATCCGCCTTTGGCTCCTCATTTTGGAGGAATATGGGAGGCGAATATCAAAAGCGTGAAAGGTTATTTAATGAAAGTTGTGGGAGAGCAAATACTTTCTTATGAAGAATTTTCAACGGTTTTAACACAAATCGAAGCGTTGTTAAATTCACGTCGGTTATGCTGGCTTAGTTCAGACCCTTCGGAACCTCTCGCATTATCGGCTGCGCATTTTTTAACTCTCACCCCGTTGCAGTTCTTGCCCGCTGCCGATGCAACCGGAAAGGCGCTTACGCTTGTAAATCGCAAGCAAGTTTTAGATCAAATTGTTCAATCCTATTGGAAGCGATGGTCTAGGGAATACTTGTGTGAATTACAATCCCGACAGAAGTGGAATACACCTTCCTGTCCTGTTAAGCCAGGTCTAGTCGTGATAGTGATGCGCGATAATTGCCCGCCTTTGCAGTGGCCAACAGGGGTAATTGAACAAACTCACCCAGGAAAAGACGGCATTATTAGGGTTGTCACAGTACGTACAAAAGATGGGGTTTATACCCGTCCAGTAGCAAAGCTGTGTTCACTCCCCACGCAGTAAACATTTTTTTTTACATGCGCTGTTTATAGTTTTCTTTTCTTTTTTTTCCATTTAATATGAATTTTTCATTTTGTTAAAATCTTATTTTAAAGCCGGAGGATATGTTAACGCCGGCAACAAATTCCTTTTATTTTTTAAATTACAGTTTATTAATCCGATA
Organism: Platerodrilus igneus; assembly: GCA_036346225.1. Taxonomy (NCBI): domain Eukaryota; kingdom Metazoa; phylum Arthropoda; class Insecta; order Coleoptera; family Lycidae; genus Platerodrilus; species Platerodrilus igneus. The sequence continues at coordinate 168,994 of JARFIW010001350.1, read as the reverse complement.
AATTATTGCCAGAATAGCATTTAATTCAGGTTATTTTAATTTATAGATAAATTGAAACATATGCCAATTCTGACAATAACAAAATTAAGACAGATAGTAACAAACATCGGTGTGATTCGGTTCTCTAGTAAATTGTGGCATTACGGTGTGTACGTCAAAATAACCCCTTGCACCCGTCTTAGAGAGTGGGTTCGAAAACGGTGAAATTTCTAAATTTGTGATCCTTGCCTTCCTTCAATGACCATCCTAAATCTCACCGTTTAAACACCTATTTAAAGTGAGCTGCAGATCTTGGGTAAGTTCATTGTTTTATTTTTGTTTGTTCATGTTTAAAAATTACAGTCCACTGTGTCTTAACCGAGCGTTAATACTAGCTATTTTACAATCTTCTCGGGTCTCGTCAAATAAAACTCGGCGAAGGTCTACCAACGCTCCAAGAAGCTCGCTTGGGTTGGGTACTTTCTGGGCCATTGCCGATGTCGACATCATGTAATCAACATCTGGTATGCAATTTGTCAATCAATGAGTCTCTAAAAAACACCATCGAACAATTTTGAAAAATGGAGGAGGTTCGTGATCAGTCGGGGCATTTTAAAATTACGTTTCCGATGCACGCTAGGTCATTCTCTAGATAACGCAATCAAGCGACTTTATGCAATGGAACGCAAATTCAAGAACAATCACGAGTTCAAACTAAATTATACAGATGTAGTGGTGGAGTACGAGGAATTAGGGCATATGACGAAAATAGAATCTAATGAAATCAACTCTCCCACGACATCAAACGTGTTTTATCTACCTCATCACAGAGTGGCAAAAGAATCAAGTTCCATTACAAAGTAGCGCGTCGTTTTCGACGGATCTTGTAAAACGACAAACGACAATTCATTGAACGACTTGTTAATGGTTGAACTAGCCATTCAAAACGACTAGTGCGATATTTTAATCCGATTCAGAAAACAACTTTGTATTAACGGGTGACATAGCCTAGATGTACCGTCAGTTTAACGTAAATGAAAATCGAAGGAATTTACAACATATTCTTTGGAGAAATAGTCCTGATGAAGAAATTCGGCACTATCGGCTTAATACCGTTACTTAAGGCACATCATGTGCATCCTATTTAGCAAAACGCAGTCTATATGACGTTGCAAACCAAAACAAAGAAACATATCCGGAAACGTGTCACGTAATCTATAGCGACTTTTATGTAGACTACTTACTCAGCGGGTCTAATACAATACAAGACACAATGAAATTAACACATGATTTGTCCACCTTGCTTGGCTCATACGGTTTCCAATAAGACAGAAATTCTCGATAAACAAGATTTTTCAATCGCTAATAAATACGATGTTCGCGAAGACGACCTACACAAAACCTTAGGAGTTATGTGTACACCATCGACGACGCACAATTCGACAACACGTATATAACAAAACGTACAATGTTGTCTCTAATATCAAAAGTATTTGATCCACTCGGGCTTTTGTCCCTGTCATCATAAAAGCCAAACTTTTGATGCAAATAATATGGCAAACAGATACCCGGTGGGTTGACAGGTCTCCAGAACATGTGCTCACACTATGGTCACAATTTAAACGGCACGTAACTGTTATCAATCACGACAGGCTTTACTACCGAACCACAAATACGTTGAAATTCACAGTTTCTTTGGCGCTTCAGAGAAAGCCTACGCCGTGTGCATATACATAAGATCTATAGATAATAACAATAAAATACTAGTACGCTTGCTATGCTCCTTTAAAAACAATAACACTAGCCCGTCTGAAGTTTTGCGGAGCCCTGCTACTCGCTCAACTCTACAACAAGGTTCAAGAATCCATTGGTTTGCATATAAATCGAACTTATTTTTGGACAGATAGTACAATTGTTTTAATCTGGTTATTAGCAACTTCAAAGGCATGGAAAATTTTCGTCGCCAATCGGGTGACCGAAATCAAAGGTTTAACGCAAAACAGTTTATGGCGGCACGTGTCTTCGCCAAATAATCCTGCGGATGTAGCATCTCGAGGTACTGATGCTACATCTCTCAGCGCCAACATTGTATGGTGGAACGGACCGCCATGGTTAACAAATGTTTCCCATAATTGGCCAAGAAATGTTGAAATCAATACGAATCCATCCGAAAAACGTAAACAACAAACAGCTTTGATAGTCACTCAAAACAAATTAAACATTTTTGACCGATGTTCTTCTGCAACGAATAATCGCATGGTGCTTTCGATTTTATCGAAACATTTGTAATATTCGATCAAAATTACCATAAACAGAGGGCGAACTCAGTCTCGGTGAACTTGATAAAGCTTTAATGATTTTAATTAAGAAAGTACAAACCGAATGTTTCTTTTCGGAAATCACTTGTTTGCAGCAATCGAAACAGTTGCCCAATGGTTCAAAATTAAAATTTTTGGATCCATTTATTGATTCACATGGTTTTCTGCGAGTCGGAGGGAGACTGTCAAAAACAAATATACCTCCGGACAACAAGCATCAATTAATAATTATTAGCGCAAAATGTTTACTAATATGCTTAATTACTTTACACGAACATCATCGTCACCTTCACGCTGGTCCTCAAACTATTCTAAGTAGCATACGTCAAAAATTTTGGCCTCTCGATGGTAAACGTACTATTCAAATCGTCTTTTTTTTCTACATTGAGGGCAAAGGGCAGAGCTTTAACACAGGACGCTTCAGCTCGCCATGAGCGGTTTTAAGTGTGACCACCCTAACATCACCATCTGTACCAGGATGCACAGCCACAACACGGCAGAGGGATCAACGAAGAGTAGGAACATTAGCAACCAGATTGGTTCTCCAACACTTTAGACAGTGACTCAAAGTTTGACGGATAGATTGTCTTCCATAAATAATCCAGAAGTGCTGACTGACGAGAAAATGAACCATTTGAGCACCCGCTTGGAAGTATTTTAAATGAACGCAAGTAACATAAAGATCAGTTAATCGACTTTTACTAGGTAACAAAGCGGGAAATTTACGGTAATAGGACAAAGGCGCGTGAGCCAGACGACCTCTGACGCACAAGATTCCATCACGAATAAAAGAGAACAACTTGCGGAAACTCTTTTTAAAGGGGATCCAGAATGAATGGCCTCAAGCTCGATACCAAAATAAGATTGTTGAGTATACACAAGCAAAAGGATCAAAGCATTGTGCAACCTAGAAGATGACAAAGGTCCGGATTGCCTTTCAAGAGGGTGACATAGATTATGACGAAAACGGAGAATCCAAGCAACAATGCGCGTAAAAAATGAAAAGAAAGAGTGATTTTTTAGAATTGATTGAATCCAAGAGTAGGTTACGACGGCGGATAAAACGATAGAGCGTTGTTCAGAGAGAACTTCAGGAATATCCGAAGGCGGAATATGTGGACTGTAATTTTCGAATGACCCAGACAAGGTTGGTGAAGCCGCTCACCATAAAGAACATTGTCACAAGTCGGTAAGGAGCAAACCACGTGACCCGACATTGGCAGGATTCTCGGTGGAAGGGATGTGATGGAAGAGGCACGAGACGTGTTTTCTTGAATGTAAGCAACAAGATTGGCGACGAAAGTCTTCCAACGCTGCGACGGGGAACGAATCCACAAAAGTACTACCATAGAGTCAGACCAACAATAAATTTTATGAAAAGTAAGGTTCGAATCAAAGGTTTTGAGGACAAAGATTAATAATTATGATGCCAATGTGGCGGCTAACAATTCGAGACGGGGCAGAGAAATTGTACGAAGGGGTGCGACCTTAGACTTAGCGCACACTAAGCAAACCTCAGCGGTGGAAGGGGTTACAAAGCAAAAATAAACAACAGCACAGGTGCTACGTTCGGAAGCGTCAGCAAAGCAGTGAACTTCGCACGTAGTAAATTGTGATGGGATAAGCAAGCGGTGTAAAGCGAAATCCGAGAGAAGCGGTAATTCATGCAAGTATCTCTCCCACAAACGGAGGAACTCGGGGGAAGGAGAAGCATCCCATTCTAATTTTAACGACCATAAACGTTGAATCAAGTGTTTTACCAGAAAAGCAAATGGTAATAAAAGTCGCATGCGGTCGAAAATACAAGCAAAGTTAGAAAGTAGGTTGCGCTTGGTACAGCAGGTACTTAGTGGCTGAACCAGAAAACAAAAATTATCTGAGATGGGATTCCATTGAAGACCTAAAACTTTTAGGGGTTGAGTATCAGGATCTTCAAAGGAGCGGGGTTGCGCGAATTGCTGCGTAGCGGAAAGATCTTTTAATAATTCGGTATGATTACTTGACCATTTATGAAGTTAGAAACCACCAAGTTTTAAAAGAGCAATTAGTTGATTACGTAAAGCGAGGGTTGATTCAATAAAATCTCCACCAGTAGCGATGTCATCAATATAAGTATGGTGGCAAAGTGCAAAAGCGGCTAACGGATAAGAATTCCCATCGTCTACGGCCAACTGCTGAAGCGTGCGTATGGCAAGAGAGGGAGCACAATTGATTCCATATGTAACGGTATTTAATTTAAATCTTGAATGTGCTCCTCAGGGGAGAAGCGCAAAACAATTCGTTGATAGTCACACTAAGCGAGATTTAGAAGAATTTGTCTGTACATCTGACGAATATCAGCAGTGATAGCATAAGAATGTAAACAAAATTGTAACAAAATTGCATTGATATCGGATTGCAACTTTGGCCCAACAAACGAGTGATCGTTTAAGGACGATTGAGACAGAGTTTTAGCGGAAGCGTTGAAAACAACTCGTAATTTCGTACTTGCGCTTTCGAGTTTCACAACGCAATGATGCGGGATATAATAAGAAAAGTGCGAATGGGAACCAATAACAACAGATTGCACATGTTGAGAATCTAGATATTCATGCATGAACAAAACGTATTGTTCGTAAACACGAAGTTGCTTAAATAGACGATTTTCTAAAGAAACAAATCGTTGTAAGGCAAGATCACAACTACCTGGAAAAATGGTACTTGATCTCTAAACGGCAGTGAGACGACATATCGACCTTGTTCATTGCGGCGAAACGTATCGACAAAATGTTTTTCAACAAGAGTTTTTTCAGGCGTGAAAGGTTGAGCGGCGGAGACAGCTTCGACTTCCCAGAATTTAGCGACAATATCCTTCAATAGGGAAGTAGAATCTGTCATACAAAACAAGCTAGTTACTTCAGAAGCGGGCGAGGAAGGTATGCTTCCCATTAAAACATATCCAAAAATGGTATTACTAGCAACAGGTTGATCGCAAGCACCCTGGATGCGACCGTTTAATAACACTTGGGGAAAATATCCGCGCCAAGTAAAAAATTAATGGGTCCAGATTGAGCAAAGAGCTGATCAGCTAGCTTCAGGTTAGCCAAATGATTGAAATGTTCTAAAGAAATATTTGAAGTAGGTAAATTTTCAGAAATTTTGGGAAGTACTATAGCTTGAAAATTAATAATCGGTGAAGAAACACCTATTGGTTTGAGCAAAACGGCGACAGCGCCATGTTGAGCAGCAGAGCGCATAGAGTCTAAACCACTAAGGGCAAGAGAATGTGGAGTAGTACGAAAACCTAAACGTTTCACTCTATTTTGCGAAATAAATGAAGTCATGCTGCTCGATTCGAGTAAACCACAAAATTTTTGGAAAGAACCAGAGCAATCAGCAATTTCCATTTAAACGGTGGAAAGTAAAACAACTGAAGGTTTAGCTAAAGAATTAAATAAAACGACATTTGAAGTTGACGGATCACTACAGCTAAACGAAGTCAATGATTCCCAGAGGCATAAGGAGCGGAAGGCTTGTAGCGGTCTTGAATAGCGAGAGTAGTGCGAGGTGATATATAAGAGGCAACGGTGTCCGGGCTCAAGCAAGCCTGGTTACTAACAGCGAAAGCGGGTTTAGACAAAACGCGATCAAAGTGCAATAACAAATGATGACGTTGATTGCATTGGCAGCATCAAAAAGTAAACTGGCATTTATTTAAAATGTGAGAATTGTTAAGGCAATTAATACAAAAATGTTGGTTTTTTGCAAAGTTGTAGCGATCTTGCGACGAAAGTTTAACGAAATCATTACAGCGATAAAGATTGTGATCTTGTTTGCATAGCGGACATTTATTAACACTAGACTTCGTCTGTACTAACATGGAAACGGCGAATCGAGGCTTAGACGGGTTGCTGGAATGAATAACTTTGTTTAAATCAGTTTTATGGTTTACCTACAAATTCGATAAAGATTTACACGTATTTTCCATATAGGCAATTGACTCTTTATAAGTTGGGATAGCGGTCGGACCTTGATGCAATTCAAAACTACGAGCAGTGTATATATTTAAGCGATTTAAGATCATTTGTACAAGAATAAAATCCCATTGCTCTATGGGTAAATCAAATTTTTCAAGCGCTTGTAAATTATTGACAAAAGTATCAACTAATTTTTACATATTGGCGCAGTTGTCGGAATTCAATTTGGGAAATTTATCTATATTGTTCCATAGAGCTGAGGTAATGTGACGAACATTACGATATTTTTCGCGAAGTTTTGTGTATGCAAGAGGGTAATTGGTTTCTGTAAAGTCAAAGTTTTTAATGTTTAAGAGTGCGAAACCTTTCAGTGCTGATTGAAGATACGAAAATTTATCCACGTCTGACAAATCGTTATTAAGATGAACTAAACTATCAAAACGGTCAATAAAACTTTCAAACAACAACCTTTCCCATCAAACGTAGGAAGCGTCAGGGGAGGAAGAGACACTTTCAACTTTAAAGTATCTAGCGGCGGGGACAAATTAGCCCGACGCGACGATTGGCTGGTAAACAACTTGAAATAGAGCGCTTTTATTTGAAAGTAAAGGTTATCGAAGCGTTTACGAATAGCGTCTTCCATTTCAAATTGTTCATTAGCGTCACTGGCGGAAGAAATTGCACCTACTATTCAATTATGGTGTATAACGAAATTATCTTCAACCGACTCGATAGATTGGTACTGTGCGCGAAATAAATCAAAAAAAGTTGCTTCATCGGTACATTTTTGCGCTATTTCAAATATTTCCTCCAGCAAATTAATTGCAATATTACGTAGGAAACAGTTACGTTTCAACGTTTCTGCCATGGTTAAAATTAAATAAATACAACAGCGGATGAAATAAAAACGAAATCTCGATAATTTAAGATAGCCTTGCGGCGATAACAAATACGTAAGCCTATTACAACAAGTTCTAATAGCAAAACAGATAAGAAGAAAGGTCGTAAACAACTCAAACGATAGAATGATGTTAATTAAAACTGCCAATGCTTTGATAAGCGGCATGATTAGTTATACGAGTATGTTGAATATTCACATCCGGCTCGAAGAGCCAATGTAACATTTTTTGCGGTAAATTTCAAATAGCTCTGTGGTAAAGAAAAGTGGACATGTGTACGCAGAAAAATGATAAATAACAGATAACATATAATTAATGATTTTAACTAGATCAAACAATTACTTCAAACACTCACCTGTTGTTTACGCAGCCGTGCCAACGGAAAAACGATGTAAAATCTACTCTTCTTTTGGCGGGTGTAGCGAAGCACATCTATTTTGATAGCGGTTATTCTGAAGGAAAGCGGTTCTTCTAACTAATGGTTCTACGTAGAACATGTAAGCAGTGATGCGGTCTTCTAGAACGACAAATCGATACTAGGACGTGCTTCGTGTGTTTTTCAAGTTAATACAATGTTCTTGCACATTCGGATAGCAAAGTTTATCACTCGCGGCACTTGTAAGCAAGTGCTTGAAGTAAAACACGGAATTTACACTAACAACTTTAAATATACCGAAGCCGACGTAAATAATCAACAAACTCAACACAAAATAAATTTAGCTGTTAATTATTTACAATATAAACGGAACAGCCTCGCTTTGCTTAAATTAATTATAGTTTCATATAAATTTTCAATTTTCAATAAAATATCAAAAACATTATTTATAGTAGACGCATAAGCAACAACTCTTTAATTGCAATGACGATTTGATTAATTATTTAAAAATATATACTTAAAATTAGTATTTAATTAAAGTATGAACTTGTGGTACCTTGCTTTGGGTTAGCCATGAACAAGATGAAAAAGAGAAAAGGAATCTCAAAAGAACAAATTTAATACTAATGTACCCTGTATTGTAAATTTCACGAATAGTAAATATTAATTGAGCACGGTATTTTATAATTTTAGTTCCATTAGGGTAATTCTGATGATAATGCAATAATTCAGGATGATAACCTAATTTAAAACCGCAGATAAAAACATATGTCAATGCATTTTTCATGAATAACATAATTTTCAATAGACAGATATCGTCCACTACTACCACCAAGAATATGAAAGTAATAACATATTATAACACAATACAAATTATATACAAAGTAACGTGACAATTAGGTTGTACATAAACATATGTTAAACTTGATACAAAAACAGTTAGATCTGACAGAAAAGAATTGCAATTAATTGTATGCAAGCAATTAACTGGAGAGAGGAGTGAGAAGTTGAAAGTGAACGAAACACAACTTCAAGAGAAAAAAGAGACTAGATTTTGTGTAGGAGCAACATGAAGTTGTAATACACTTGGAAATGCAGGATCAGTTCACACACGCGGTGAGCGTTGATATAGTGTCATGACGACTAAGATTAAAAATGGGTTGGAACCTGAAGAGTTTACCTCTCCATTATTTTGAAATTTTGTTCAGTATTCCGTTAAGGGAGCTGTCATTTGAAGGTTGAAAAAATTAGAAAGCTGGTGTTCTCTGTACATTCTTAATTTTAGCAAATAAATCAAACCCTGAGTAATTTTATGTTTATAGTTATTAATTATAAACGTGTGGCTTGTAAATGTAAATGATTAGCATTTATGACATTAAGCATGAAAGTGGTTATTTTGTTGAACGATGATGTATCGACGGCGTTATCATTTTAAAATATTATGAAATGTCTGCGTATTAATTTTTAATTATCTTGAATGAACCATAAAAGCATAAAAAAAAAGTTGGCATTTAATTGCTTTCTGCGTGTGTTATTAAATGTTTTCCTAGAAATTGGGATTGTAATGTTATGTAATTTAATATGAAAAACGGAAAAATTGGAGCTATAGTATTATTGAAAGTGTTAATTTAATGTACTTTTTTAGGATTTCGCTTAATAATACCTGGCCGGAGTGAGATTAAGAAATTAGTTTTTTACGGGAAGAATATTTGTATTTAAGTTGCAATTATTTGGTGTTGATTAGGGTAAAATATACACGGAACTTTATTTGAATTCATTTAGGATCTAGGTATAAACCGCTAATTGTAAAAGAATGTCCGGCATGAGGTATAAAATGTAGGTACCGTGTGCGTGTGTGTGTGTTTTGTGTATTGTGTGTGTGTTGTCTGTGTGTGTTTGTGTATGTATGTGTGTGTATGTGTTGTCACGCACGTTAAAGATCCATACCTTGCTAGTAATAACAGAGTTCGGCAAAATTTAAAATTTCCAGGTAAAAACACTCGTCCCCTGGGCAATGTAGTACCTTCGGGAGGAGCATTGGAAAATCATATGTAGTGCCCCAGTAATTGAGAGATTTTATGGCGTAGTTGGTATGTATGGCTATTATACCAAAGGTTCTGCGTTTGAAAAGTGTTAGACAAGCATTTCTCACAAAAATACGCCCTCGTTCGGATGAGAGGTAAAATGTAAGTTTCGCGCGCGAGTGTGTGTGTGTGTGTGTGTGTTTGTTGTACACGCTAAAGACCTCTACCTTGATTGGAATAGCAAGGGTTCGACAAAATTCCTAATATTCGGTAAAAAAAACTCTCCTGACCAATGGAGTACCTTCGGGCGTAGTATTGGAAAATCAAATGTAATATACCAGTAATGGAATCGAATTTGGTAGAGGCATTTCATTCTACGATTGTATTTGATTTGACAAAAAGTAAATGAGTATTGTTATGATATTTTAGAGAAAGATATCGTATAATGTGATAGAATTTAGAAAACCAAAGCCAATGATACCTGTGTGGAATAACTGTCTTTCGTATAGTGGGTAATATTGAAAGGATTGCTGTGACAGACGGTTGGCGCCCCTTAACTATGACTATAGAAAACTTTTAGGGTAATTGATTAATGTAGCGTAGTTTTTGTATATCAGCCATTTTATTTATCATTTCTTTAGTTTTGTATCGAATGTTTCTATTGTCTTTTATAAGTTCTTTCAAAGGAACCTACTCTCACATCACTGTAGTTAGCCTAAGCACGCTTAAATTGTAACGGTCTCCCCGTCAGTTTAGGGCAAATCCAAATATATTACGTAACGCTTATTTTACGCGTAATAAAGTTTTTAAAAAATGTAACAAACATTTAGCATAACAATTTTTTTTTCGGAAAATGTTATCTTAGTTTATTTTTATGTTAATTGTTTAGAATTATTCAAAGTTTATTATAAACAAGATAGTTATGGCATCCGATTTGTGATTTAATTTTTAATTTTTAAATTTTGTAAAGCATCAAGTCGAATTTTTTAGAAAACCGTACCAACAGTTTCATTCGACCAACATAAAAAATTACACATAAAATATCCTCATAATACAAATTAATAGTTTACAATTATTAAAACATAAATCATAAATTCAAATTCAAATACGATATCTCTTAAATTTCATAAAAGCAAGCCGCACTCTGGAAGAAAACTGAAAGAATAGAATGTTATTTATTTAGCATAATATTTAACCAAAAATTACCATGCTAATTGTTAATAAAGAGTCAGTTTCAGTATAGTTACTTGCGTATCATAGTATAAAATAATTGTGTTTATAGTAAGATTTAGTCTTGAAAAATGCCTTAACTTGTGGTAACCTGGGCATATACCATACACATAGGCAATATGTCTACCAGTAGCGCTGTACAACGGAGTACGAACATTTTATTAATTATTACAAAATCAGTACAAATATTTTAGCTTATCCGAATAAAATGCTTCAAGCTTGCGTCATAAAAATAAATTTTAATGGAATGTCAGCATATGGTTTAACTCGCTCTACTTTAATAACTTTTACCAAGAAATACAAAGTTTTTGCAATAGGCAATACACACCAAAAAGTTAATTTAACATTTTTAAAAAGTTTCTATATTATTGCATGTATAGATTATTAAACTTTACTGTACGACTACTGTTAACATTTTACCTTCACCTACAGGTCTGAAAGTTATAAATACAAAAAATATAAAAGTTACATACAAAATATTTTACAAATTCTAAAAAGCTTTTCTGAACCGAACTTAATCAAAGTTTACCTTATTTTTAGCACTGTAAGCACTAAAAGCATTCGGTCAATTTTCAAATATTAAAATATTAATCTGGTTGCATAAATGGATAAATGGAAATGTATCGCTCTATTTCAATTATAGGTAATTTTATTTCTTAACCGATGCTTTTGCTAAAGGGGAGGATTGATCAGTTTCTAAGTGGAGAAACTGGATCACAATATATATTTTTTGTGTGAGACATTAAAAGTGGCCGCAATATAAAAATATGCGTTGCACAATATTATGTATTTAATGTAATTGTCATTGCAATTTTCTTAATATGGGTAATTGAGACTAATTCGGGGGATGTGATTCGAAAGTCTAAAAAAGGAGTCGTGAACATTCTGCGATTAGTAGCGTGGAATGTCAGAAGTATGAAGCAAGTAGGTAAGCTAGAGAACTTGAAAATTGAAATGAATAGGTTAGCACTAGAGGCGGAGGATTTTTGGAGTAGAGACTTCAGAGTAATTCATACAGAATCAGAGGAAGAAAATTTGGGTGTGGGGATAGTTATGCGGAAAAAGATAGGATACTGTGTAGAAAACTTCTTACAAAAGAACGAAAGAGTACGCATGGTTAGATTAGAATCTAAACCGGTAAATACAGTAATAAATACAAGTATACATGCCCACTTATAGCTACAGTGAGGAAGAGGTAGAGGTGACCTACAAAGATATCAAAGAAATACTAAGATACGTAAAAGGACATGAAAACTTAATAATTACGGGTGATTTTGATGCAGTGGTAGGTGAGAGTAGGGAAGAAGCGGTAGTAGATTTATTTGGTTGATGCACGAGAAATGACAGGGGACATAGGCTGGTAGAACTTTGCGAAAAGAACAATTTAACCATCACAAACACATTATTTCAACATCATCCTAGAAGACGATACACTTGGAAGATGCCAGGAGATATAGATAAAGATATAGATTACATTATTGTTAGACAACGGTTTATGAATCAACTAAAAGACTGTATAAGCTACCCAGAAGCAAATATAGATACTGATCACAACATCGTAATAGTGACAGCCTTACTTATTTTTAAAAATTTGAAAAAAAGAAACGGAAGAGGCACTTTGACTTTGAGAAATTAAAAGATAAAGATATTCACGAAAGATTTGACAAAGTCAAATGAAATGCTAAAAGGTATCGGGAAAATTTTTGATACTAAGGAAGTAGAAACAAGATGGAATAACATTAAATCCAGCTTAGGCATGGCAGTTTGAGATATTCTGAAGTATACACAAAAAAAGAAACTATAAATAACAAAGGATATCCTGAATTTAATGAAATGTGCAAAGAAATACAAACTAAGATGGAAATAAAAATAGACAGACGAAGCATACAAACTAATTAAAATGAATTTTGGGGATATAAAACCATACAGCAAAAACATAAGGAACGCGGGAGGAAACGTCATTACAGAAAATGTAGAGAAAATGGTTAGATGGCAATACTAGATAGGAAATTTATATGCAGGAGGGGAACTAACAGCAATATAACAGATATTGAAAAGAATGACTTGAAATATCCTATACTTAGGTATGAGTTTGAATTAGCATTAAAGAGTATGAAAAATAGTAAGGCACTGGGTACAGATAAGATGCAAGCAGAAACTTTAAAAGCCGCTGGTCAAACAGTAACAGAACGTCTCTCCCGACTTGTAAGGTATATATATATATATATATATATATATATATATATATATATATATAGTTGGTATGTTTCTTGACCTTTTTTTATCAAATCAATAAAAATATTCTTGAGATATAGGTCATTTATTAAAATATAAAATTATATCAACATATATTACGCGTTTCGGTCTTATTAACCTTGATCACGTATTAAAAATCTAAAAAATATTATATATAGTTAATTAATAAAAGTTACAAAATCTTACGTGTAATTTACATATTGTTTTGCATTGTACTAGACTATAATGAATGGTGAAATTTATACTAGTGTTAATATGTCCAAGCAGTATCAGTATAGATAAGATTATATTTACATAAAGATGTGTTAATTCCTATATAATTGATTATTATTTAGTACATTTGTAAAAGTTTAATAAAAAATTTTTTTTTCTTTTTATATGTATATGGTGTTTTACTTAAATTGTGTTAGTTAGAATAATAATATAAAAATTAAACGGCTTTATTATTAATGGTAGTCATTCTTTAAAATTATTTTTAAAATTATGTGCAATATTATAATTTATTTAATGTATTATATTTTAAAAATTATTATGTAAGATAATGGTGTATGTTTCTATTGTTCTATGTTATTGTTATATTAATGTGTGAACAATTAACTACTAAAAATTAAAATTAATATAACAAAAGAATAAAAACAAAACAAAAATAAAGTACTTGAAATATAACGCAAGTGTAAAATATAAAATTCAATAAAATAAAATAATCTACCAATAAAAATAACAATAAATATCAATATAACTAAACAAATATAACTAATACAAATATAAATAAAATAAATCAGTATAAATAATATAAACATAAATAAAATAAATATAAATAATATAAATATAAATAAAATAAATAATAAAATTACACTATGGATAATTTAAAAATAAAGATAAAAATATATAAACCTGTAATGATAGGATATACGCGTAAAAAATTGACTAGATATATAATGAATGATTTAATATTATTTGTGTATAAGATTGTAGTATACGTGTGTGAAATGTTCATGATCGGTTTTACAGTTTATGCTATTGTTTTGTCGTTGGATGTGAATTATTTCCAGTGTGTTTCGTTTGGTATCATTTTTTTCTGTGTCTATTATATTAGTATTTTCAAAGTCGAATTTATGCATTTTATTTAACGCGTGGTTAGTGAGGGCTATATCTCTTTTATGCATTCGAACGGAGTATTTATGTTCATAAATTCGTTTTTCAAGATATTGTTTTGTGTTACCGATGTATGAGCTATTGCATCCTGTACAGTCTATTTCATATACACAATGGGTTTTATTTTTTATAGGAGTTGGTGGTTTGAATTTTGTAAATAGGGCGTTGTTACTATTATTGGGTTTATGAACTAATTTTATATTATAGTGTTTTAAACAATTTTGAATTTTGTGTGATAGCTGTTTATAGTATTTTATGCTTACATAATTTGTTTTTTGTTCTGTTTTGTTGTTATTTTTTATTCTGGGTTTATTATATATGAAATGTATGCATTCTTTTATGATGGGATTAAAAACTTTTTGTGAGTATCCATTTTGTTTTAATGTATTTTTTATTAATTGGAGTTTATTTGATCTACTGATGGGGTGGGTAAATTTCAAAGCTCTGTTTATTAAGTTTTTAATCATGTTTATTTTATAACTAACGGGCGTATTAGAATTGTAATTTATATATCTTTCGGTCCAAACTTTTTATTATACCAGCTGGTGTGAATGCTTCCATTGCTATTTCTTTTTATTTCAATATCTAAGTAGTGAATGGTATTATTAATTTCTTGTTCTGTTGTAAATTGTAATCTTGGATGGAAGTTATTAAATTTATTTAAGGTTTCAGTAACTTTTGTTTGTGGTATACATAATAATATATCGTCAATATATCCTTTATAAAATGTTGGTTTGTATGACAATGATGGTATAACATTATTCTCGAGTTCTTCCATTACAAGGTTAGCTATTGGAGAAGATAAGGGTGATCCCATAGCAGTTCCATGAATTTGAGAGTATATTTTGTTATCAAAGGTAAAACATGTAGATTGTAGGCATAATTTTACGGCTTCGATGAATTCTTTTTGTTTGATAGTAGTATATTGTTTGATAATATTCCATTTGTTCTTTATATATATATATATATATATATATATATATATATATATATGAGACAGGCGAGATACCCAAAGATTTCAAACGCACATCATAATCACTATCTCAAAAAAGAGAGTTGCGGATAGATGTGAAAATTTTCGAACAATAAGTTTGACAGCACACGTGAAAAATATTAGGAGAAGTTTATTTAGGATTAGGCGAAACAGCGAGACACGGGAGGCTATTTTAGCTCTGAGGGTGATAATAGAAAAAACTAAAGAGGGGGAAAACGCGTATATAGGGTTTGTTGAGCTGGAAAAAGCATTCCACACTACAAAATAAGAAAAAATGTTCGAAATACTCAAAAGATTAGAATGAGCTTTAGGGATAGACGGATAGTACATAGTTTATACAAAGAGCAAACAGTGGTAATAGAATTAGGGCAGGAAAGTGGAGAAGTAAATATTAAGAAAAGGGTGAGAGAGGGATGTGCCTTACCCTATTAATTTTTAACTTGTACATTGAAAAGGCAATGAATACTGTCAAATGCAGGAAGACATTGGGAATTACTATACAAGGACAAAAGATTGATATGCTTAGATTTGCGGATGATATAGCGATACTAGCATCTAGCAAAGAAGTTTTAGATGCTGCTCTTAATGAAAAAGAAACATTTCCAGTAGGGTAGCTAAGCCGGTTTGGCAACAGAGATCCACAGCAAGATATGTATACGCCGATTCGAGAACAATATGAACAGCTAAGCCGCTTTGGGAAACAAAACGTGCAGCAAGATATATATACGCCGCTTTGAGAACAAAATTGTCTTTGTGTGTAAATTTGTTGCGTCGGGGGGTCGTTAGGTCTTTGGGGTGTGCGTTCGGCGGGGTCGTTAGATTTTTGTCGTGGGGTGGTGCGCGTGCGCTGGGGTGAAGATATTTTCTTAAGAAATTTTTTTAGCAGCGTTCCCGACGTTAAATATTAAATATTAAATTTTAAAAAAATGTTGTGTGTGTAGAAAATGGAGTTCACGTGTTGGTTTGTATTTTTCTGGGGTAGGTTAAGCTAAAAATTAAAACGCCGCGGTGAAGATTTTTTTAATATTAGGCAAACGCGTTCAAGTGGTAAAGAGTGTTTTAGCTTTCCTCATAAGCTGCGTTTTGTACGAAGTAGAAAATAAAATTAAGAAAATATACGAAATGTTATATGATGGAGGTCAAATTTTAAACGTTTGCAGGTAAAATCTTGTAAAAAAGAAGTCGTTCACTTCTCGCAATTTCAATGTCACGATAAAATACTAAGAATTTGCATGCAGTCGAATATAACCTCGTGTTTTTTATTTGGTAATATATATGTAAATCACGTCGACATTCGACTTTTAATATAATGTATTTAATTAACATAAGGTGTGTTGCAAAACATTTCAAGACAGGTATGTCGTATATCTCCTTTTGGTTACATCATCCCAAAATAATTTATACAAGTACACTGAACTTGCAGTCGGATCTAACATATAATCTTTTAATTATACCCGTATGAATTTAAAATATATGCAAATTATACCACCTTTCATCACGATTTATTTGACTCTCAAATTATTTGATTTGATCTTATATCAAGGCTTATGTATTAATTTTACAACTCAAGGTGTAGCATCAAGGTTTTACGTCACTCTCAAACTATAGAACTTAATAAAAATAGCTTTCCTTAGCACCAATATCATTTAGAAAATATGTGTTTCATTAACATATACTTATTTATTAAATATTTCCTACCAAAATTTATTTAAAAAATTTAAAAGTTCTTTATTTTCATTTTCATATAGGTAAAATCACCACTTCGCTATGCTCTCGGCTACCTAGTTCCGGCTACTTTTCCAAGGTCGTTGTGACGTCATAGCCTTTTATAAATATAGAGCAATGTAATACTATTCTAAAATTCTAAAAAGAGTCTTTCTTACTAGCCACAAATACATACAGCTTGTAGAACGCGGATGTATCCAAGTCAGTCCATCGGCACATAAAATAATCTTTTAATCCTTTCCTCTTTCTCTAATAAGATGTTCTTTGTCTAACATATCTTTGTATTGTTCGCGTATTATCGCAGTGTCTTCCAATTAGTCCAACTTTCGCCTTTTTGCATGCATTTCCTCAAATTCCAGCTGTCTTTTTCTTCCACTTACAGCGTATGGCGTGCATAGGGCAATTTCCTGCAGCGTCAACGGAGAGAGTTTACTGCCAATATTTACGCGTTGTCGTACAACCTCTGGGCGAATGTTAGGCGTACTTATCAACCCCGATACCGAAATGATTATTTCTTTTGGAATTGTAGAATATGGTGTTACAGATTGTGTAAAATATGTTACCTGCTTTAATGTAGCACTTGTGTAAGATTTTATTTTATCTTGGCTGTCGTCCTACTCTACTATCTCCAAATAATTTACAGGTAAATAGTTAAAACTAAAAGCTGAAAGCACATACTTTATCAATTTTTCCCTTTTCTCTGGTTTTTCTGACAACCTAATTTGCAAGCCCGTCAATTTCTTTGTATTGCCGTTCCCCCAATACATGTACTGTAGCAGGTTATTATACACTAAACAGCAGCTATTTTGAAGCTTGTTCGATAACTTACTCCACATTTTGGCGGTACCGAGTACATTGGCACCTTTAGGAAGTATAACTTACTATCTTCCAATAAGGTTAAACAGTCTTTTAAGGGATTATACACCCGTTCCGCACTGACATAGCTTCCAATTGTACAGTTTTATATTGTCGCTTCCAATTGCGTAATACCGTGTTCTTTGGTCAAAGTAGACGCGAATGTTGCTCTTAAACGTGCATCTGGACAACGTAAAAAATCTAGTATATAATTTCCAAGTTGTTTATTAACACCAGGATTTGTTATCTGACACACAAATTTTTTGTATCTCTTAATTCTTACATTGGTTGTTAGCCATGTTAAACAATCGAATTTAAATTAAAATTAAGTTTAAATGGCTTCATGCTTGGCATTAAATATTTTTAAATTTTGTTATGTATAATGCCAGAATAAAAATTTTAGAATAGTATTACATTGTTCTTTATTTATAAAAGGCTATGACGTCACAACGACCTTGGAAAAGTAGCCGAAACTAGGTAGCAGAGAGCATAGCGAAGTGGTGATTTTACCTATATGAAGAATTTTGTTATGTTAAGTAAAAACGTGCAAGTGGTAAAGAATTTTTTTGCTTTCCTCAAAAGCTGTATTTTGTATGAAGTAGCGAATAATATTTAGAAAATATACGAAATGTGATATAATGGATCTAATTATAAAGTCTGCATGTAAAATCTTGTAAAAACATGTTGTTCACGATTTCATTACCAAGATAAAATAACAAGAATTCGCAGTCGAAGATAACCTCGTGTTTTTTTATTGAAATTATAGCTCTCTGGTAATATATATGCAAATCATTCAACTTTTAATATAATGGATTTAATTAACATAAGGTGTGTTTGCAAAAACATGTTAAGACTATTTCCTTCTTGGTATGCAAATTATACTACCTTTCATAACGATTTATTTGACTCTCAAATAAAAAAATTAATTTGATCTTATATCAAGAGGTGTTCTTGCTTACATTTAGCAATTTCAATATATATTTAATATGTGTGTGTATATGTAAAAAACATGTTAAGACAGGTCACTCGTTATTTTATTCATGATTGCATCACCAAAATAATTTATACAACCACACTAAACTCGTACCCGGATCTATATAACCTTTAAATGTATGCAAATAATGTCGTTATTTAAAACGTGGTGAAGAATTTGGATGGGGATGTACTCATTCTCAAATGCGGAATGGTACTCCATAAGGCGTTCTGAACGGAGGCTTTGCACGCATTAGGTGATTGAATACTTCGGAGATTTTTAGGTTAAGCAAAACATGCACGTGTTGAAGAATCTCCGAGAATTTCAAAAATTATTTTTGTATTAAATATATAATATTAAAAGAAACACACAATATTTTAATGTTTTATTTACAAAAACTTACATTCTTTAATTGTCCCTATCTTTTTGTAGGTGGCGGTAGCAGATTCTTATTTGAATAAAATATAGATAAGACTTCCACATTAAGAAAAATGTATCTTAGTTAAATGTAAGGGGATTTTATTAATTATAGTTTAGTAAAGTGCATGGTAGTTAATGACCTCGAGGTTGTGATATTTATAACAACATTGTAACAATTTTATTTTTGCAGTAGGAGAATCCATTCATTAAACGTACAATGAATATTAAAATACCTTTATTAATTAAAATAAATATTCGAGTAACAATCAAACTTTTATAGTATTATAATATCAAGGATTATTAGTCGAGTTGTTTCCGAGTTCGGTGTAATTTCACAGCCACTGGCGCGCGCGTGAGAGGTCCGAGAACTAAAATCCGGAACCTCCCACCATGCAAGAAAGCAGCGAGCGCACTCGTCGATAGTTAAAAGTAGCGTCAAGATGCATTCTAAAAGAATGGCGAGTGACCTCCGAGTCGCTCTATGTTTGTGAAACACTTCCTGAGTAACGGTTAGTACCTAATCCACATTTTGTATATTCGTTATCATATTAGCTAATTTACAAAATTTATTTAGCGCTACGACACATCTGAACTCGCAACGACACATCTGAAATCGCAACGAGAAATTAGAAAACTGCATGGATAACGTAGATATCGCACGCCACGTCGAAAATCGCAACTGTAAAATTTGAGACAACATGATCCTTTGAAGTTACAATTTAGAAACCTTAATTTGTTGGCTACGCAATGAAAAATTATATTAGTAAATAAATTTAGACAACGAAAGATTACGTTACGAAGTAATGCTGCCGTGATCCGAGTAAGGAATCCGCTTTGCTCCTACACCTGTGTTAAAGCATGGAAAGCAAGTATAATTAGTTGCTGTTCCGCGCTGCGAGGTAGTTTCCATTACATCCAAGGACAACAGCTGCTCTTGGGTTCGTAATAGAATTAAGGATTTCCTGAGTACTTCCTTCTGAAAGTACATTATTTCATTTTGTTTGTTAGACGTACAAAAATTATTATTCAGTTTACCTGTAAATAAGCTGGTTTTCCCCAGTATCAAATTTGCTTTCACTTAGCTTCGTAAATATGTGACCACATGTGGCTTCAACGTAATTTAACAGCTGCTATTACATCACCTGTTTGTTTGATCACTATTGTCAACAATTGCCCAATGGCTAACACATGTTTAGCATTTTAGTACAACCACTATTGATAACATTAGAGAATATCTTGGTGATTATTTTGACTTCAAACTAAATTTAAGTTTGTTAACTTAAAGAGAAAATTTCGTATATTCATTTGTAAATGACTCACACAGATCTGATTGGGTTATAAAGAAACTCTAGCATTTTTAGTTACATAGAATTATAAAATATTTGAGTAAGGATCAGTTGATAACCCTTACTACCATTTTTGCAAGTACTTCAAATTTTTATTTTTATTTAATTACAATGATATTTTATTTACTGAAACAAAGAAAATTCTTATTAGTAAATTAGTATTCTTCATTTAAAGTTTTTTTATTCTGATCTAGTCTGATCAGACTTGGTAAACAAAAAGCAATAAGAACTAAATTTTATGATCCCATTATGCAGAAAATATTCTCTATACTTTTAGGTATACTTGAGGGACGCAAATAGTGTTCCCATTTTTATGTGACTTAATTATTATTCTTTCTTACAGGAACAGCGTCTTATTCTGTTAAGACAAGTTTGTGTATCAACGAAGGCGATCTCTTTTTGGGTCTCCAAGTCCGCCCTTAGAAAATTGCTATGCCCCTAAAATAAATCAATTTGGACTTGGTGGCGCCTGTTTGTTTTTTGTTAAGTGTAACCCTCCATAGATTTCGACTTACCCCCATTGCTCATTGCTCTACCCCAGGAATAGACCCCTAGCTACGTCGGAAGACTTCGTGGAGCTGGTGTAAATATAGAGGATAAGAAAATATCGTTTCACTAGCACCCATGTGTGAGGCTGGCCAGGAAAAATGTAGCACTGGCGCCGGCAACGTTTGGGGCCTCGAAATTTGTTTGTTCAACGAGTAATTTGTTGAAATTCGTTCGTTCATAATTTAATTTAGCTCGAAAGTTGTTTGTTCATAATTTGATTTACCTTAAAATTTATTTGTTAAAATTAATTTGCTTCGAAATTTATTTGTTCTAAATTTAATTTGATTCGAAGTTTGTTAGCTCAAAATTTATTTTCCTTTGAAGTCCATTTGTCCAAAAATTATTTTGCTCGAAATTTGTTTGCTTAAGGTTTATTTGACATTTAGATTTGTTTGTTTGCTTTTGATAAAAGATTGGTTGTAACGGTAATCCCCATACACTCAATTCGTTAATTTGGTCAAATTTACTTTTGACTTTAATTCTGTTTTGACCCCTTAAATTTTTTTGATATTGTTTTGGCAAAAATAATTTTACCAAAAACATTTTTTGATTTTTACCTTTAGTAGTACGAATTTGTTTTGATAGCTTTTGTAAGATTCGGATTAGTTAGATTTATCGGTTTGATTCCATTAGGTTGTAGTAACCATGTCGGAAAAATTCCAAATTGTTTGTCTACTTAAAGAAGAATTGGAGTATGAACTAAGAATTAGAGGAGTGTTGAGTGAGAGGCCAGTGTTGGAGAAACGGAAAATTTTAGGTAGATTGTTAGCTAAAGAAATAGATAAGCCTGGTTGTTTGATTGACCTTTCGTGTTATGAAGTAGATTTTGCAACGGAAAGCAAAGAAATTTCAGTTTCAGTCGAGTCAGTTCGTAATATTGTGTCCGAGTTTGAGGGCGACTCATCAGACTCAATTTTTAGAAGAGCTTGTTCAAGGTTAAACCACCTTTCGGGACGAGCTAAGCGTATGAAAATTCCTTCAATAAATTCCGATGAAGCAATTAAGTTTAGAAATGAGACCGTAGCAACGATATTAACCCTTGAAGCTGAGTTGTACGATAAAATCAATAAAAGTACAGAGTCCACCTATTTAGATCGGTCCGTTGTAGTATCTCCTTTAGTTAGTGCACCTATCCATTCGACTTCGTATGTAACACCTTCAGTACCTATAGGTTCATGGCCTGTAAAATTCTCAGGTGACCCTAAACAACTACATTCATTTTTAGATAGAGTTAGTGATTTGGCACAATCTCGTAAGGTATCCGAAGGTGATTTATTTGGATCAGCATGTGAGCTTTTTGTGGGTGACGCTTTAGTTTGGTTTAGAACAGTGAAAAATTCTTTGCGAGACTGGAACTCCTTGTTAGAACGTTTAAGAGAAGATTTTCTACCTGGTTCTTCGGATGATGACATTTGGGAAAAGATCAGAAATCGTCGTCAAGGTAAAGACGAAAGGATTATTTTATTTGTCGCGCATATGCAAACCCTCTTTAGTAGACTGACCAACGAGCCAGCAGAAGTTACTAAAGTTAAAATGATTAGAAGAAATTTGGTTCCTGAATATATTTCGGCACTTGCATTGTCGGACATTCAAGATTTGTCGACCCTAGTAAATTTGTGTAAAAGGTTAGAAGAAGCTTCTTTGATGAAACTAAACTCGGTTTTGGCGTCTTCTAATAAACCTAACAAGATTTGCAACCCCTCTAAGCATCCATATGAGAACAAACATCCTGGGTTGAATGAGAAAGTTTATGCTGTTAAGAGTAGGGTGTTTCAGAATAAATTAGTCAATCCTCAAGTAACAGTAGCGGATAAGAGCTCTTTAGAGTCCTCGGTTTGTAATTCCTTTAGTCCCGATAAGAGGAATCATTTTGTTTGTTGGAATTGCTCCCGTAGTGGACATTGGTTTAGAGATTGTAGAGCAACAAAAAAAATTTTTTGTTTTGGATGTGGTCGAAAAGGCGTTAAGGCAACGTCATGTCCACGTTGTTCAAAAAACCAGTAAGGCATTACATTTGATTTTCCAATGCTCCACCCGAAGGTACTACATTGGCCAGGAAGCGAGTTTTTTTTATCTCGAAAATTTGGAATTTTGCCGAACCCTTGCTGTTCCAAGCAAGGTAGGGATCTTTAACGTGCGTGACAACACTCACACACGGGACCTCCATTTTACCTCTCATCCGAACGAGGGTGTATTTTTGTGAAAAATGCTCGCCTAACATTTTTCAAGCGGACCGTGTCGGGATTCGAACCCGGGACCTTGGGCGTAGTAGTTACACACATACCACTACGCCACGGAGCCGCCCAAAAACCAGTAAGGCAGCAGGTACATAGTGGTCGGTATCCTGTTCCGCGTCATAAGGCTACAGTTATGATTTGTAAACAAGAAAAATACTTTAGTAAAGACGAGTGGTCGAGATGGCTTACAGTTGTTAAAAATTTTTGTCAGGACTCTCCGAAGCCTAAGAATAATACTCTGTTCATTGAGAAGCAGTGTGATAATCGACCCTACATTATGGTGAAATTAATAGATAGAGACATTACCGGTCTTCTGGATTCGGGATGCACTACCTCAGTGGTAGGATCTTTAGCACTTTCTATTGTTAGAAAATTAGACTTGAAAATTTTTAGTTCAGCAAAAACAGGTATCACTACAGCTGATGATTCAATAAAGTCTGTTGTAGGCTCAGTAGATTTGCCAATTTGTATAGGTAATGATTGCCGCATCCTTAATGCATTAGTGGTTCCGTCCCTACCGCATACATTTATTTTCGGTAGTGACTTTGCAAAATTATTTGGTGTAGTTGCTGACTTTAGAAGTAATAATTGGTTTATCCAAAGCAATGTTGGGAACGACATAGGGTATATAGGTCCGTCTTCCATCCCTTTGAACACTGAAGATTCTTTATGTGGTTTACATGACCTCTCAGATGCTCAAAGTGCGCAAGCACAAGAGTTAATAAGTTCATTTAGTGAGATTAGCAGCGAAGATAGATTAGGACGAACTCACCTAATCGAATTGGACATAGACACAGGCAATGCCAAACCCTTCCACAAGAAACCATATGTCATGTCACCATATATGGGTAAGATATTGAATGAGGAATTGGACGACATGCTTAGATTTAAAGTTATAGAACCGTGTACTAGTCCGTGGTCCTCTCCAGTTTTGTTGGTTAAGAAGGCAGATGGAGAATATCGCTTCTGTTTTGATGGTAGAACCCTGAACGACTTAACTGTTCATGATTCGTACCCCCTTGCGAACGTAGATAGAATTCTCAATATGTTGAGAGGTGCGAACTACATTTCGTCTCTGGATTTGAGAAAATCGTTTTGGCAAATCCCTCTTAGTGAATCGTCTAAGGATAAGACTGCCTTCAGTGTTATTTCACGAGGACAATATAGATTTACATGCATGCCATTTGGGTTGAAGAATGCTGCGCAGACGCAACAGCGTTTAGTAGATGCAATTTTTGGTCCACGTTTTGAACCCCATGTATTTTGTTATTTGGACGACATAATATTATGTTCGTCATCTTTTGAAGAGCATCTAAAGTTATTAGTAGAGGTTAAGCAACGTTTAAAAGAAGCTAACCTTACCATAAATATAAGTAAATGTGAATTTTTTAAAAAAACACTTAAATTTTTGGGTTATATAGTAGGTTCGAACTCACTTCGTACAGATCCCGATAAGGTGTCGGCGATGGTTAACTTCCCCGTCCGAAAACCACAACGGAAATTAAAAGGTTTATAGGAATGTGCAGCTGGTACAGGCGCTTTATAAAGAATTTTGCGTCTTTAGTTTCGCCTATTAATGACCTCATTAAAAGTAAGAAAAAAGGTCAAACTGTAAACTGGAGTGCGGAAGCAGAAAATTCATTTGTGCTAATCAAGCAAGCATTAGTTTCTGCAGCTCTTCTTTCTCAGCCAGACTACTCGGCACCTTTATCGTTGAGTGTGACGCAAGCAACACTGGGTTAGGAGCTGTGTTGATTCAGAATGTAAACGGAGAAGAGCGTGTAATTTCGTACGCAAGCAAAACCCTGAGCCGTACTGAGCGCAATTATTCCACCACTGAAAGAGAGTGTTTAGCGGTTATTTTTGCAATTGAGAAATTTCGTCCGTGGGTAGAAGGAGTTCGATTCACCGTTGTCACCGATCATTTTTCGTTACTTTGGTTGAGTAATCTTCAGAATCCAACTGGAAAACTCGCCAGATGGTCAGTTCGATTAAGGCAACATTCATTTGATTTGGTGCATAGAAAAGGAAAGTTCAATATAGTTCCAGATTGTCTTAGTCGTGGTGTTCCTTTAGAGAATCCAGAAGTTAACTTAGTAGAGATTAAACTTGATGCAGTAGACTTGTGGTATGAGTCTTTGAGGAAGAAAATTTTGTTATCACCCAAAAGCTACCCCCAATGGAAAGTGGAAGATGGGTTTATTTATAAGTTTATACCTTCCCTATTACCGCATTTGGCGAATGTTGTAGAGTGGAAATATTTGGTGCCAAAGTCTCAGTGCGTAGATGTCATTAAATCATGTCATGACCCCCCTTCAGCAGGACATTTTGGTTCCTTAAAAACTTTGTCTCGAGTCCAAGAATTGTATTATTGGCCAAAGATGATCTTTGACGTACGTAAATTTTGTAGGAAATGTTTGATTTGTGGTGCTCAAAAACCACCCAATAGAGGTCCCCTTGGAATGATGGGAAAGGAGAAAGAAGTTGGACTACCATTCCAAACCATTGCATTAGATTTGATGGGTCCGTTTCCTCGTTCCAAACGCGGACATAAATGGCTCTTGGTTGTTGGTGATTGGTTCTCGAAGTATTCGATTTTGCAACCTTTACGTAGTGCTACCGCACATTTGATCGAGAAGTTTTTGGAAGAAAAGGTATTTCTTGTCTACGGAGTACCACAATTTGTTATTTGTGATAATGGTCCACAATTAGTTGGACGTATTTTTAAAGCTTTGTGTGCAAGGCACGAAATTCAAAAAATTTGGTATAACGCTGTTTATGCTCCCCAATGCAATTTTGTGGAAAGAATCAATAAGACAGTTGGTACAGCAATACGTTCATACGTAGAAGGACATGATACGTGGGATGTTGAGATATCGAAGATCCAATACGCGATCAACTCAGCAAAACATGAGTCCACCAACTATTCGCCAAATTTTTTAGTTTTTGATCGTCAGGTACCTTTAAGTGGAAAAGCTTATAATGATAATTTTATACCTGGTGAGGATGTTGATGTCGTCTCCAGTAGTAGACCTTCTTATGTTTTGGATCGTCAACTTTTGTTTGATATTTTTGGAAATGTCCGTGAAAATTTGCATGTAGCTTATCAACGTTCGTGTAAACGCTACAATCTTCGGAGAAGAGACATTTCATTCCGAGTCGGAGAGTATGTTTGGAGAACTAATAAGGTCCTCTCGAGTGCTAGTGATAAATTTTCCGCTAAGTTAGCTCCTAAGTTCGTTATGAGTAAAATTCGGAAAAACATTCCAGTTTAGTATATGAGTTAGAAAACGAAGATGGAACAAGAGCAGGGAAATGGCACGTAAAGGACTTGAAACCAATTGGAGTATCAGATCCAAATGAAAATGATGATTTTGACGATTAATTCCGGTCCGGTCATCTCTTTGATATTAAGTAATGACGTAGTGGTTTGTTTTGTTTTGTTCCAATTCTTGATTTAGTGTCGGTCCACTAATATTGAGTATTTTGTTTGAGGAGTGAAGTAAGTGGTTTGAGATTTTGTAAGTTTTGTAAGTTTGAGGTGTGCCTTGGTGCACGCTGGTCGTTTTGCTCGCGCGTTGCTCGGAGATGTGTTTGGAGGATGTCTTTGACAGATATCCTTACAATGTAGAAGTAGGTGGGCTATTTAACTATTGGTCCTGATTTCTACATGTCAAGGTGGAGAGAATGAATTGTTCTTTCCCTTGTTCCTTTTGACCGTTAGAAGTTCTTAGATTTGATAAGGTCAAAGTTGACTTGGTGATTTTCACCGTTTGGTCCATCACTAATGAGATCAGTTGTTCGTTAGCAATTAGTGATAGGATGATCAGTAGGGTGTAGGATTCTACAACCCTAACTGGGTTATTTTGGGTTTGAAATTTGATGAGTAACCTTATGGTTGGGTTGCCTTTATTTTGATCATCCCTTTGCGATGAAGTGATGATATTTGTATTTGAATTTGATGAGTAACCTGATGGTTAGGTTACCTTTGCTTTGATTATCTCTTTGCGATAAAGTGATAATAATTTGTATTTGAATTTGATGAGTAACCTTATAATTGGGGCACTTTTGTTTTGGTTATCACCTTGTGATGATGCTTAAATTTAGACCTATTAGTAGGGTATTTCTTTTGATTCTCACCTTATAGTGATAATATTTTGAATGGTAATGCTGTTCTGATGAGGAAGCATTCCTGTTTTTTGTAAATAGAGCTAAATGAGCTCCTGGAAGTGAAGTTTTTTGAAATTAGAAGTAAATTGTAAGTGTTTGATTTTAGGTCAGAAATATTAGCCTTATTAGAAGTAGGAATCTCAAGTCAAGAAATTTTGTAAATTTAAATTCTTTTGTCCCGTGGAGTGTTTGACTCTAATTTGACCCTCCCAATTTTGATTATTACCGATTGTGACTCCGATTTTGTCTCCCGATGGACGTCAGGTACACGTAGTTACCAACACACTCTCAATTATAAATGAAGGTCCCCCTATTTGAATAAATTTATAAAATTGCATAGTTGGTTAGGAAGATAGGAAAGGCTAGTATTATTGTAAAAAATTTTTTGTATTAGTTATATTTGAAGTTTTTCTTAAGAAAAAATTTTTTTCTTTAGGAAAGAGGTAGTGTAACAATTTTATTTTTGCAGTAGGAGAATCCATTCATTAAACGTACAATGAATATTAAAATACCTTTATTAATTAAAATAAATATTCGAGTAACAATCAAACTTTTATAGTATTATAATATCAAGGATTATTAGTCGAGTTGTTTCCGAGTTCGGTGTAATTTCACAGCCACTGGCGCGCGCGTGAGAGGTCCGAGAACTAAAATCCGGAACCTCCCACCATGCAAGAAAGCAGCGAGCGCACTCGTCGATAGTTAAAAGTAGCGTCAAGATGCATTCTAAAAGAATGGCGAGTGACCTCCGAGTCGCTCTATGTTTGTGAAACACTTCCTGAGTAACGGTTAGTACCTAATCCACATTTTGTATATTCGTTATCATATTAGCTAATTTACAAAATTTATTTAGCGCTACGACACATCTGAACTCGCAACGACACATCTGAAATCGCAACGAGAAATTAGAAAACTGCATGGATAACGTAGATATCGCACGCCACGTCGAAAATCGCAACTGTAAAATTTGAGACAACATGATCCCTTTGAAGTTACAATTTAGAAACCTTAATTTGTTGGCTACGCAATGAAAAATTATATTAGTAAATAAATTTAGACAACGAAAGATTACGTTACGAAGTAATGCTGCCGTGATCCGAGTAAGGAATCCGCTTTGCTCCTACACCTGTGTTAAAGCATGGAAAGCAAGTATAATTAGTTGCTGTTCCCGCGCTGCGAGGTAGTTTCCATTACATCCAAGGACAACAGCTGCTCTTGGGTTCGTAATAGAATTATGATTTCCTGAGTACTTCCTTCTGAAAGTACATTATTTCATTTTGTTTGTTAGACGTACAAAAATTATTATTCAGTTTACCTGTAAATAAGCTGGTTTTCCCCAGTATCAAATTTGCTTTCACTTAGCTTCGTAAATATGTGACCACATGTGGCTTCAACGTAATTTAACAGCTGCTATTACATCACCTGTTTGTTTGATCACTATTGTCAACAATTGCCCAATGGCTAACACATGTTTAGCATTTTAGTACAACCACTATTGATAACATTAGAGAATATCTTGGTGATTATTTTGACTTCAAACTAAATTTAAGTTTGTTAACTTAAAGAGAAAATTTCGTATATTCATTTGTAAATGACTCACACAGATCTGATTGGGTTATAAAGAAACTCTAGCATTTTTAGTTACATAGAATTATAAAATATTTGAGTAAGGATCAGTTGATAACCCTTACTACCATTTTTGCAAGTACTTCAAATTTTTATTTTTATTTAATTACAATGATATTTTATTTACTGAAACAAAGAAAATTCTTATTAGTAAATTAGTATTCTTCATTTAAAGTTTTTTATTCTGATCTAGTCTGATCAGACTTGGTAAACAAAAGCAATAAGAACTAAATTTTATGATCCCATTATGCAGAAAATATTCTCTATACTTTTAGGTATACTTGAGGGACGCAAATAGTGTTCCCATTTTTATGTGACTTAATTATTATTCTTTCTTACAGGAACAGCGTCTTATTCTGTTAAGACAAGTTTGTGTATCAACGAAGGCGATCTCTTTTTTGGGTCTCCAAGTCCGCCCTTAGAAAATTGCTATGCCCCTAAAATAAATCAATTTGGACTTGGTGGCGCCTGTTTGTTTTTTGTTAAGTGTAACCCTCCATAGATTTCGACTTACCCCCATTGCTCATTGCTCTACCCCAGGAATAGACCCCTAGCTACGTCGGAAGACTTCGTGGAGCTGGTGTAAATATAGAGGGATAAGAAAATATCGTTTCACTAGCACCCATGTGTGAGGCTGGCCAGGAAAAATGTAGCAACATACCGATATATGTAAATTATATATGGAAACTGCATAACTTCAAATCATTTTAGCATAATTGCTAATTACCAAAATTCATAATTTCTACTTCCGTTAAAAACACATTAAGTAAGTAAGTTTATACATACCGATAATACAATGGTAAAAATTCTTCTACAACACATTAAACAGCTTATTTATATTTGCTACCTTAAACAACTATGCGGAGTGCATATAAATGTCAGAGGAAGATTTCTTATCGTTCCCTTCCAAGCTTAAAATTTATATCGTCAATAAAATAATAAACAGATTACTAATAATAGGTCGTCAATGGAACTAAAACAACATATACAAAATGTGTACAAATGAAAAGACCACTTATTAATTAATCATGACTGTAAATTTCTTTAAAGATTTGATATTCATAGGTAGTAACAATGTTGGTGCTATATATATAAACGACTTTTTATGAGCATAGTTTAAATTAAAATAACACCGAAATTTATGTAAATTTAATAGTTGTGGTTTATAGTTGGTTGATTTTCGGAGAATAAATTTTATGAAACTTAGGTTTAAGAAATTAATCATTTTGCAGGTGGGATTAAATAAAATGTACTACTTTGATGATAAAAACCTATGCAATGCTTTTATGTTTACACAACTATAACATACTTTAAAATTTAATACCTCGGTAGTAGAATATAATTTTTAATTGTATTATTGTAACATAAAGTTTGCATAAAAATGCAAAATACATATCCGTTAAGAGGAATTTTCAATATGATACTTACAGATTCGTTAGTAAGTTTTACAATTAAACTTATTTCAAGACATTTTTGAAACACATTTTACTAGTCTCAAGGAATATGTATGTATGTAGGTATAAAATATACAAATAAAAACACTACTTAATGTAAACATTATTTTTATTAAAATGAATAATTGGTTATATGTACAAACCAGTTTTGAGTACAATTACATCTGTGGTTGCGCAATTGAATGACGAATGTCGTGTGGTATGCTAGAAACACTTGTGTGAATTGGTGTAATACTTTAATTTATGTAGAGGAGTACACCCTAAATCTTCTAGGTTAATAACATTTAGGTGTGGAAATTCATTGTAAATTGCCATCATCTCAAGATATACCGTGAAAGTTTCTGCTTAACCATACCTTTTGGTATTTGAAGCGAGCTGATAGACAGTTCCAAGAATATGGTGGTTTCAGCACATATGTTATTGCAACTCCATTCGATAATGATAGTTGTACAACAGCCATTTCTTTAAACACAAAGTTATTATGTGCAATTTTAAACCTTTGAACGTCGTCAACTAATGGACTATTAATTTTAGACTTCACTCACAACACTGGTTGCAGGATTGTAGCGGACCAAACGATCGTGTAGAATGAGGCAGTACGCTGTAGTGTGAGCTTTAAGCGCTTCTTTCATTTGAAATTCTAATCGTACGTCAACCGCTCCCACTTTCACTATTTCGTTTTGATAGGAACAATCGATGACTACAAGTGGAGCGTGCGTTTGAAATTCATTGGGTGTTAATATCGGCTCGCTGATACCCCCGTAGTACGATTGTTGAAACTGTGCATACATCTCATATAGTATAGAATAGCGATTGGTATCGAAATCAATGTTAAGATTATCGTAAGGATACATAGATGAACCCAGATGTAATTTCATATTGGTCAATTTACAGTGGTCGAACTGACTGCGCCCCTTTTTGCGTGATGTATCGGTTTGAAAGCAGACAATAACAAAACGTGGTTTCTCCACTTGAGAAGCCGTCTTCACGGCCCAGGTATGCGTGTGTGTTGTATGTAATTCTGGATATTCGTGTAGTTCCCAACTGCGAAAGCTTATGTCCATGGTGGCATTGCGTTGAATATGTTTGAGTAGTTTTAAGCGCTCTGCATCTGCAACGGTTATATGTGGAATCCGCCATGATATATGTGTAATAGTAATTTTGATTGACTCTTTGGTATCAGAATTCGATATAGCTGCATCGTCAGCACTACTTCTAATAAGAATAAGCTCCTGTTTGATATTCAAAAGAATTTTCGGTAGTCCTCCGCAAATCCTAAAACCATGCGCAAGGGAATGCATACGTTGAAATGACCATTAGCATCAACGAGATCAAGCTTATCGATGGGGACCAACCGGCGTTTCTAAAGCGACGACTTTCGCTATAATCGTAGGATAGGAAATTTTTAATAGTCGTAGTTATACCTGGATTACGAACGCGGTCAATAGTCTTTCCACCAAGTTCATAACGAATTTCATCAAATAAAAATAAAACTCCGTTGTTGACAAAATCGGCTGTAGGCGAAACGCCACCATCTGACTTATTCATTGTACCCTCAATATAAATTACGCTGTCCCATGGTAGTGTATAGACATCTTCGTTTTCTATTGGAATCCGTATAACATCGTTCTTCTCATACGTGGTATCGGAGTACGGAGTATGCATATGTTTGTCGGCATTGACGATGGTTGTATCAAATATAGCACGTTGCGTAACATTTAAAATATTACTATCCATTTTAACTATGTAGCACTTTGAGTCCTAATGTTTGCAGAAATTTAACGTTTTCCGGTGTTAATCGGTGCACTGGTGTCTTGTAACTGGTAAAGGTGCTGACAATGCGTCTATTAATAGGTTTTGGTGGTTTATGCTCATAGCGCAAAACCATTGTTTAAAGACGCTTTAGATAAAGTCTAATCGTGATGGTTTCCCGACGAAAAGTGATGAGATTACCGTTTTGATCAACTATTTTAACAATGATGCGATCGATGATTCGTGTATTAATTGGAATATAGGTGACGTAAACGGGGTTTTTCAATAATCTTGTACCCTGCAGCAACTGCAGGAAAGAATTGATGCAAAATGTGTACAGGTTTGCTATTCCGATACGATCCGACCACAAGATTACATTCAATACATATTGAATTAATTGGAAAGACTTGTGCCGGATGATCCGAAATAGCAGTAGTGAGAGCTAGTAGTTTACGTTTCTCAAAACCCAGCAACGAAGCAAGTGAATTTGGTTGTGTAAAATCCACTATACCTGATGCTTTGATTTCTGTATGTAAACTGTTATTATTGGCTCGAATATCAATAAGATAACGTTTGGATGAAGTGCGTTCACGGGGATCGTTCAGATTACGTCGTACGAACTTATTAATATCTGCCACTTCATAAGTTCCTTCTGGTAAAGTAAGCACGATGTCATCAATGTAAAATTTATTGTTCGCTTCCGTTACATTGGGAATTGAAAATATGTATCAAAGTTTGTAAGACCAATAACGTATTCATGGTCATCATCGAGAACAATTGGTGGGTTGATGATTGCGGTGAGCGTAGATTCAGTTCCAGTTAAAGTAAATGTGTACATGTTCGGTGGTTGACGATAAACTAACAACTAGTCGTATTCGTAGTTGGGATGGGGTAATAAAAAGCAAATTCCTGAAACACTTGCAATATATGGTTTTAATTAAACACTTTTATACAAAACAGTTAAAAATACACTAAAATCAAATAATATATAACGTTGTTAGAAACTTAACGGAGGACTATTTTGCAGTAAAAATTTCAATACGAAGTGTCCACAGGTAACAGTGTTAAGCGGTTGAAATTGTTCATAATTATAATAGAGAGTGCATGGTCCTGATGAGGTTAAGTATTTGACAAGTTCCCTCGGAGGTCGTAGATTACCAATGCTATCATAATAGACTGCCCTTGAACCATCTTTTTTGTACGTGGTCCAATGAGTTCCCACACCACCTGTAGTATCATGATTAAGAATACCACATTCTCGCCAACGAATTGTGTTTGGAAGTGAATTGCGCATGAATATTCCACGAAAGTGGGATATTGGTAAACGTTTTATGTATTTGTTCAAGTCAACATTGGTCAACGCTCGCATAGGTAGGTTTAACGAATGCGTTGAGTTTTTTTTTTTCGTTGTCTTTGTTTACGCAAACCTTGCCCGTGTGTAAGAAAAGGCTTTAGGTACAGTCCATGTCCACGGCGATAAGGTTTCAAATAGAGACCCTTTCCAAGTGTCACTGCCTCTTGTGCCATATTATGTCGTTTCGCTTCATCTAATTGTTGTTGTCCAAGTTTAGCATCGTTGACAGCTTTTGCAATCCCAGCTGCTCCACCCGACAACGCTCCAATTGCGGAAAGGGCTGCAAAAATAGGTATCAAAGGTAGGAAACCACCAGTTTTGGGTACAGGGATTACACGTGGGATGCCACGAATTTCATCTGTTATATCTTTAATCGGTGCCACTGCAAGTTTAGCAGTTTTAATAAGATCGGTCGGACGAACGTTTTAATGCGTTCCCAAATGGTGCGAATTAAACGCTTGAATGGTATACCACTTCCTGTACGTAGACGCTGACCACGTCGTTTTCCTTTACACCTTATCGTTTTCTTGCGACAACCCATACCAAATTTAACTTTGGCATTCATTGCAGAACCAACAGCAAACGCAGCAAGTTTTTCACCTAACGAAGCGTCGGGTGCAGTACGACGTTTTTGTGCTGTTTCGGCAAGACGTCGATCAGCTTGGTGTCGGGTTGTTAAGTCTGTAGAAAGATCGTAGGCGATGTCGTGTAGTTTGCAGGCTTCGTCTAAGGGATTACGACCTATATCACCACGCTCGAGGCGTTTCTGAAGCTTAGTACCCGGTCCACAGAAACGATAGCCTGGTAAATGTAATTCTACCGGTAAACGATTGATAGCACTATTGAGTAACCCGTAGCCACGATAGGATTTCATTAATCTTGTCAGTCGAAAGGTTTAAAGGAGACTGGTCATGCGTGTAGAATTACTCGCTTAAATGCTTACCATACTGCAATTACGTTTTAGTATATGGATAGAATGCGTCTGGTAAAGCAACAATTGGCGTTGCCAATTACGGACCACAACTGCAGCAACAACACTAACGTGCAAAAGCATGGACTACTATTACCATCAACAATACGGTGTATCATTACAGGTCCATCCAATTGTGGTAAAACTAATGTAGTCATCGGTCTCTTGAAACATCCGAATGGTGTACGCTTTGAAAACGTTTATCTCTACTCAAAATCCTTGTATCAACCAAAGTATCAGTACCTAGAGAGGTTATTACAACCAATAAAAGAAATAGGATATTTTGCGTTTAACAAATGGGATGCAATTGTTACTCCAGCGGATGCAAAACCTAATTCGATATTTATTTTCGATGACGTGTCGTGCGATAAACAAAATGTAATGCGAGAATATTTTTCTTTAGGTCGACATAAGGCCATTGATTGTTTTTACCTATGTCAGACCTATTCCAAAATACCTAAACAATTGATTAGAGACAATGCTAATGTCCTAGTGCTATTCAAACAAGACGAACTCAATTTAAAACACGTATACGCTGACCATGTAAACACGGATATGTTGTTTAACCGGTTTAAAGAATTGTGCGACGTATGCTGGCGAGATCGGTATGGGTTTCTGGTGATCAATAAAGATGGCGATTTGCAGAACGGTCGCTACCGAAAAGGTTTTGACACCTATATATACTTATAAAGCACATAAATAGCATATCACTTCCTACCCGTTTCTAGACGATGGCAGACGACGTGAAAACCAAACGAGAACTCATAAAAGTACGAAAGGCAGTCAAGAGGAAATTACAAGCGCTAAAAGCAGGTGTGGTTGAAAAGGAGCTTGCATTAAGTAAAGTCTATGCACCTATTACAAAACGTTTACAAACACTTCAGACCGGTCTGCTGAAAGATATTAAACAGGAGTCCAAGATCGAAATCCAGCACTGGTTACCACAACAACATGACGTACAATCTACTCCTAAAAGACGCCCTAAATTTCTCGATCAGGTGCGCAGTTCCACACCAATCGCCGCACCACCAATAGAGGAGGCATGGGAACACAATCCTCATAGCCCAGTCCAGTCTGTGGAGTCCACCTTCGAAGAATCGGAGAGTAGCGGCAACACTCCAGAGACCCATACAGAGTACGAACGGTACCTAAACAGCGAAAAACATCAGACCTACTTACAACGATTCTTACTATCGGTAAGATACTATGTCGATAATCTGTTTTCCAACTTTACTGGTATTTATAACAATGACACGGAGCACTTGCGCAGGGATAAAGTACGTTTTAATCCGGAGACAGGAAAATTAATGATTGGTGATTCGGACATTATCTTCGGGATTGGTGAAAAGGTGTGTAGAACGATTTTGCTACAACGGTAGCAAAGGGTTGTACGAGCAACTGTTCCTTCTCAATCCTTTGGGTAAATTCTCACTTAAAGAAATTAACGATTATGCGGACATTAAAAAGAAGTAATGCAATGTATAGCTTACGACAGCAAACTATAAACCCGAGTGGTCGTGGTCTACTCATGGATTATAACGAGAAGCCACTAGAGTATGTATACTTTGATGATCCCAACGAACTGTGCGAACGGCTCAAGCTTCTGGTCGCCTCGCAAGATGCAGGTAACACCGGTCACACAAACGAAATTACATCGATTATGGAAGAATTACGCGAATTGCGTATAATAGCGTAGATTGTGCGACTTGTTATTCATTATCACGATGGTTATCGACAAGTTTGGGCATGCGTCTGACTGTGCTTCATATATTTCTTATGATGATTACTACGATTTTGACAACATGAGATTAGCGCGCGTCGCTACACCACAAGAAGATGATGATGCAGTCACGAAAGCGTACTTAGAATCGCGGTTAGCAACGCTACACCAGCAAGAGGGCGAACCAACGCTTGGAAGTGGTTCCACTATTCAGCAGTATATAGACACGCTTGTGAAGGAGACAACAAACAGTATGATAACACAATTCTCGAGCGAGTATGTTACAAGATCAGACTTTAACCATTTTGAAGAGATGATGCGTAACCTTGTTCCAGCCACTGTGAACGCTAATGTTGCACAAATCGTAACCAAACGGATAGATGATTCTATGAATAGCATATATAAGACCTTAGACGCTGCTATTCAACAAGTGAAAGCACAATTTAGAATAGACATTGCACGAATTCAAGCAGATATTCAACAGTTGCAAGAGAAACTTAAAACGCACGCATATAGCTGTCAACCATACACACACACACACATATTAGCAATATGTCTGTAAAGGAGCAAATCGTCCACGAGTTACATAAGCCTGCTCGCATTAACTTTCCTAGAAGACATGTAATCACAAAAGGATTAAACGAGCTGTTTCAAGCCGATTTGGTGGAAATGATCCCATATGCAAAGATGAATAAAGGATTTAGATACATTCTAGTTGTTATCGATGTATTTTCTAAATACTTATGGGCCGTACCGGTTAAGCGCAAGACGGGTAAGGCTGTTTCAAACGCTTTTCAATCAATTTTCAACAAAGAACATCGTATTCCACGGTACATTCAAACGGATTTGGGAAAAGAATTTTATAATTCAACATTTAAGGCTTTAATGGAAAAATATGAGATTACACATTATAGTGTGTACAGCAATAAAAAGCTTGCGTAGTAGAACGCGTTAATCGTACCTTAAAGTCAAAAATGTGGAAACAATTTAGTTTGAATGGTTCGTATCGATGGCTGAATATACTATCCTCACTCGTGACTGCATATAACAACACCAAACATCGAACAATCGGCATGCGACCTGTAGATGTGTCAAAACGCAATGAACGCAAACTTTTCAATACAGTGTACAGTACGATCAAAACAGTTAACTTAAAGAGTAAAAATTTTCTGTTGGGGATCATGTTCGCATTAGTAAACATAGAGGTCAATTTACCAAGGGATACACACCAAATTGGTCTAACGAAATTTTTACGGTGTACAAAGTGCATTTGACTAATCCTTTAACGTACCTATTGCGCGATAGTCGAGGACAACCAATATTAGGCGGCTTCTATGCAGAAGAACTTCAACGAACACACTATCCGGATGTATATTTAGTGGAAAAAGTATTGAAGAGAGTTAAAAATCAAGTATATGTGAAATGGTTAAATTTAGATTCTAGCCATAATAGTTGGATATCCAAAAATCATATTTTGTAGATTTGCTGTTACGTGTTTGTTTACCATCATATGTCATTCATCAATAAAAATTTTTACTGTTATATGATTTATTATAGCGACACACACACACACGCACACAAATTACATCTATGTACTACTAATTACTACACTAGTTCTACGTCAAGAAAGTTGTTTATAATTCCTCATGCCCGAAGCGCAAAACGTTGATGTAGGTTGATTTTCGCTGTTTTGGTTGAACTTGAGTATTTCGATGTCCGTGAATATGTGTAAATAACAAGCAGGTAAAAACACATTACCTTCTCAGCTAACAATTTCTGCCCGTACTTGACTAACACTCGAGGTATATATATTTATTGTAAAAGGTATGCGACACGTACAATAGCATCCTCCATTATATCTAATAAGTGCTATCTATAGCGCATCAGGTAGGATTACCAAGATGGCATGATTTACATACAAAAAATAGTATTAAACTAAAACAATAACTTTAATAGCATATACACTTTTTTATAATCATCTATACTATTTGATGGCCATTTTCCCGAATCCGGACCACACGTCCATCCTGGTTGCTGTTTTGAGCCCTCCATTGCCAAATTCTTGAGGAGCCAGTTATATGTTGTTCTATGAGGGCCAACTACATTAGGTTGGTACTTATAATTTACCTTATACTTTAAAATTAACTTCAATACTTTTTTTAATACCATTGGTTGTGCGAAATATACAACATCTACAATCATATCGTCAATCGCTGTGACCAGTGATTTATAGTTGCATTTTATATTCATGATAGGATATGCCTTCGTACTCAATACAGCTCGGTTGGTTAGTAATTCTTCAAGGAAATATACATCGCTCAAACTATAATTACTCTCTATTGCGTCTAG
Source organism: Platerodrilus igneus (assembly GCA_036346225.1). Lineage (NCBI taxonomy): Eukaryota > Metazoa > Arthropoda > Insecta > Coleoptera > Lycidae > Platerodrilus > Platerodrilus igneus. The sequence goes on along the minus strand of JARFIW010001350.1, from coordinate 130,307 downwards.
TACACCGCGCACCTGATGACATTTTAACTCTGTTTTGCCGTTGCAAGCATCAATGAAGTTTGATACAAATTGATCGCACCTACTCTGTTGATTAAACAGCATGTCCATTACATCAATGGATGTATCATTGGTCAGCGTTAGCCATTTGAAGGCTTTAAAGGGAACATGAACACCTACTTTGAACAGTATACGTTTGATTTTGTCTACATCATTCAATACTATGGCATGTTTCAGATGTTGGTGTAAAATGCGTTGTTCACTCTCGAACAAATCGTACAGTACATTGTCCATGTTAACTTGAAAACTTCGCACCACTATCGTCACTATCGTTGTTGTTCCACTCACTGCGAGATCTATCCAAGTACCTAGCTTTTATGGCACATTCATCAAAATAGGTAATGCTAAAGTGTTGTGATACTGAGCATCACCTAGTTATTCGTCTGATAAACCCCCCACTAGTTTTTGTAACAGCATTAACAAATCAACAACCTCGAGATGATCTCTGGCAAGGCGACTCTGTTGAATTTGAGCAATATATTTAAGGAAAGTCCAATTAGAGGTGTGTTGGTGGTGATAGATTGTTATTCAAATTATCTATGGGAATATCCTTCACTTTTAACGAAGGATGCATGCCCGGTAAATTACAAATTAATCAAAAGAGCATAACGTTAATCATTACTCTACATACAGCACAAAAAGCTGTCATAGCCATGCGAGAAATATGTTGCCTGATAAATACTTCCTGTATGATTGTTGTGGTTTTGACAATTTTGACAACGATCCTAGGTCATGGATCGAAACGTAAAGAAAGATGATTTTAAAAACTATGAGTGTTTTAATTCCCAACGAAGATTAAGAAAAAGGTTGCCTGATGTCGCTAAATCTATATATATACCAATGTTTAATACCTTGAAAGTAATAGGGAAAATAAAATTTAAAGTTGTCAACCATGTTCGGGTGGTAATGTTGATTCGGTCATTGATACCTACTGCAAGTTAAAACAAGTCGTATACAATGATAAAAAGTTTTTTGAAACTAACTAAATGTGATCTTGAATACATGCTTTGTAAAAGCGATATAGTTCAGATTCTGCTACGATTCTTCAACAGACGGCGATAACAATAAAAACTCTGTTTAAATTAATTTTTAATAACGACTTAACATTGCGTAATTCTATTAAAATGATTTGAAATATAACGAGAATAACTTATTGAATTAAAGTAGGTTATTTGTAAGCACTAAATTCTACAATAATTAAAACGAGTTTGAAAATAAAAATGTATTGACAATGTAGCTATACTTGTAATTTATTCTGCCAGGATCAACAAAATATAATGCAAAATAGTTGTTTTTAGGTATAAACCAGAACCATATAATTTACATATGGGGATATGTTGTCATAATTATACTATGATTAGCACAATCGCCGAGGTCATTAACTACCATGCACTTTACTGAACGCGGTTGTTAAAGGGCGTTATATGAACGTTTTTTGCAAAGAAATAAGTAATATTTATCTCAGTTTGCGAGATGTTGAAACGTTTAGATCCGTAAGTTATGCATATCTTTTAGAAAACATATTTGCTTTTAGGGACAAATTTTTGCTTTACATTCCTTAACTTTAATAATTTCACTAATCATGTTTACAGAGTCTTTTTAAATAATAATATCCTTTGAACATACTATCATCTGGAATACAAATTTTGTTATACCTATATCTAGTACTAATAATAATTAGTGTATCTAGCACTGTAAAATTTAACTAGAATAATTAATTCACAATCTTTTTATAGTGTTTAATTAAATCGGTCTTTTAACAACAAAAAGAGGTATTTTGCACATTGCAAATTATTATTACCATGCTTGTAGCAATAAATATTACATAATAAAATGCTGGTTATTCACCTAACGATAAAATATTACACTAAGAAGATATAATTGGTGTATGCTGGGTTGCCTGCCATAGATATGCATATATTTTTTTGAATTCAATTAAATTTAAGTACACGTAGGTAAATGTGTGAAAGTTACTTTACATTTCAGTATTCAGCTGTATTGTAAATAGTTACTGATATTGTATTGAAAAAACGACACCCAGTATTGTCAGCTGTGTAAAAAATGTTTTGTTTCGGCAGTGAATCAATCAAACTGTATGAAAATATATGAACTCATTAGCATGTAATTAAAATAAGCTGGTAAGTGAAACTAATATAAATAAAACATTCAAATTTTGTGTGTTTCTTTTTAAAATTATATATTTAATACAAAAATATTTTTTTAAAAATCTCGGGGGATTCTTCAGCACGTGCACGTTTTTGCTTAACCTAAAAATCTCCGAAGTATTCAATCACCTAATGCGTGCAAAACCTCCGTTCAGAACGCCTTATGGAGTACCATTCCGCATTTGAGAATGAGTACATCCCCATCCAAATTCTTCACCACGTTTTAAATAACGACATTATTTGCATACATTTAAAGGTTATATAGATCCGGGTACGAGTTCAGTGTGGTTGTATAAATTATTTTGGTGGTGCAATCATGAATAAAATAACGAGTGACCTGTCTTAACATGTTTTTTTGCACACACCAATATTTTAAATTAAAACCATTATAAAATACGAGTCGAATAATTTCTCCTATTCTTTTTGATATTTAATACAAAAATAATGGGGCAGAGCCCCGTTTAGGGCACGTTTAGAAGCTCCCTTCCCCCACCATTCATCATTTTGAAAGTGATTATGTCATCCACCACATTTCCTATTTTTGCTTAACCTAAAAATCTCTCTTTAATTAACTAAAGCAACGAGAATAAAAATAATGACGAAGCTCTAAAGATCACCGCTAAATTCTTCACTACATGCACGTTTTTGCATAACCTATAAATTTTTTATCACGTTTGTGCAATTAAACGAGTTATATATATACAATGTCTAATACGTCATCTACATACAATCACCAAACCGCTAAAAGTAAAAGAATTTTATTACCACATAAATTAAATGTATAATTACATTTAAATATTTAAATATATTCAAATTGCTAAAATGTAAGCAAGAACACCTTTTGATATAAGATCAAATTAATTTTTTTATTTGAGAGTCAAATAAATCGTTATGAAAGGTGGTATAATTTGCATACCAAGAAGGAAATAGTCTTAACATGTTTTTGCAAACACACCTTATGTTAATTAAATCCATTATATTAAAAGTTGAATGATTTGCATATATATTACCAGAGAGCTATAATTTCAATAAAAAAACACGAGGTTATATTCGACTGCGAATTCTTGTTATTTTATCGTGACATTGAAATTGCGAGAAGTGAACGACTTCTTTTTTACAAGATTTTACCTGCAAACGTTTAAAAATTTGACCTCCATCATATAACATTTCGTATATTTTCTTAATTTTATTTACTACTTCCAGAAGAAGAAAATGAAGATTTACTTAGTTTACTAAACGAATTTTTGGAGCAAAATATTTAATGAATAAATAAATATTAAAGAAACACATATTTTCTAAATGATATTGGTGCTAAGGAAAGCTATTATTATTAAGTTCTATAGTTTGAGAGTGACGTTAAAACCTTGATGCTACACCTTGAGTTGTAAAAGTTAATCCATAAGCAAGAAATCCTTGATAAAAGCAAGTTCAGTGTACTTGTATAAATTATTTGGGATGATGTAACCAAAAGAAAATATACGACATACCTGTCTTGAAATGTTTTTGCAACACACCTTATGTTAATTAAATACATTACATTAAAAGTCGAATGTCGACGTGATTTACATATATATTACCAAATAAAAAACACGAGGTTATATTCGACTGCATGCAAATTCTTAGTATTTATCGTGACATTGAAATTGCGAGAAGTGAACGACTTCTTTTTTACAAGATTTTACCTGCAAACGTTTAAAAATTTGACCTCCATCATATAACATTTCGTATATTTCCTAATTTTATTTGCTACTTCGTACAAAACGCAGCTTATGAGGAGAGCTAAAACGCTCTTTACCACATGCACGCGTTTGCCTAATATTAAAAAAATCTTCACCGCGGCGTTTTAATTTTTAGCTTAACCTACCCCAGAAAAATACGAACCAACACGTGAACTCCATTTTCTACACACACAACATTTTTTTAAAATTTAATATTTAATATTTAACGTCGGGAACGCTGCTAAAAAAATTTCTTAAGAAAATATCTCCACCCCAGCGCACGCGCACCACCCCACGACAAAAATCTAACGACCCCGCCGAACGCACACCCCAAAGACCTAACGACCCCCCGACGCAACAAATTTACACACAAAGACAATTTTGTTCTCAAAGCGGCGTATACATATCTTGCTGCACGTTTTGTTTCCCAAAGCGGCTTAGCTGTTCATATTGTTTTCGAATCGGCGTATACATATCTTGCTGTGGATCTCTGTTGCCAAACCGGCTTAGCTACCCTACTATTTCCAACAGAGAGATACGATATTAAAATTAACAAAAATGAAACTAAAGAACTAGTATGCAAAAGAAAGGAAAATAAATCGAAAGCAAAAATACAAATAGGCAACGAGAACTTACAAAATGTTAAAGGTCAAGGATTTCTGCTACATAGGAAGCCAAATAACGAAATATGCGTAAAGCACAAAAAATGTGAAACAAGGCTTAGCACAAAGTCGTGCTACATTTAAAAAAAGCAACTACTGTGTTCAAAGGACAACAAATATAGAAACAATGAAATATTGCTTAAAACATATGTGTGGAGCCCAGGACTGTATGGCAATGAAGCCTGGACAGTAGGAGAAGCGCACAAGAAAAATGTAGAAACCTTTGAAATGTGGTGCTACAGACATCATGTACAGGCAAAGTTAAGAACAAAGAGGTACTAGAGATGGTAGGGCTAGATAAAAATATGTGGAATACGGTAAAAGATAGGAGAAATAGATTAATAAGCCACATACTAAGACATGATGGAGTAGTGCAGAATATATTAGAAGCAGAGATAGGAAAAGAGAGAAGTAGAGGTAGACCTATGTTAGACTATTGCACACAGATAGTGAAAGATGTAGGATGTGGAAATTTCAGGGAAATATGTAGGCTAGCTCAGAATAGAAATCAATGGAGGTATGCATCCAACCAGTCCCAACATGGAAAAATTAATGACGAAAAAATAACTGTACTTAAACATGATGATAATTATTAACAACTTTAGGTATTGGTCTTGCAATATTCTCAACTAATGTTAATTGTGCGATAAGATTGACTGGAAAATTATTAATACGGCAAATGAAAAAGAAAAAGAAGGTACTACACCCAATGCAAACGAAAAGGTTGGTCAACTGAAACCAATGCATTTCCAACTAAATACTAGTGAGTAATTTTGCATGGCATTTGGGAAAGTAATTCGAGCATGGAAAAACGGAAATTAATGTAAAAATTGTTGGTTATTTTGCAAAAGGAAAAACCCGTTGGCATTGGGTAAGTAATTCGAGCATAAAAAAACGAAAATTTATGTAAAAATTGTTGGTTGTTTTAGAAAAAGAAAAGCCCGTTGGCATTGGGAAAGTAATTCGAGCATAGAAAAACGAAAATTGTGTAAAAACTGTTGAGTATTTTGCAAAAAGAAAAGCCCGTTGGCATTGGGAAAGTAATTCGAGCATAGAAGAACGAAAATTAATGTAAAAATTGTTGGTAATTTTGCAAAAAGAAAGGCCCGTTGGCATTGGGAAAGTAATTGGAGCTTGGAAGAACGAAAATTAATATAAAAATGGTTGGTTATGTTGCAAAAAATCCCCAGCAGGTACTGGTAAAGTAATTAGAGCATAGAAGAACGAAAATTAATGTAAAAATTGTTGGTTATTTTGCAAAAGGAATAGCCCGTTGGCATTGGGAAAGTAATTCGAGCATAAAAAACAAAAATTTGTGTAAAAATTGTTGGTTATTTTGCAAAAAGGAAGGCCTGCTGGTATTGGGAAAGTGATTGGAGCATGGAAGAACGAAAATTAATATTAAAATAGTTGGTTATGTTGCAAAAAAAGCCGCAGTAGGAATTAGGAAAGTAATTTAAACATAGAAGAACAAAAATTACTGTAAAAATTGTTGGTTATTTTGCAAAAAGAAAAGTCCGTTGGCATTGGGAAAGTAATTCGAGCGTAGAACAACGAAAATTAATATAAAAATGATTGGTTATTTTGCAAAAAGATAATCCCCAGTAAGCATTGGGAAAGTAATTCGGACATAGAAAAACGAAAATTAAGGTAAAAATTGTTGGTTATTTTGCAAAAAGAAAAGCTCGTTGGCATTGGGAAAGTAATTCGAGCATAAAAGAGCAAAAATTAATATAGAAATGGTTGGTCATCTTGCAAAAGGAATAGCCCCAGTAGGCACTGGGAAAGTAATTCAAGCATAGAAGAACGAAAGTTAATATGAAAATTGTTGGCTATTTTGCAAAAAGAAAAGCCCGTTGGCATTGGGAAAGTAATTCAAGCATGGAAGAACCAAAATTAATATAAAAATTGTTGGTTATTTTGCAAAAAGAAAAGCCTGTAGTGTGCTTTTCTTTTACATTAATTTTCATTCAATGCTCGAATTATTTTTCCAATGCTAGGCAAAATTACTCATTACTAATTAAATGGTGTTGATGCGACGACAGAGAGTGAAGTAATCATTGGCTGTGTTGCTTGTGTATGGCATTGATAGTTTGATACTATACTAGCATTGTTACAAAATGTAGCTTATTTATTCCTTCATCTAAAATAACTAAGAGGTCAGCACTTACCGTGGCTTTCTTTTTGGAATTGAAGGTGCCCGTCGCTGTTTGCGGAGCGATAGGATACCGCTACATTGTGTTGGGAATTTAAACTGTCGCTTACGGATAGTTTAAAAATGACTATGTTGTTGGTAAGTGCAATTTAACAAAATTGGTTTAATTTCAATTACGATAATTAATCGTCGACATAATAGTATTTACCCATCTTACAGTTTATCAGAAGCGGGATGAACGACATTTTATTTGTCATCTATGTTCTGGGCATATTTGACATTAATCATACAAATTATTTTTCTGTGGGTTGCAAAATAGCTAATAAATTTTATTACAGGGCACCTTGAAACAAATCTTTACATTGAAGCGACACACTGATAGGAGTCGTTGGCGCATGCAAAAACGAAAACGCAGCTCGTTCATCATAAGATGCAGTTCCATCTCTTCTTCTTCGTCTCGTCATACTTCCGAACCGCTTTCAGGTAAAATTTGTAATAGATCTCGTAGCCGTACTAATGACAGCTAAATTGTCAGATATTATGAGCGATTTCATTAAAACAATGCAAAGCTCGCGTAACCTTTCTACTAGCTTTCGGAGTGATGCACTTTCCGAATTTAATACCGAGGATCGTCTTCAAAATCTTACTGTGTAATGTTATAAGATTGACGACCTGCGATTTATTTAATTGAACGGAAAAAACTACAATTTATTATTTTTTATCTAAGTTCCGTGATATAGCCAAGGTATGGTGCAAGGGCTTGTCCGTGCATTTACATTTCCAATGCTCCACCCGAAGGTACTACATTGGCCAGGAGACGAGTTTTTTGTTGCCTGGAAATTTAGAATTTTGCCGAACCCTTGCCGTTCCAGGCAAGGTAGGGATCTTAAACGTGCGTGACAACACTCACACACGGAACCTCCAATTTAACCTCTCATCCGAACGAGGGCGTAATATTTGTGAAAAATGCTCACCTGCCATTTTTCAAGCAGTCGGCCGTGTCGGGATTCGAACCCAGGACCTTGGGATCCTTACGCTTACTACATTGATCCACGGCGACGCCTGCAAGGGCTTGTCCATTGTGAACTAATCTTATTTTGAGTAGAAATCTAAATTGGAGCTTGCTTTCCCCGTCTCCAGAGATTTTTGTGAGATGTTGGTGGAGCTGCTAAGAAGAAAAAAACGCCTGGACGAATTGTATATAAAATGCTTTTATGAAAAGACGGTATGTAAGGTCAGTGGAAACGATGCGGTCTCTTGTGTCATCGGGAGCTTGATTGATTTAAATATAAAGAACGCGTCTCGCACTGGTAATTACAGCACACTTAAACAGTTATTCACTTATTTAAGGATTGTCACAGAGACAGCTCTAAGGTAATTTAATTATGCACTTAGTCGATCAAGTTTTTTCAGGTTTGGTCATGGGCGCAAGATAGGTTTTGGCCCTCTTGGAGCGGCTTTTCAAAAAGCTTCTTCAAAAAACTCTTCTATTAAATTTATTTTATTGTGAATTACAATATTAATTTTGATTACAAATTCGTTATATGCAGTAACGTAGAGATCGAAATAATTCTAAGTTGACGTTCAGTAATTAAATAAATTAAAATTACGGCGAGTAGTTAAACTACCAACAATGTTAAAGCTGTGAAGCTATAGACTGACTGGCCATCTTACATTGCTTATGGGAACTGCAAAGCTAATGTCTGCTTATTTCTTTGTTCATTACAAAGTATTACATTTTAATAATCTTAATTATAATAATTGCTGTCTTATAACCTACTGTGACATGCATTTGAAGTATAACGTTGCGTCTGGAATACAATGTCAGCTACCGCAATTGGAAGCGACAATGTACAACTGTACAATTGGAAGCTATGTCAATGCGCAATGGGTGTATAATCCTTTATAAGACTGTTTAACCTTATTGGAAGATAGTAAGTTATACTTCGTAAAAGCGCCAATGTACTCGGCACCACTTGCCAAAATGTGGAGTAAGCTATCGGACCAGCTACAAAATAGCTGCTGTTTAGTGTATAATAACCTACTACAGTACGTGTAGTGGGGGAATGGCAATACAAAGAAATTGACGGACTTGCAAATTAAGTTGTCCGAAAAAACCAGAAAAAAAGGGAAAAATTGATAAAGTATGTGCTTTCGGCTTTTAGTTTTAACTATATACTTGTAAATTATTTGGAGATAGTAGGGAAGAAAGACGCCCAAGATAAAATAAAAATCTTAGCCAAGTGCTACATTAAAGCAGGTAGTACATATTTTATACAATCTGCAACACCATATTCTACAATTCCAAAAGAACTAGTCATTTCGGAATTGGGATTGATAAATACGCCTAACACTCGTCCAGAGCTTGTACGACAACGCGTAAATATTAGTAGTAAACTCTATCCGTTTAGGCTAATGGAAATTACCCCATTATGCATACCATACGCTGTAAGTGGAAGGAAAAGACAACTGGAATTAGAGAAAATTGATGCAAAAAATGCGAAAATTGGACTACATGGAAAACACTGCGACAATACGCAAACAATCCAAAGATGTGTAGACAAAGAACATCTTATTAGAGAAAATGAGGAAGAATTAAAATATTATTTTATGTGCCGATGGACTGACTTAGATGCATCCGGGTTCTACAGGCTATATGCATTTGTGGTGTAAAAAGGACTCCTTTAGTTATGCAGGCGTCCTTGCGGAAAAGGATGGTACTAAATCCGTATACTTTTTAAAAGGTAATTCTAAAAACGTATTTATCAAAATAATAGATAACAAAGACGCACTAAGGAATGCGGGTTTCGTAATCTTGGCGTACACGACACGCAAAGGGGTTCCGCTAAACATTGTATATTTGCCTAGTAAAGAACCTTTCGGATCATTTAAAACCTGGGGCCCTACAACCTATAACGACCATATATTCCCAAAATTGGTGGACATGCAACTACGTAATAGTGAGTGGGAAAATAAGGATTTCCTCCAATACCGACAAGAAGAAGTCGATCAAGCTAACAAGATATGTATGCAGGATATAGTGGGAAGGCTGCGATTAAAAGATTGTCACAAGCTGCAAAAATTACACGAAAGAATGGATCTGGTTGTTAGTGGAATCAAAGACTTTATAAATAGAGGCAAACTTCGGTACGTTTTACAATTCGAAAACCTAGACGGTTTCTATGTACCAAACTATTGGCTAGAAAAGAAGATAGAGGACTTGGGTGTCGATTTAAATTTTAAGCTGCGAATAAAATTAGATAAAATTAAAACCACTCCTAACAAACATAAAGAAAAGGCTGTTTTCTGTGTATAACTTTGTATTAAAATTAAGTTTAAATGACTCCATGCTTGGTAATAAAAATTTTTAAATTTTGTTATGTATGTCAGAATAAAAATTTTACAATGGTATTACATTGCTCTTTATTTACAATAAGCTGTGACGGTACCACGAAGTAGCAGTCGCACAGAGAGGGGTGCGCATGGGTAGGGGCGCGCATGCGTTGGAATGCGCATGAGCAGGGGTGCGCACGCGCAGGGGTGTGCATGGGCAAGGGGTGCGCGAGCAGGTCTGCGCATGGGGTGCTTAGGCGTACACGAGGGAAGCGGATGTTAACAGTCACCAAGCATCTAATTCTTTATTTGGTATGGACACTTGCCGGTGTATGTATCCGGAGTAAATAAACACGATTTGTACACGCAGATAATTAATAAAATTAGTTTATCGAGCGAAGATGGCAAAAGGTACATCATTCCTAATAGTACAGCAATCTACGCATGGGGGGCATAAAGATATAAATCTAAGATAGTTGTATAGATTTTGTAAATCTATTGTATATATTAGTTTTAAGATTCCATAATTTTTAAGTTCCTCGCCTTTCTTCTAAATACTTCCTGCTTCTATCCTGGTTAACAGAGTATACGTGTTATCTCCACGTGGTGTTTGCGGGACCCATCGGTTTTAGATTTCTCGGGAAATGGATGGTTAAAGCATATGTCTTTGGTAGCGAAAAAAGGGTTTTAAAGATGTAGTTAAATAAAGATGGGTAAAAATTAGAGGTTTGGGTCTTTAAAAGGCGTGACTTTGTAAGGGTATGGTCCTATTTAAAATCTACTTACAGGTTTGGGCTTCCTAAAAAAATCTAATATTAGTTGATACCAAACAAAATATAGTTATCTTAAAAGAGTGACTACCCCAAGAATAAAAAATACAATATACCGCTTGTCAACAAAAAAGTTGTAGAGAAATTCAAAGAAAAATTTAATGGGGGTCTAGTATTAGAATTCGTCGGTACAAATACCAAATCCCACTGTATTGTAAGCAAGAAAGACACGATTAAAAAGATTAAAGGGGTCTCACGAAGTGTAGTTAAGTAAAACCGCGGATGCTACAATCTATAACGAGCATATATTTCCAAAAGGGGTGGGCATGCAACTACGCAACAGTGCTTGGGAGAATAAGGATTCTCTCCAATAAGAAATTAAAGCTTCCATGTACGTAACACCAGTCATTGGGAAATGGTAGAAATGTTAAACTTATAAAGGCGATCAGTAATTGTGGTTTAGAAAAATAGTAGTTATCTTGGACTAAATAAAATAGCTTAAAGTGATTAATGTATAGTGTTACATATTCTTGTACACATCCACAAACATCTGCTTACGTCCACATACGAACATGGCGATGCCGGTAGTTTTTGTTTAACAAATAGTAGGAAAGATACGTTAGGTGTTAGTGTGGAAGCCCACCGGATCGTTGGATTCAAAAAGAACGGTGCGGCGGAATGTATGGTGGTTCCCGTTAGAATAATTGAAAGTGGTTAATCGATTGGATTAGCTGTTTAAATATGCGAAAGTGTAAAAACCTACATAAACAAAATTTAATTATCAGACAAAAAAGTGCGCGATGTGCTATACTTTTAAAGAAAGTATAGAATGGTGCTTTGCAGCGGTTCTAGGAGTAAAAAAAGGCGACTGACTTTTTCAAGCAACTACAAAAATAGCAGTAGCGCAGAGAAGGGGTATGCATGTATTATACAGCGCACTGTTAGTTTACGGGTAGCTCGGATGTGTAATTGATCACGATTTATAGATCCCTCGGAGGTTTAAAAATTCTGAGACCATTGTCGTTTGAAAAATGTTTGGAAATTATCTGAACGGGGGCGGGCCGAAGTATAAGTTAGATGGATAATTGTCTGAGTTTTCTCTACCTTTTACGAGGGAATCGGAAGTTAACAGACATCGAGCATCTAATTCTCTATTTGGGCGATATCGAGTACTTACCGGTTCTAGAAATAATTACGTGCTACCGAGCGCTATGCGTAAGATTTGGTTGTAGGAAATGAGTATAATACGAAAGTACAAAATACTTGGTTTTAATGCTAATTGGTTTAGTGATCGCGCTTGTGCACTCTTCGAGTATTTTCGGCAATCTTCGGTTTGCATTCTATAAAGAGCATAAAGCAGCTACACAAAAGTAAACTTTTTAGTTTATAAGTTAGTTCGCTTGCAAGTTTCACCAAACTGCTATAGTGCGGATTTTGTTTTGTACTAAAATGGTACCTGCAAACGTTTTTACATGCGAGCCCTGTCACATCTACTTTACCGGGAGGGATGCTCTCAAACGGCACCAGAACAAATGTCGTGGTGTAACATCGTCCAGGGTTAAGCTTATACATCCGTCAGCAGCAAAGTACTTAAACTGTATGTCTTGCGGTATCGCTTTTACAAGAATGCACTGCTTACAACGACACAAAGAAAAACAGCACGGTATGTCATTAAGCCGTAAACGTTCAGCTCAGCCAGCGGTTAAAGGGCCTTGTACGAAACAACCACAAATTATGTGTAAAGTATGCGATTTCGAAATGGAAAAGACTACCTATGCCGCACACTTGAGAAGCAACAGACATAAAAATGTCACAGTTACCGCTACTGGCGAAGATGGCGTAGAAATGGTTAGCACCATAGGCTTTACTAATCTGACCGCGTTATATACGGTTTGAAATAATTAACCGTTAATTGATCTGTATTACAAAATGAAGTTTGCATTTCCCTAAATACGTAGTCGAGGGCGTACTAGAAAGTACATTGTGTTATTAATAATCTACAAGCAATTATACGTGAATTTTTTAATGCACGACATTGAAATATATTTCTTGTGTTTTTCAAACATATAGTCAATAATATAATTAATAAAGAGAAATATCTATTCTGCTCTCACGTGTTATTCACATAATCGTAAAGCAATTAGTTTTGGTAGAGAAATGTATTTTCCAAAGTACATATTTAGCATTGAACATATAATTAATTGTGACGTACTTAGTAATTAGAAAAATGTTAAACCGGAAATTGATAACTGTTTAAAATTTTAAAAAGCCGCGGTTTTGAATATTCTAAAAATAGTACATTACTGTTTGAAAATGGTTTTAAATATTAAACACTTATGGTTTATAAAGAACTCATTTCTAAAATCCCCGCAGTTTTAGATTTCTCGGGAAATGGTTGTTCAAAGCATGCATGAATTTTGAGGTTTGGGAGTCTTTAAAAGTGTAACTTTGTAAGGAGTGCTCGGTTGTTAAATCTGTTTGCGGATTCGGATTCTGCGTAAGATTCTTAGTTAGTTTGATGTGTCGTATGTCTAAAAAATTTATAAGGACGGTCAGAAGTCGCTACCAGCAAAAAAATTTAAAATTGGGGTAGGTCTCTGGGGGATGATGCAATATAAGAAATTTCTAAAGATTCGGGTAGCTAAGAGAAATCTAATATTAATTGATACCAAGCAATATAGATTTATCTCGAAAGATGCAATGGCTAGTCAAAGAAAACTATTTGTTAGGTTTGCTTATACATCAAAGAGCAAAGTTTAGAGGTTTAGGACTTTAAAGGGGTATAACTTTGCAGGGGGTGATCCTATTGCAAATCTGTTTGCAGATTCGGATTTTGCATAAAATTCTAGACTAACTTGATGTATTGCGTAACTAAAAAAAATAAAAACGGTCAGACATCGCTACCAGCAAAGAATTTTAAAATTGGGGTAACCCTCTGAGGGATGATGCAATATAAGAAATTTCTAGAGATTCGGGTAGCTAAGAAAAATTTAATATTAATTGATACCAAACAATATAGATTTATCTCGAAAGATGCAATGACTAGTCGAAGAAAACTATTTGTTAGGTTTGCTTATAAAGCAAAGAGCAAAATTTAGAGGTTTAGGACTTTAAAAGGGAATAACTTTGCAGGCGGTGATCCTATTGCAAATCTGTTTGCAGATTCGGATTTTGCATAAAATTCTAGACTAACTTCATGTATTGCATGACTAAATAATTTATAAGAACGGTCAGAAATCGCTACCAGCAAAAAAATTTAAAATTGGGGTAGCTCTCTGGGGGATGATGCAATCTAAAAAATTCCTAGAGATTCAAGTAGCTAAGAAAAATCTAATATTAATTGATACCAAACAATATAGATTTATCTCGGAAGAAGCAATGGCTAGTCAAAGAAAACTATTTGTTAGGTTTGCTTATAGAGCAAAGAGCAAAATTTAGAGGTTTATGACTTTAAAGGGGTATAACTTTGCAGGAGGATGATCCTATTGAAAATCTGTTTGCAGATTCGGGTTTTGCATAAAATTCTAGACGAATTTGATGTATTGCACGACTAAAAAATTTATAAGAACGGTCAGACATCGCTACCAGCAAAACATCTTAAAATTGGGGTAACTCTCTGGGGGATGATGCAATATAAGAAATTCCTAGAGATTCGGGTAGCTGAGAAAATTCTAATGTTAATTGATACCAAACAAGATAGGTTTATCCCGAAAGATGCAATGGCTAGTCGAAAAAAGCTATTTGTTAGGTTTGCTTATAAAGCAAAGAGCAAAATTTAGAGGTTTAGGAATTTAAAGGGGTATAACTTTGCAGGGGGTTGTCCAATTTCAAATCTGTTTAAAGATTCGGATTCTGCATAAAAATTCCAGAGTAATTTGAGGTATTGCATGACTAAAAAAGTTATAAGGATATTCAGAAATGGCTACCAGCAAAAAATTTTAAAATTAGGGTAGCTCTCTGGGGGATAATGCAATCTAAGAAACTCCTAGAGATTTGGGTAGCTGAGAAAATTCTAATATTATTTGATACCAAACAAGATAGGTTTATCGCGAAAGATGCAATGGCTAGTCGGAGAAAACTATTTGTTAGGTTTGCTTATAAAGCAAAGAGCAAAATTTGGAGGTTTAGGAATTTAAAGGGGTATAACTTTGCAGGGGTTGGTTCGATTTTAAATCTGCTTGCAGATTCGGTTTCTGCGTAAAAATCTAGACTAATTTGATGTGTCGTATGTCTAAAAAATTTATAAGAACGGAGCAAAAATTACTACCGTTAAAAAATCTTAAAATAAGGGTAGCTCCCTGGGAGATGATGCTATCTGAAAAATTCCTAGAGATTCGGGTAGCCGAGAAAAATCTAATACTAATTGATACTAAACAATATAGATTTATCTTGTGGGTGGAAATGTGGATGTGGGGGTGTCCTAGCAAGGCGAAGAGCAAGGCGGAGCAAGGCGGAGATTCATATCCCTCATTTCCTCCGTATGGAAATTTACATGTAAATTGGTCCAGATGAGTGTGGGAATGAGGGATTCTGGTGGAAATGAGGGCCCAGAACGTCACTAAACCATCTACTGTTATAGACAATTTCAATAAAGTTTTGTTTATTGATATGTGGAAAAAAATTAAATACATAATTAATTAATTTATAATTTTATATCTGTTCCGTCATCAACGAACCATTCCGAGGTAACATGCAATAACAAAAGTGCGGGATATTCTACAGCACAGTGTCTGTCTGCCAATGCTGTCTTATAGTCCTTGCAATTTCTAAATAGACCTGCGTCATTACCGTTTGTGACGTCAAATTGTAGCGACGATGCCGCTACCAAAATCCTATTGCCACATGACTATAATAGCGCCATCGGTAGAATACAGAGATTGAAAATATTTAATAGCAGATGATGAATGTGATTTGTTAGTATTTAAAAAAGTACTTTTTAGGATAAATTTTTATCGACAATGTTACAGATTAAAGTCATTAATTAACAATATATTTTATTTACTTCTTTATTTTTACCACTGAGCATATTTTAAATATAGTTGCGTATTTCTAATGCTCCTAATTTTATGGCCATTAGTATATTATACCAGAGACGCAATCATAACCACAGTATTCAAGAGGTTGTCATTGGAATTATAATTTAAACGTTTTGATTACACAAATTGAAAAAGAAAAGGAACAAAATTACAATTCCATCGTAAGTAAAATTCTCATTAACTTTGAATAATAAAGATATGTCACTTTAAAATAATCTTTTAGATTTCCCTGAAACCATCTACAAAGACTAAAGTTATGTTATGTACAATGTAAACGAAGTATTTAACACTTTCAAATCACCCTAAAATTTGTGGTGATCATTTTACTTTATTAGTATGCAACTGGATTGAATACGGCATGTTTTGAAGCATTTCCAACAACTAAAACAATACATACGGATAAAGACTTTAAATGAACCAACTTTGAATTCTGTTGTTGAAATATGCCATTATTCAAGAAAAGAATAACTGTTACAGGATTATTACTGTTCTCCAGTCGGTGTCGTAAGCTAAAAATGAAAACTTTATAACCAAAAGGTTCAACGACTAATCATTTCGATGGAATTCTTAAAGATATAAACAGCAGTTTGTTAAATATACAAAAGCATGAAGGGGCAAAAATCTTCCAAAAAATAAGCATTTACTTTATTACTTACTCTTCGGGGCCATATAATTGTTGTAGGTAACGGAATAGTTTGAAACATAATTCAATATACAATTTACCATTTTTTGTAGATTGGTGTAATATAAAGACTTTGACCTTACTTGTATTTAGCACCTCCAAAATTTAAGCTAGTGTAGTATTGACCAGTTCATCACCAGTGTGTTTCTTACATCCATTAAAATAGAACGCTGTAGAAGCTGTTAGGATGCCAAAAATCCAATATCCTGAAGATGAATTTGCAACCCATACTTTAAAAACAAGTAGGTCAAGAATTTAACGAGTATTAAAAGCTTGTAATTTAACAATAAAATATTTATGGTTGTACTTGTTTATTATACATAAAGTTTTAGATAGTTATAATTAAATTAGAAGTACATCGTGTAAAAAGTTTTTTAATTCTAAGTAGCCATGCGATTGTTTGACTAGTTCAATTTGATTGAAAATCTGAATCACTGTCATCACCATCACCAATGTTAATAATTAGGGGTGCATTATCTTCTTGATCAAATTTGATCTCACGTTCCACCAATCTTTGATAATTTTTTCTGCATGTTTTATCGAATGTGCCCAAATCTTTGGTGTTATTTTTTTCTAATGCTTCTTTCCACATCTGTAAACAGTTTTCAACAGACCTCCCATCTCTTCCAGCATGTCGGTTGTAGTAGCTCTTACTAACACCCCGTACATTTTCGATTACGTTGAATATGCAGTGATACGGTGGCAATCTTAACACCCTATGTCTGATCGGCCAGCAAATCCGCTTTAAAAATCTTTGGCGGTTATGCCTAAAATTTTTAATAAATACTGATATGTTATAAAGCACATAATTTTGACTTACATCGTGGCAAGTTAAATAAACTTTGCTTAAAATCATTAGTTCCGTAAGAAATTGCTTATTTAGTAAGTCGTTCTACAACGTTACTTTTTTTCTAGAAACTGTTAGATGTTTTATTAACAAGTATAATAATACGACATGTTGTCTAAAATTATTGCAAATGATTTTTCCAAATTCTTTAATAATTAATTTTCAAATTTTGCTCATTCACTTCTCTGCAGTAATTTAGGTTTTTTGTGGAAGACGAGAAAAATCAATTTCAGCCTCATTTAGTAATTCATTAACATTTCGGGCATGTAATACTATGTTCCTTTGGTAGGTACGGCTTACGGCACCATTCTGAAAAAGCCATGTTTCGTCTAAAAACAAAAATGCTGCAGATTCTCTTCTTTTATTTTGGATTCTGGATAATATATCCAGAATCAAATTCCATTTATTCATAATATTTAGCAGTTCCATTAAACATCTTCTTGGATTGTCTTTCAGCCATTTAAATCCAAGGCTGTAATCAGGGATCGTTCACTATACCATTAAAAAACTCATCATGTTTTAAGTTCAACCATCAAGTATCAACAGAAACGTGATAAATCTAAAATAATTACATGTTGCACTATAAATTTAATTGAAAAACGAATACTAACGATTTTTACACAGCCTATAAAAGTGATCAAACTAGCAACAAGTAGCTTAGTTCTGGGTCTAATTAAATCTCGTTCATCGTCTTTGGTTATTAGAGTTCAGTTTAATACTAATTTGAGTTCTGAATAGCACTGTTTGCAGTAAAAACCAACCAAATATCAATATATAAAAACGGAAAAATTCATGATGTCGTTGACACCAACTAAACAAGGAATGGCATATAACCTAAAATTTAAACGTCAATATTTGACTTTAAAATTATTGGCAGCGTCGTAAATTGCTATTATTCAAACCAAAACCATAACATAAATATTGTACGGTATTAAGTTGACAAACATCTACATAAATAGTTAGTACTTGTGTGACGTCGCGGATGACGAGGTCTATTTAGAAATTGCAAAGACTATAGTTAACAGTAACGTATGTGAGTGCGCAAGAATGTACAATTTTGTTCTCGTAAATTGGAAGCAGTGCCGGTTGAAGAAGAGTGGTTAGCGACGCTAAGCGGAATGCGTATATTTTAGTTTAGTGTCCACCATCTAGTTGTTTATGGTACCAATACATTTTGACGTTGCCCAGAGCAGTACAAGGAAATTCACGGTATTTATGCCATTATTGATATTCTTTTTGGTGTATGTACATGTACTTGTTTTGTATATCAACTCATTAACTCATAGTGTATTACAGAAATTGAAAGCGACAACTGTAATAGTTTCTTGGTTATTATAACCCGTTATCCATTTGTATTTAGCGTTTCTCAATCAAAAACTAAAAAATAATTATGACTTTTTTAGGTTCTTGTAATTTAAAAAATTTACTAGTGCAAAACGTGCATGTGGCAAGCATAAAACAGAATAGTACTTACATCTGCATTTGCATGTAGGTTATCGCTTATGCTAGCAAAAGCGACCAGCATACAACACACCCGGTATATGGTACCAGAATACGTCACTACAGAGGAATTGTTTTTATAAATACAATCAGTACTCTTGCAATGTTTAAATAGACTTCGAGTACAATTTAAATTAAAATTGAATTAGAAATCCGTAGCATTCATATTAAACATGCGTGGATAAATTTTGAAACATAAATACGACTCTCCAAGAACCAATCTATATAAGCGTATTTGATTGTAATCACTATCTCTTATTAATAAACAGAGTATAGTAAACGGTTGAAATGAAATATGGGTCTCCTACATAAGTAAATCGAGATTAATTAATATGAATTCTGATTAGAATTTGCATATTTTTTTCAACGATGCGGGATCCTGTGAACTTCGCTTTAAATTTACATAAGGGAATAAAAAAAAATAAAAGGAAAGATAAACACTTTATAATATATATTTTTTATACTCAATATCGTTTTGTGATCGCTTAACAAACTTCCAACACATTGATCAAGGCTCTTCGTGGAATGTGGAATAGCCGCCGTTGGCGATACTGAATTATATTCGCAAAGCTTTGGTATTTTAAAAAGAACACTCAACAATTGAGTAGAAAACGTTTAATATGATAAGTCAATATAGTAAGCGGTTCTATATTTTCATCATTTAATAACAGTTTCCACTTCGGCGAGTTTCTTAAGATACGACTAGGAGCAACTAATAGCAATTTCATCATGGAGCAAGTATTTATTCATTTACTCAAGATGAGTTTGAGCATCTCTGTTTATTAGAGCATTAAATGCACTATGAAATAGATTATTTAGTATTTCAACTCTCCGATTCGGTGCACAAAATAAATTATGAAACTGAAATTTGTTCGCTTTGTATTTATACAAGCTTTTTAATTCTCTAAACCTTCTCTAATTTAGCGGGGTAGCTATCATATACCAACTTACGGGCCGAAGCTTTTAAAGGATCTTTTTTTGACTTTTATTGTATTTCCATACACCCAACGAAATATATAATAAAATACCGAATTGGATGACACATCTGAGAGCTTACTTCTAATGTTAATTTGGCAGAAATCTCCTCTTTTCCTAGTACATAACTGTATACTCATTAACAACAGTAAGGTGCCTCAGTTTCTTTATGGAAAACACTATAGATGGCTCCTGTAATATGGAATTTAACATTACTCATATAATTTCTCATACTTTTCAAATAAATTAATAACTTTTTTTTAAAAAGATATCAAAATTAGAAGAACGCAAGCATTTGTTTTATTGTCCTTTTACTACTTGGTAAATTAGTTAATTGGAAATCTTATTTCTGATTTGTACGATAGACGTACATTACAAAAAATTTTAGCCAATCGAACTAGCCTAATTGGTTGAGAAGATACTAAACATAATCTATATTTTTTCAAAAATTTCAGGATTATCACAACAGCTTACTTCTTTGAAGTAATCGATACAAATTCACAAGTCCGCATCTTTTACGATCCACGTTCATATTTTCAGTACACTTGGTAAGACAACTTTATATGTCGAGCTTACGGAAGGCCCACTGCACTGTTGTACCATCCCACACCCGCAATTGTTCTTTTTTTAGTAAGTTTCATTTCAAGTATTCAATTCCAGTTAGCAGCATCTCAGCGAGTTGGATGATCGATTAGCGGTGTCGTCGCGATGTTGCCGATCATTACCCATTACTGGTTTGTGCGTTGTATATTTTCAGTATAGTCGTAGTTTTAAATACTTGTAAAATGAAGAAGAAAATGAGTGGAACATACACAAGAAAGTTGAGGAAATGCAAAGAAGAGAAAATTAAAAAGAAACAGAAAATAAACGGTTTTTTTAATCAAAGAACGCGGAGATAATCCTATTCTTACTCAATTTTTACTTTCTGTTGGGGTTGGTTGGTTAATTAAAGTAACCCGTGGGATCTTTAATATCCCCAAATGGAACCAGTGAACTTTAAGGAAGGATTTCCTTAAAATGATGGAACGCAAATATTTTCCGACTATGCTAGGGGTCTATTCCTTGGGTAGAGCTTATGAGGATTGGTCGTGGTTCTTTTTACAAAACATTATTTGCTTACTATGGCTTGATTCGTATCAAAACAGGGGTTTCGGGAGGGCCCCACCAAGTCATTAAGTTTTACACACAGGGTTTCCCTAAAGGGGACTTGGAAGTCCTTAGGGAGGAATATCATATTAACTGCTAACGCAGAAGCTGTAAAAGGAATTTAATTAAATTAACAGAATGAGGACACAAAATGTATTCTCTTGCTACCTCGTATAAAAACTGAAAAGATTAATTATGCACACAATATTATGAACACAAATATTAAGCTTCAAATTCTAAAAGGGCTATTAAAGCTTCTTGTTAAATCGGAGTTACCACTTTATGCCTTTGTTCATATACCTGGTTACACTATTTCTGAACTCACTTGTTTAAAATAAAACAATTAATTAAGAGAATTAAATGTTGATTCTTTAATTAAAGTTGTTTCTTCATAAAAAGTTGTATGTATAAAATTCACGTTTAAAAAAGATAATATAAATTTTATCTGCCCTGAGGTAGGATTATGAATTCGAAAGAAATATCAAAAATTTTAACTGTTTATTTTACTACAAAATTTAACTCAAATCTATACCAAAAATACCAGATCTGTTATTCAGTTTACATATATATGAAAATATCTAAATTGTCTAGTAATTCAATGTTCAAAAGCTGTAATTAAAATTATGCATAAATGAAACTTTAGTCAGAACTCTATGGATTTGCTTAATTTCATTAATTATAATAACTGTTATTACACTGAATTTATATTGGCAATAAAAATTTATCAAAGTCCTTTATAGTTTGTTAAACAGAATTATGGCATTAATAGGTCGTCGTAAGGTTATTTTCTGGTGCAGCCTTGTATCAAAGTTCGCCAAGTGCAGACGTGATGTAAGAATAATACAAATTTTTTACCTACAGGTGTTGTTTGTGTGATGGTACTACATCATGTGTAAACAGATGTTTATACATACGATCCTTGGGCAAACCATTGACGTCGCCTCTAGTGTTGTACAGCAAATAATCTGCTGCGTGATCCTTGTACCTGACCATATGAGCACCAAAGGGACAAACCAAAATTCATAACAACGGTTATTACAAATATGCCAAACTTTGATGTACTACCATATGTAGATCGTTACCAAAATAATTATCTTCGTGTAGTTGTCCACATAGTTACTTGTAAATTTATACTTGCAATTTCCAAAAAAAAAACATTTTTATGAATTATCTGACGTTAGATTCAAACCATAAAATTTCTATCTACTTTGCAGAACATTTCTTTAAAATTTAAACATACAGTTTCATCGCAGAACTTTTTATTAAATTTAACTACTATAGTAAAGTTGAAGGACGGTCATGCTAGACCAATATTTTCTTTTTGCTACATTGACTTGATTGAACTATAAACTCAATACTCGTAGATGCAAATAAAGGATCAATATCATATTGAAACACAACATTTAAACAGCCTAATTTTTATAAAACCAGATAAAACGGAATCATTCTAGCAATGGAATACACGAAAGAGTCTTCCAATGAATATAGAAAACGATTATTTAAAAGGTATTTATAGGAATTTTCAAAAGAATTTGTAAAAGAAATATTTAAATGAAAATTTTATTGTAGTGTGTAAAAGAGCGCTACAACAAAATTATTTAGTTTGTCTAGTAAATTATTTTTAATTGCTTACCATTATTAGAAAACACTAATGCAAGTGTCTATTACACTTGAGTTCCCCGTGTTAACTTCGTGACAAGTGTTCTAGCTAAAGTGACCGCTGGGACATTGTGCACGACATAGAAAAGCTGCTTGGCCTTGATATATTTATACTAATATTTAATGCCTGATGTTAGCAATCAAACTAGCATCTCTGTATTGCGGTTAGACCACATGATTCCAATACAGATATTTATTTAATTGAAGATGTTTACTGGTATAATGGACTAGACAAAAGGTGTATAAAACTAATAATTTATTAGTGTTCTGCAGTGGTCAAAAAAACTGTTACACTATTAATTCGGAAACCCCTAAGAATTCTGATCCATCTATGCGTAAAAATTCAGACCTGTCAATAACTGTAAATACCACGGTGATTACAAAATCTAGCCCCACTATAGATAGTGATAAAACTTTAGATAATGCATATAACATTGAACGTTTACTTGATGTTAACATTGCCAATAATCTGGATATGGCTAAATTATCTAATACAAATGATTCGTTAAAACATTTGAATTTCGCTGACTTACATTATTATATTGATAAAATATGGCAGATGATATTAGACGATATATTATCAATTCACCATTTTGTAGACCAATAACACCGTTTCCTAAAAATCAAACTACAGAAAATAAAAGTTTGTTGGAGAATTATTATACTACCATAAGTAAATGCGGCCCTATTTCACGCACTTTGTTATATTATTCAGTAATATTCGATGCTGCATACTGTGAGCCATGTTGGCTATTTTTAGGTAGTAAGAACGAGTGGACAACTACAAGCGTAAGCAGCTAAAAAAAATTATCTAGAAAAATTCTATCCCACAGTAATTCTTACACCCACGTACCTTGCAAAGTCTATAAAAAGTGGAATAAAAATGAAACTATAGAAAAAAATTAGAAGAAAGAATACGGCAATATGATATATCCCTTAAGCATTTTATGAAACATCCACAGTAGAGAATAAAAAAACACAATATTTTACTGGAAATCTGTGCAAGGTTAAATTTGACGGGAGAATACCGTCTTCTTTTGTTGTAATTACTAACACATCTTTCCTTAAAGTTAAAACATAATTCCCAAAGAATTATTTTCATAATATATAGTAACGAAATCGGCCTGGCAGGCGAAGTAGTGTACTTGGGAGTAACTCTAGACTCCAAACTCACATGGGACCTGCAGATCGATAAGATCGTACGCAAGGCGGAAACCTCCTTAGCAACAGTTAGACGCACTTGCGGCAAATCTTGGAGCTAAGACCAAACATGGTACATTGGTTATACACTAGGGGGGTCAGACCAGCAATACCATATGCAGCCTTTGTAAGGTGGCCCAAGGCTGAACAATTAAACACGAGAATGAAATTGGGCAGGATCCAGAAACTGGTCTGTCTAAGTATTACAGGGGCGATGTGTTCTACGCCCACTGCTGCTATGGAGACTTACCTTGGCCTTCCCCCACTACACTCGGTGGTGGTGGAGAAGGCAAGGCTTTCACTATACAGACTTAGGAACCTTCAGTCTAGGATTATTCAAGGTACGGAGCATACGAGATTGCTTGGGAGAAATTGGGGACATCTGTCCGAGATGCGTTCGGACCAAATGACTCCCCAGCATTCGCTGGATACACTCTTCAAGACTGTTACCCAGGATGTGGAGTGGGAAAAAATGAAGGGTAGATTACCCCCGGGCAGCATGGTCTGGTACAGGGATGGCTCTAAGGACGAGATCCGGTCCGAATCTGGACTCTTCAGGGAGAGAGCGGAGGTACGTTTAAGCATCCCCTTAGGGGCAAACGCTCCGTTTTTCAAACGGACAAATACGCCATATCGCAAAGTGTGCGGGAAAGTATAAGCAGTGCCTTTACTAAAAGACACATCTATATTTTATCTGAAGCTAGGCGGCACTCAAGCCTCTAACAAGTCAGAAAGTGTCATCTAGACTGGTATAGGAATATATTGAGGCACTTAATGGACTGACATAACAAAACTCTGTTATATTACTGTGGGTGTCAGGCCATCAAGGTCTCAAGAGAAATGAAATTACAGATGAACTCGCAAGACAGGGGGCGTAAGGGCTATTTATCGGTCCCGAACCGGCCTTGGGAGTCATAAAAGCTGCCATCTGTAGCTATATTAGCGAATAGATGTGCAACTAACACCAAAGAGACTGGCAGAACAGACCAGGACTAACACATAGCAAGACGTTGGTAAAGAGGCCTAGCAGAAACAGAACCCAGGAACTGCTGAGCTTAAACAGGGAACAGCTTAGAATCACTGTGGGGTTCCTAACAGGACACAATTTTGACAAGATTCACCTCCAGAGGGTGAATAAATATAACGGAGACCTTGAATGCAGACTCTGTTTAAAAGAACCGGAGACTGCAATGCATGTACTATGCAGATGCGAGGCGTTGGGTAGAACGAGGCAGTGCCTATTCGGGCGACCAAAGTTAGAACGGAAAGAAGTCGATACCCTCTCATCAAGAGACCTGAACTCTATAATTCGAAGTGCAGGTTTTGCGGTTTGGGTATAATATTTAACCAGGGTCAGCACAATAAGCCTTTTAGGCTGGGGTGCGGCGGTGCCGTTTGGCAGACGCACCCACCAGGGTGAGTGGTTTTAGTGGGTATGCCGACAGGAGAGTCCCACACTTTGGCTATAAAAGCGTTCCACTCCACCGGGTTTGGATAACCTTATAAAAAATGGTTAAATTTGACGGGAGAATGCCGTCTTCTTTTCTTGTAATTACTAACACATTTTTCCTTAAAGTCAAAACATATTCCCCAAAGAATTATTTTCATGATATATAGTATAGGTTTTTACTTCGTCTAAACAAATGTATAATAATATTTCTAGAAAACATGGATTTGCAAAAATTAGAAAATCAAGCTCCAGATAAATCTTAAGACTGGTTGGATGGTATAACTGAGGAGCAACTTATGGATTCAGGGTGTGATGGATATAGCGATGCTGAAGATGCTGCATATTATTCCAGCAATACTCGTTCGTTCCACATTTTCAGGTTGGTGTCTAAGTAAGGGGTGGGCCAGATACAAATTTCTTTTTAAAAATGCAATAAAATGAACAAAATTAAATTTTTTACATGTATTACGGCTTTATTAGTGTAAGAGCAAACATTTCCATTAATTCGTTGAAGTGGCTGCCTCGGCTGGCTTCGCAGTCGCGCATTCTCTCACTCTAATTATCCAAGATCTTGTTGATAGTTTCGGGCTGGGGCTCACTGATTGCTTGGATGATATTGACCTGAAGTGCTTGAATCGTTTCTGGATTGTTGGCATAACATCGGTCCTTTACGGCTCCCCACAAAAAAAATCCAAAAGAGTCAAATCGCAGCTCCGAGGAGGCCAGTTGACATCACCAAGATGACTTGTAACACGATTTGGAAATTTGGTGCGCAAAAAAACGATTGTGGCATGGGCTTTGTGGCATTGCGTGCCATCCTGCATAAACCAGAGGTCGTCCAAATCAAGGTCTTTAATTTCAGTAAAAATTAAGTCGGATAACATGACACCGAAACGTTGTTCCCAGCCTCATTTTCGAGGAAAATGGTCCAATGATGCCCCACTCCACAATCCGCACCAAACTGTCACTCTCTGTGGATGCATTGGCTTTTCAACAATAAAACGCCGGTTTTCCGAGCCCCAGATGCGGCAATATTGTTTATTAACGTAGCCACCAGGATGAATATTAGCCTCGTCAGAAAAGATGATTTTTCGCCCAAAATCGTTGTCCAATTAAAGCTGCCTTAAGGCCCAAACTGCGAATCGATAACAAATGGGATGGATTGTCGCGCGCCTTCAATTTCTGAGTTAATTGAACCTTGTGAGCGAATAATCCAAGATATTTGTGCAGAAGTCTCCTCAGGCTAGTGCGTGAAGGGTTGAGCTATTGAGATCGACGGCGAGTTGACGTTCGTGGATGGAGTCTCACACACTCGGCTACAGCAGCCACATTCTTGTTTGTGCGCACCGTACGAGAACGAGGACCATGGGTTTTGTCCACTAACATGCCAGTCTCGCTAACTTTTTGCACGAACTTGCGTACCGCAAGCGCGGTGGATGATTTATTTTAGCCAAAACGTCTTTTCAACAAACGCACTGTTTGGGCTCCAGAGTACTCACTTTGGAAATAAGTTTGCAATATTTCCCAACGTTGTTCAAGCGTAAAGCGACTCATTTCGTACCGCGTAGGTATGATACTAATTTTCTGTTAAGATTTCGGGCGGAAAAAGCTGTCAGTGTCAAAATAACCTATCATTTAAAAAGAAACTACTAGATGGCCCACCCTTAAGAGCGCATGAAAGTCAGAAGTGTATCTGGATATATATTGTATAAAAGCTAAAGGTTTAGAAACATATGCATTGTACACTTTATTTGTAGAAGCTTTGTAATAATGCTTGCAATAATAATACTAATGAGGAATTTTTAGTTTCTAAAGTCTCGGATCAGCCACTAATATCTGAAGGTGTATCTACCTCGAAGTTAATAGAAGTGCATGTTTGAAGTACTAGAAATGAAGTAAATGTTGTTGATGATCAATCTGATGCACATAACTCGGACGATTTCCTAAGGGACCCTCATTTTGTTGAACAGGAAAACATTGCTAGAGATTTTTTTATTGAAAATGAAGACGTAGAAGAAGAGGAGGACAGTCAAGAAGATATTATAATTGAAAATGATGATAGTAATGACAGTTGCTATAAGTGTAATTTCATGAACCTAGCACGCGCGCCTGAAATATATTCAAAGTTCACATTTTCCAAAAAAGTGAGCCCAACTAACATTATAGATACTGATAGTCTTTTAAATATTTTCAGTATGATCTTCAGTACTGACTTACTTTAGTTGATAGTTACTAAATTACACCTTTATGCAAATACAAAAAACGTTTCATGGAATCTCGACATAGACGAATTGCAAGCATTTATTGGTGTCCCTGCTTACAATAATAGGTTTTCATAATTTACCTTCACTCCGATTATATTGGTCAACTGATCCTAATATGAAAGTTGATAGGATTGCAAACGTTCTAACTCAAAAACGTATTTTACAGATTTTATGTAATTTGCATTTGAACGATAATAGCAAAATGCCGGGTCGAGTTAGTCTGAATTTTGACAATCTTTATAAAATTCGGTCAATGATAACGATTTTGAATTCAAGCTTTAAATTGAACTATATTCCAGATCAATTCCTTGCAGTTCATGAGAGTATGTTGGGTCTCAAAGGCCGAACATCTATGAAACAGTATATGTCTAAGAAACCTGCTAAACGTGCCATCAAAGTTTCGGGAATTGCATGTTCAACTTCGGGTTACTTACTTTCCTTTGATGCGTATGAAGGTAAATCTAAGAATGATAAATATTCCAGAGCGCTGGGCGAGTGTCTTGTACTGAAACTCTCAAAATGTTATACAGAAACAGGATGTTGCCTTTTCTTTGATAACTTTTTTTAGTGCACTCGACTTGTCGATTCTCATGTAACACAGTACATTCGTTGCTGAAACATTTCGAATACATTGAAGGCATTATCCATAAATTATTTTAGCTAAAGACAAAACTTTACAAACTTTCACTATTTCTCTACCATCAGCAAATCACTCCTCATGCATTCACAATTGCAAATCGAACTTAGGACTCGTTGCAATTCCCAACAACCAAAATAATTGTAGTCTGTACTTACATGACTTACAGAAGCTTCGCTCTTATTTGTATATGTACTTCAAGATTTTTCAATCTATTAGTGCTACAACTTGTAACAACAAAAGCACTGAATAATATTTGCCACTATGAGAACTATCTTCGAAGAGGAGCAAAGAAAAGAAGAGAGCGTATCACCCCATTTCAGCTGGTTATATAGACTAAACCCCCCCCTGTTGTTTAATTCCACCACACATAAACAAACTTTCTCGGTATCTTAGTAACCTGGTAACCGTTGGCACATTTCTTAAAACACAAACTCCTAACTGACACCAATTCTACTTAATTTAAGAACCAAACATCAACGGTCTTTATTGTCCTGGAATTTTCAAGCAAGTACTCCACAAAATACCACAAAAATCGTTTCTTCCTGCGTAACGGCTCGTCAATTCCTATAAGATTCACGCCCCACATGTAAGACGAACCTAGCTCTTTGTCCCTTTCTCTCATATACGACCATTTTCTCTAGCATGCTTCGTTATACGAACCCCACTTTAACATGTACCCTCTTTAAATCTTAGACTGGCGAGTGTCTCCCTTCCACGTATAACGTCCAATAACATTTCTTAATTTCTTTCCCTATTTAAAATCAATATCTTGCACAAACATCTTCCACCTCTCTCTTGCTTATAGCTTCAGAACTGTCCTAGTTCTTTCGTCCGTTGCCAAATCTAATCGATATTTGTCATTTGCATCTCCCTCCTTTTATGTACTATGAGCAGTCTGTCCTTGTTTTTCATATCGATCCGTGCCCGCCTTAACGTCTGTTTGCATTCGTAGAAAATATTGATTTCCTTTCCTATCCCTTTTTAACAAGCTCGTGTTTTTAAATACTATCCTATGCTGTTTACAAATGCTAAACGATATTGAAATGTTTCTATTTCACTAAGAATTATTGATCTTAAAGTAACTTAAAATGAAAAAGTTTTTTAACTATGGTACGCCGTTATGCTATAATTAAAGCTGCATTCTTATCCTGTACACAAAGGAATTGACCTGTTTGATAGCCGCTTAACATTTATCGACTCTGCCTCCTAAATATTGCAATTCCCTTGCTAATAAGTGCAAAGCTGAAACTAAAATAAAATTATCATAAAATTACTTAATCATTATATTAAATTTATTAGATATCTATCAAACTTTTAATATGCCGTATTTATATATTCTAGCTTACAAAATACATAGAAATATATATAAATTAAATCCTTATTCTCGTTTTGCAAAGTCCTTTTTTATCTACCGCATAATGTATGATGGTTACCACAGGTGGCATTATAGTTGTTAATATTGATTTTCCCATAAAGCACTTTCTGTACCATCCTGACCCGCTGTGATCAAACTTACTTGATTTTTGTTGCATGACCTCGCACAAGTTTCCATACTCGTTCAATAGATTGCTTCAGCTGTAATAATCAGATTGCTTGTGTTGCTTTTGAAAAAGGCTATTTGTTACATCCTTTTAGCAAAAAGAAATTTCGTAAGTCGCGTACCCTATCCAGCTTCCTTCCTTTTCGATGTTAAAAATTCTACAATTTTATTGTTCTACCGTAGAACATGGATGATGCGAACCGTGAGAGCCAATTGACTTTCATAGCTTTAAATAAAAGTAAATATACCGGACCGTTCAAAGTTTAAAAATTATATTGTACATGATGCGTCAAAAGAAATTTTGTGACAAATTTAAAACAGGATGGCGCTGTTTAGTTTTCCCACTTATGCTTAACTTTGTTCAGGAGTCCTCGGCAACCTTCGGGTGCTTTGATGGTGTATATTAAGCAGCCACACAAGAGTAAACCCTTTAGTTATAATATATTTCTCTTAAAAACTTCACCGAAATATTATAGTGCGGGATTTATTAACCTGCAAACATTTTTTATTACATCTCTTGCTACGCTCGTTTTACCAGAAAAGATGCGCTCACACGAAGTAAAACAACATGGTGTAATCGCTTTGACGTCGGAACCCAAACGTCCAGCTGTGCTAGTAGTTAAAAAGCATTTTCATAAACAACACCGGGTTAGTAGACGGTGCAATGTGTGCGATGTGAAGCTGTCGAACAATTCGTACACTGCTCAATTACGCATAAAAATGCAGCAGCAGCTGCTGCTCTAGATGGAAACGATGCGGTGGAAATAGTTAACACTGCGCTCAAAAAACGTACGGTCAGTATCGCGTAAAGAGTTTCGACACCAACGGCGATGGAGTGTCCAAGCTTTTCCGCCTACAAAAAGAGGGATTTACTCGTTTACTCGGCGAAAAAATAAAGGAGCATGTAGCTTTTAAGGCTAATTGTGAAATCTATAGTGCCTACACTAAGATGAGTATTGATTGGAAAACTACCCGATGTGAAATCGGTTAACATAAGAGATGTGACTGTCGCATCTGACAGCAATCTGCAAAACGGGCATAGGAACTTGTGCAAGGGTTATAGGCAAGGCCGCCCACATAATAATTTGTAGAGGGGGTCAAGACTACTTTCAAAAATATTAGTTATGTTACACAAAGGATGAACACTGTTAATGCAACCCTGTTACCGGACGTATTGGAAAGTAATGTAAGGCATAAAATCTTATTTCCTTAGAGTAGCTCAAAAGCAGTTAGGACCATCGATAATGCAGCGTTTTTTAATATTATAGTTGAAATCACGAAAGAATACATTCACGCCATGAGTTACTGAATTTAAAAGCGATATACATTAAAAGTATGTCGGTGTTTAATTCAGAAACCTATGACGGGAATGCATTCTTTCGAGATTTCGGCTGTAGTATTTGAAATTGAAAGAAAAACGTAGGACTGATAGTTTCTTAATAAATGCAGCATTCTGTAATTAATCGAATTTTCATAAAGTGTAAAGTTACTTACCAATCTGGTAAATTGCTGGTGCAGCAGCCTATCAATTCTTTTGGCTTGATGATGCACAGGGTAGCAAATGGAAAAGATTGGATTTTACATTAACACACACTAATTGAAAATTGAATGGACCTCTTTAAAATATTGTTCAGGATTATTACGGTGTGTCTTAAAAGTTTGAGTAGTTCATCTATGTGCTGTTTAACGGAAAATAAGTTTATACTTTTAGACTGCAGTGCATTACAAACAGGTTCCAATTTGCTAGAATATTTGGCCATAATATGCAGACAATGAATAAATTTCGACGAAGAAACGCAATTTAAAAGATGACTGGCCCTATTTCTTGTCTAAGCATTTATTTCACGGTTATGAGCTAAATTTTCCAGAGCGTTCATAGTATCTGCAAAATGTTCCGCAAACAACCTCATTGATTTATATTTGGCGGACCAGCGTGTTTCACATAATAGTGGAATATTAGAAACATATCTACGTCTTAATGGACTATCTCGAAAGAAAGTAATTACTTCTTTAATGGTACCTACTGAATTTTGAATATCCGGAATCTTGTTCAAATCATTTATCACTAAATTTAATCTATGGGACGCGCAGTGAAAATATATCGGTTTTGGATATTTATTTTTAATAAGTTTTTGGACTCTTTGCTCATGACCTGCCATCGTCGAGCAACCATCAAACAATAATCCAACTAATTTATCCCTACAGAGACCATATTTATTACAAGCGTTTAAAATTGCAGCAGTTATACCTTCTGCGTTCCTCGATGTAAGGACTACAAAGCCTAAAAATTCTTCTCTGACTGAATTGTCATTACTAACAAATCTTACTCCAAGTGATAACTGTTCTACCCCAGCAATATCTGCACTTTCGTCAGCCAGAATTGAAAATGCTTCACTCAAATTCACATCTTTCACAATTTTTTCTGTAATTAATGTTCCATAAATTGAAATTATTTGATTCTGAGTTGTGTGAGAGGTGTATTTTGAATTCTTCTTGCAAAACTTTAAGTGCTCGTTTAGAATGTGATCCCCACTTTCTATTCTAAATTGTAAAAGATCCTCAAAATTACCTTTCTTATCACCTCATAATGGCAAATCATCCATACCACAAAAAATGACGGTGGATATTATTGGTATAAGTTTTTTGCGATTCGATTCAATCAAATCCCGCTCAGCTTCATTTATTTGAGAGGTAATTGATAGACGTTTTCCTTCAATAATTTTTGTAAAACTAGAAGCTTTTATAGTTGAATCACGATGCCATTTGGTTGTAGCATGTGCTTTTGCAGAAGCGGCAAAGTCATGATATTTTGTGAATGGCTTCACAATGAAAGAACCAAAAACCCCTCTTTTAACAGTTGGCCGAAAAACTACGCAATATTTGCAAAGTGCGCCTTTGAGTTTTGAAGAATACGCAAGCCAATCGTATTGTTGAAGCCAGTCATATCTAAAAGCACGTCTTCTTTCTTCGGAATCGTTCTTGAAATTATATTTAGGATCTGGTTTGTAAGGATTTGTTAATAATGAAAAGCGAACATCGTCGGAAAGTGTTTCATTCGAGTTAACAAAATTACCCAAATCGAGCATGTACTCATTCTTATCAGTTGAAAGATTGGTGTCATATTCACATGTGAGAGATTTTAAAGTATTAGGTGACGAACTACCAGCTTTATTTAGATCATTGACACTATTATGTACTATACTATTACACTCAAAAATAGCATTAGCACCAGCACCGCTACTACTACAGCCTATGCTAGATGATTCTTTTAGTTCATTTCGTTTGAAAAATTTTCTAATATCCATTGTTAGTATTGTTACTGATCTTAGATCTGAATTTCTGAAAAAAATAACACGCTTTACTTTTCTGATACTTCAAAAGAAGAGATTTGTTAATCAAATACACTTTAAAGAAAAAATAAGAATCTCCCAATTGCAAATAAATATTATTTTTAAATATGTATTCTCACGCATTAGGTACATTAGTGCTTACTGCTATCCTATCCGTAACTAAACTGTAACTGCAATCTTCGGCCTTCTTTAAAAACAAAAACCAGTAACTACACTACTTATCAACACTGATAACAATAACTACAAGGAAAATGACCAATCAATATCTATCAACATACACGTCTTCTACTAATTCAACAGTCAGATAAAGTTTCCTAAGTCACAAATTAAAAGTACACCGCATTCGAAAAACACTGAATACAAACTGAAGTCACTGAAGATATAGACGTACTTTACTGTTATAGATAAAGAAAATATTTTTTCTCAGAATAGAACACAATGAGACATTTGTAGAACATTCCAAAGTTTTAGTTGTAGAGTACCTGAATCTGTACAATAAGAAAGAAACCATTATGAAAGCCTTTATTTATATTTCGTTTGAATAGAAACTTTCAGGGTAAAGATATTTAGATATTAAAGAATGAAAATAACAGTTTTGTTATAGGCGGTTAGGGTTACTATTGCAAGGTAATCGCATTAATTCGCATTTCCTGCTTAAAATGACATACAAAGTCGGTCTATTTATAGTTAGACAATAGGCATACCTGTAGTGTAATCTCAACATTTAGGTTTACTTTATTGTTAAACAATAGTACAACCGATAGTGAAATCGTAATCTTCTTCAATCTCTAGTGAAGGTGCACTTCGTGTTGCGATTTCTAACGGAAAAGAAACCAAAGGAACATATTCAGGGGGGGTCAGCCGACCCCCATTGACCCCCTTTGTGGGCGGCCTTGGTTATAGGACAAATATTAGATGAATTTGAGCTCCGCTGTATGGATTGGCCTTTACAGAAAATGCTTTACTCGGAAATCAATATCATCAAGTGTTGTCCGCTGTGATGGCCATCATACATTATCCCGAAGGTTAAAGAGAAGAGCTCTGCAAAATTAGAATAAAGATTTAATTTTTATAGCTAAATTAGGTTAGAAAAATTCTTTTTTAAATATGTATAGCTATTAAAATAGACGGTGCGCGTAAATAGCTGTATATTAAGGAAATAAAAGTTTTTAAAAAACGTGTACTAATTTTTTGTCGAAATCAATCCTGAATTTTTTGGAAAATTTCATATATTGTCTATGAATTGCTCCGAGGTTAAATTAATTGCAGGTTTGAACTTCTAAAAAAGATTTTAGTCTATCAGATGATTTACACGCTAAAAGTGTTTATATATAGAAAAGCTCGAATATTGGTATTTGGGGTTATAAATCTGTTAGGGGTTTGGCTAGATTAAAACGAATTTCATATTGGGAGTTCCAAGAAGATTTGAATCCATTAAATGCGTTACTCTAGAAAATGTTAATAAATAAGAAAAGTTAGAAAATTGATGTTTAAGGATAGTAACTCGATAAAGATTGCTTTTAGGGTAAAAGATTATATTCACGGTCGGCGGCAGTGACGGCGGATTTAAAAAGCGACGGTAGTTGCGGTAGATCCGGGATGCGGCGATGTCAAGAGACACTGAGGCGGAGGCACTGCGCAAGGATCATTCAATACGTCTACTAAGTTCATAGCCAGATTTCGTTTAATAGCAGCATTACTTGCGAGTTTGTAAGGGATGATCCTTCAATTATCTTGAATATTTCACGTGAAGAATTACACTACTGCACTGCTTACAATTAACTGTCCACGATTTCTGAACATTGCTATACCTCATATTACTGCCTTTAATATTATAATAATTACGATCTGCATAATTTGTTGGGTCAATGTATGGTAATCCATTCAACAATGCAAATAATTATTACTGCTTTTCATAATGCCTATAACCATTATGTAGTTTACGTAATAGGTATTGGGTAATAGCCGAAGGGAAGCCGCTATAGAGAATAATATCATTCTGGTAAATTTGTTTATGATTAATTTATATTTCCACGGGAAATTACGTATTTAAAACTAGTTAGTTATATAAAGTACCAGGCATCTTAGATTCTTATATATAAACTATTGCCTTATATACAGTACGTAAGAGTCGTTTATTCAACTGATAACTACCAACCAAAAGTTACGAAATGAACTGGAATATCTTACTCAGAGTCACGATTTTGACCTTCTTCATAATCGCGGACCTTCAAGCTGAACACATCGAGTATTATTTAGCCGATGCTGTTAATTCAGGTATGCAATGAAATATTTAGAAATGTAATGGTTTTTGTAATGCACGAACCCATTGTTCATCTACGATAGTTATAAACAATACAGTCAAACGACCGAGAATTTTTTAAAACTTAAATAATCATCTCTTGCTTTGCTAGACTACGTATTATTAGTATATTATTAAGCGAGTATATAATGAAGGCTATTATTCACGAGATTTAGGTTGACGACACGAGCCGTTAACCTGTGTAATAAATAAACGGAGTGAGCAATAGCCATTATTTGCGATTAGAACAATATTCTTTATCCACGACAATCAAATAAGTTTAGCTAAAGATATCACAAATTATTATTTTTCATAAGATTAAACCGTAATATTGAAACAAACCAATTTCTCTATAACTAATTCAAAAAAGTCTCATTTTATTTATTAACATTGATTGTAATGTTTGTATTCACTCAATCTCTTATGTTAAATGGAGTTGAATTTAATTCCACATTAAGATTTTGGTTACTTGTAGACATAGTTTTATTGCGTGTAAATGTTTGATAACCATAAGAAGGATTTTGTATAGAGTTTGAGATTTTTGTAGCTGTTTCTATTTTACTTTTTGTAGAATCATCAATGAAGCCTTTTGCTACTACCGTGGATTTTCATCTACAGTGTCTCTTAAATATAGTTTGTAACTAATATACAAACCTGCCTCGTGAGGGTATCAATTTACCAATAAAATAATAGGGCATGACCCCTACATCTAAAGTACCCAAACGTTTCGGAACATTGCCTCGCAAGCTTGCTACAGTCGGTGAGAGGGTACGGTTCATTAAGCTACAACACACTAAGATATAAATTTAGATTGTTTTATTAACTGTACAACTAATTAAACCTTAACCTAATGACATATGAGTACAGAATATATACAATATTTGCCGTTATATACAATAGGGCGCCACCGTAAGGGAGGAGAAGGCTTACAGACCTTATCAAGGTATCATCACTTGTTGCACTTTGTTCTTGAGAATGGGAAAAGATTGTCACAAATACGCACGCAGAAAATTTTAACACTGCACTACTGTGGAGCTTTATAGTCCCCGGCTATCTAACCACTATACGACTAAACCAAATTAATGTCTAAATTCTTTAGGACTAGTCTACTTTTTAAGGATAAAAGAACCAATTTCGGGCTCAAACACCCAAATACAATAATTAATTAGATATACAGTATTCTAATAAAGTTACTTACTGTGACACACGCTCTAAGTTAACAAGTGTGTTTCTAATTAACGGGACAGAAACGACCTTTTCACCGGTCAACTATTACTGTAACGGAACTCGTTCAAGTACACACAAAGATTATCACTACGGGAGTCCTTTACTACTATACCCGACCTGCAAATTGCGTAATCAGGTAGGTTTCGTTGCTAAGCTATTG
Source organism: Platerodrilus igneus (assembly GCA_036346225.1). NCBI lineage: Eukaryota > Metazoa > Arthropoda > Insecta > Coleoptera > Lycidae > Platerodrilus > Platerodrilus igneus. The sequence goes on along the minus strand of JARFIW010001350.1, from coordinate 93,469 downwards.
CGTGAGCCCCCAGGCTACCGTCGAAATAACAATGAAGTAGTGTACCCTGCTGAAACTTCGCTGTCTGCCGAAATAAGTAACCAGGGATTGAAATTTCAACGCGTTCAACTTAAGCCCAAGCTCAGAGCTTTAATGTGAATGTCGGTATTTTTACAGAACGTCGGCACAATTTAGTTAAACAATTACTGATACATAATTCATAACACAACCCTTAAGTTCATTATTTAAAAAAATACCATAACCTCTGTTTTAGTAACTGGGAAAGTACTTACTCAGAATAAAATAAAAACACACATCACTTTACTTTCAGAAGTACAGAACTCAACAACCTGTCTGTCGGAAGTATCGAAATAAAAAAGCCCCTTCCATCCCACGCTGAACTCCTTATATACCTTTAAGTTAATTGAAAAATACCCAGTCCAGTTTAGCTCTCCTAATCGAAAAGGTTAAGCCTGTCATAAATCTTAAAAGTTAATTAAAACTAACAATTGCTTTAGGATAGCCAAAATCTCCCTCACAAGAAAACTCCGAAACTATAATTTTAGTTAAGTACCCAAACTAATTAAAAATTATTCAGGCAACTCGGACTGCTTTATACATAACTAGGGTCTTAGCTACTTGATTGACATCTATTAGTAGATATTACTAATCTGACACGTTAAGTGCCTTCCAAGTAAAGCTTCGTACTTTGGGAATGTTAATTAAATCTTTGGATTATATTTTTCAAAAACCCTGCTTTGGCTACTTGGGAACGGAGCTTTTGAAGCCGTATAAAATCGCAGATATATTTATGCTACAAAACCGTTATCCTAATAATTGGGACGCTAAAATTAAACTAGAAAATAAACCAATTTAAGAAATAATAGAGAGTTATTTTTACATAACCGACTATACTAAAACAGTATGATACAAGTTATATATCCACCTGCATTGTAACGACTTATATTCAGTTACTGTTTACAATAAAAATGATTGCTGTATGCAATTGCTGATTAATCGCGATGAATTTCGATTTTATTAACTATTGAAAGCATTAATACCAGTTACTGTATAAGACTTTATCTGCAGGGATTTTGTGGGTTCTTTTATGTATTCCTGTAATTGCAACTAAAACCCTTGCCGCGAAAGAAAAGTGAACTACTTCCAACTTAGCATAAGCTGTCAAAAAAACAATTCAAATTAACTATCATGTTTACCAGATCTTTATAAAAAATCCCAGTGTATTAGGCTTTATCAAGTTACACGCTGAAAATAATATATGTTGTGTTATGGTGGATAAGATTAATCGAGAAATGGTGATGATAGGGAAGGACCAATTGCTATTATGTAGCAATACCGATGGCAGTATAGCGGTTATGTAATAAACAGAGGACTCTCGCTCAACTGTGTGTTTTGTCACCGTCCGAATTCGAAATCATGTTACTTCACGCACTCGGCACTACAGCATAAGATTTCACTAAAACTGTAGGTTACCCGCACTAATGGTATTTATTGTCACCATTGCTAAATTGTTCAATGATGACGTAACATACCGCCCACCAAATTCATAGAATTTTGAAAAGGAGGGAAGTAGGTTGGGTGAAGGAAATCACATGGGATTTGGCCTTGCTAGGAAAACAACTAATGAAAGATATGGTGGTACACTACAGCGAGCGATATCACTAACTATGCAAAAAAAATATATATGTAAATAAACAAATATTAAAAATAATATACTACCATACATGTAAGAAATGTGTATATACATCTAAGCATAAAACAAATTAAAATACTGGCAACAATATATGTACATATATTTTTATTCAGTAAATAAATATTCATTCACTTCTTAGGATATCATAAAAATATCATTTACTTGAACAAGAATGGTGTAAATAGAATGTTCTCATTTCTAGCAATAACTTGTTAGTTATAAATTTAAAAAATTAGTAGTATGATATTGTAGCGGGCTACTACTACCGCGTTTCTTTAACTTAAAACAAGTAATAACAAACGTCTTTATTACTTACTGTTCACAAGTCTAATTAACAGTATATGCCTTATTTATAGATGTTTTCAGTCCACTTAACAATGAAGCACTACTACACTAATGAATTGACAAGCACTAATATCCTCTTAAACTAACTCCTCTACCATAAGTCCATTAACCACTAACACAACTATTTATTTATACACTTCTATTTATTTATGTATACTACAAGCTGCATGTACATTAGACACAGCATATCACATTTATGTACACCTTTAAAAGCTCAAAACTACTACTACTTTACAACGTTATAATTTATATTCGACATTCTAGTATAGACTGACCCTTGCATTCATTAGCGGTCTTATATATACTCTGGATTACAAGGATGACTCATGCTCCCGTAATTTCTAGAAGAATTCTGGAATCCTTGAGAAGGCGCTGTGCCCCGAGCGTTTGTATGTTTGACGGGTTGCCTAATAGTGGATCGCAACACTGCCCCCTCTTTAAAACTGTTACGTCTCGTAACTGTAAATCCATCTTGACGCCAATTCGATGACTGGTGACGGTATCGGCAGCTATCTTCTCTGGTGCATCCACCGCGTCGTTGGAAGTAACAGTCAACACTCTTTTCCTGGTCTTGGTAGGCAACCGGTTGATAACAACAAACAAGAACCTGGACGTTGGTTCCCTGGAAAACTATTTCTAGTATATTTCGGACTATCCTCCAGTCTAAGCGATCCAGTTCACAGCCCAGCTTGGGCACCGCTAGTCTCGTTACTCCATTTTCCATCATCTGCGCCTTAAGATTTAGCAAAGCTTCCCATAGATGTCCATAACTAGGTCTCTGCCATGAAGAATTTTTGGTGACCAGATAGTAAACATAACGATTTTTATCTTGAAGGACCAAAGATTTTCCTACAGTTGGCTGCTGTTGTACTAATTCATCCACACATCCAAACTTTTTCTTGAAAACAACAGCTATTCTCCTTGACATTGCCAAATCTTGAGCTACGCAATGTGCAAGGAATACTCTTCTGGTGCTCTAAACAGATCTTGCTGTTTTCAACAACAACGCCAAATCTCGCTTTAGCGGAACCACCATACGCCGGCATAAAGCTCTCAAAATCTACATTTGGCTCATGATTAATAACTTGCCGAACACCATTATCATTATTCGAGTCTTCCTGGTTGTTGCCAGCGTAGGATGTTAAACGGTCAAAGTGTACCACTTTCGGTTTACCACGAGGGGATCTTCTGATCCGGTGCACTACATCATTAATCCTTTTTAACACTTCGTACGGCCCTTCCCATTGTCTTTGTAGTTTTGGCGACAATCCACGTTTTCTTTGTGGATTGTACAACCACACTAAATCTCCAGGTTGATAACCACCTTCTTGTGCTCTCGTGTCATATTGTGATTTCATTCGATCGCTTGCTGCCTGTATATTCTTTCGAACGTTTTCGTGAATACTATTTGATCTTTCACGAAGCTTACTAACGTAATCTTCACCTGCGATCTCTTCTCCAGGTTTAAATCCAAACCGAAGATCACATGGTAGCCGCAATTCACGTCCTAGCATTACGCAAGCGGGCGAGTACCCTGTGCTGTCATGTAGCGAAGATCGGTACGCCAGTAGGAACAAATGCAGATATTGGTCCCAGTCTCGTTGATGTTCAGAGACAACTTTGGCCAGGTACTTCCCTAACGTCCTGTTCATTCTTTCAACCATTCCATCCAATTGAGGATGAAGTGGCGTGGTTCTAGTCTTCCTGATTCCAAGATGCTTGCAGACATTTTGAAACAATGCTGATTCGAAGTTTCGACCTTGATCGGAGTGTAATTCCAACGGAACTCCAAACCGACAAAACAACTTCCTGACTAATACATCTGCAACCGTCTCGGCTTCTTGGTTAGGTATAGCATATGCTTCCGGCCATTTGGTAAAATAATCCATTGCAACCAAGATGTATTTATTTCCTTTCTCTGATTCAGGAAACGGACCAGCTATATCAATGGCTACCCTCTCAAAAGGATTCCCCACGTTATACTGTCTCATTGGGGCTTTCCGTTTTGAGACCGGGCCATTTGCAGAGGCACACAATTCACATTTCCGGCACCACTCCTTCACATCATCTTTGCAGTTCAGCCAATAGAATCTTTCTCTCACTCTCTCGAGGGTTCTTTTCACGCCAAAGTGCCCTCCGGAAATACCATCGTGCAAGTGCTGCAACACTTCCGGCACTCTGCTTTTCGGCACTATCACTTGAAGTCTCTCAGTGCCATCTTCAAATTCCAGGCGTCGTTTCAAGATTCTATTTTCCATCATCAAGGAGTCCCACTGTGCCCAGTATGCCTTCAGGCTCCTACTTAAAATACTAATTTCTTCCCAAGCTGGTCGTTGTCCTCTATTTTTCCACTCAATAATACGTCCCAATTCGGCGTCATTTTTCTGGTCTTCTCGCATTCTTTCGGGTTGCCAAGTATCATCGGTTACTGTCATTCTATGGATGACACTTATTTTCTCTTCCATCTTGGAGCAATGATTGCAGTCCACCGGACAAGGTCTCCTTGACAGAGCGTCTGCATTCCGATGGCTAGTTCCTACACGATGTTCCGTATCAAAATCATATTCCTGCAGCCGCTCTATCCACCTTGCCACTTGCCCCTCAGGATTTCGAAACTGCAATAACCATTTCAGTGCAGCATGGTCTGTTCTCAACAGGAATTTACGGCCGTATAAGTACTTATAAAAGTGCTCTACGGATTTGACGACGGCCAACAGCTCCTTCTTGTCACACAATAGTTCCTTTCTGGCCGCGACAAGACCTTGCTGAAATACCCAATAACTTCTTCTTGTCCGTCCTGCACTTGAGAAAGGACGCCTCCTATAGCTGTGTTACTGGCATCGGTTTCCAACACAAATTTCCCCTCCATCCGTGGATAACTCAAAATTGGTGCTGTAACCAGTAGCCGTTTTAGTTGTTCAAATGCACTGTGGCAGTCGTCATTCCAATCATATTCTTGTCCATCTTCGGTTAATTTCGTTAACGGTTTGGCAATGTTGGCAAACCTAAGTATAAAACGTCGGTAATATGTGCACAATCCTAGAAAACTGCGTAGTTGGTGTATATCTGCTGGTGTAGGCCACTCTTGTACCGTTTTTATTTTGTCAGGGTCAGCTCTTATTACGGTCTCTGAAACGACATGTCCTAGGTATTTCACCTCTTTTCCAAATAGGTGACACTTCTTGGGGCTCAATGTAAGGTTTGCCCCGCGTAATCTTTGGAATATCTCCTCTAGGTTTTTAAGGTGTTCTTCAAAAGACCGGCCTAACACTATCACGTCGTCTAGGTACACCAGACATGTTTTCCAGGACAGTCCACGCAGTATCGACTCCATCAATCGTTCAAAAGTAGCAGGAGCATTGCATAATCCAAATGGCATGACCTTGAACTGCCATAATCCAGTTCCAATTGTAAACGCAGTCTTTTCTTTATCGTTTGGCTCCAAGCCTACCTGCCAGTATCCGCTTTTCAAATCCAAGGTCGAAAACCATTTAGATCCGGATAGAGTATCTAAGGTGTCATCGATTCTGGGCAAAGGATAGCTGTCTTTCTTTGTCACGTTATTAAGCCGCCGGTAGTCTACACAAAACCTTGTCGACCCGTCCTTTTTCTTGACAAGCACTACCGGGGATGCCCATGGACTATTCGAGGGTTCAATCACTCCCTGTTCTACCATATCGGTGATAATTTGCTCGGCTTCCTTACGTTTTGCCAAAGGAAGCCGCCTGGGGTGTTGTCTTATCGGTTGCGCATCTCCAGTATTGATCTTGTGTTGCACAACATTCGTCCTTCCTTTCTCACTATCATCCAGTGCAAACAACCTCGATATCGTCCGACCAGTTCTTTTACCTTACCCAGTTGGTCGCCATTTAATCCTTGACACGAGGGTATCAACATATCCAGCAATTTCTGTGAGCAACCGTTGGTTGGTTTATTTTTCGTGTCGTCCACACAACGTTTAATATGACATACTGGAATGCAACTTCCCACAATCATGCCTTTCTTCAGGGTCACTGTATGGGGATTAATGTTCAGCACCCTTACTGGTACCATATTTCGAGACTTTATCAGCGTTCTTCCAATCAGAAGTCCCTCCTGACCCATTCCCGATTCAGTTGCTTCCATCATGCATACTTGTCCTTCCCGGAGCGTACCATCCGGGCGTCCCATTACTATCATTTCCGCCTTCTCGGGTATTTTCATATCGCAAATCATTCGAACTTGCATCGTTTGGTTACTCCTACCTTGAAATGGAATCTCATCATCATCTATCCAAAGCACATTTTCTTTCATGTTTACATGAAACCCATATTCTCTCATGAGATCCATTCCCAAGATCACTTCTTCTGTAATTTCAGCTACCAACACTCGATGATTAATTAATTTGTCCCCAATTGTCAACATAACGGCAGTCTCTCCGTGAGAACCAATCTTCTCACCACTTCCCGTTCGGAGACACACCGATACAGGTAGCACTTTTCCACGACCAACCAAATCTGGTCTCACAATAGTTCTTGTCGCTCCTGTATCCACAAGTAATTGGACAACCCTACCATTAATTCTACCATCGATATAAATGCCGTCCAGACTTTCCACCGACGATGCAGCACGGATGATAATCTCCGGGGCACTACGCTGTGCTGTCGAAGTTCGCCCCCTTACATGGACCAGCTTTGGCACAAACCGGTTGTTTCTTTGGTTGAGTACAGCGTCTCTGCATATGGCCAACTTCACTGCAGCTCCAGCATCGTAGACGCCATCTCCGCGGTCGTTGTCTTTTCAGCCTTTCCGCCTTTCGCTTTTCAAACACACGGTTGATTATTTCATCTATGCTGTCCTGAGCTTGACCAGGTTCCTCTAAGGCAGACCGAGCTTTGCGACTCATCCTATGTGATGTCTGCTTAGCTGCTTCAAATTCAAGCGCATGGGCCAGTGCATCATCTAACATTTTTGGCCGTGCTAATCTTAGCGCTTGCTGTATTTCGCCATCTTTAACGCCATCCACAAATGTTTGTACAGCCAGTTGTTCGAGAAAACTCTCTGGTGCCGTTGGATATGCCAATCTAACTAATCTGGCGATGTCAGCTTCAAATTCTTGCAGGCTTTCACTTGTCTTTTGCGAGCGGTTTCTAACTTGTGCATGGTAAACCTGTTGAAGGTGAGCATCTCCATATCTCATCTCAAGCTTTGATGTTAAGAGGCCGTAATCATTCTGCTGGTGATCAGGAATCGTTTGTAATATGTTAAGGGCTTCCCCCCGTAGGGCCACTATCAAGGAGATAGCCTTCTCTTTGTTGCACCAACCGTTGGCTATTGCCGCAGCTTCAAATTGTTTCAAATATGTCGGCCAAGGCGTTTTACCATCGAATGTGGGTGGTTTCACTTTAAATTTTGACGGTATTGACTCGCTTTCTACCATGCTTCTTATTTCTGGAATGTTCTCATTTACAACTTGATTTGCTATTTCAAGTGGACGTGTTGTTATTGAAATCACCTGTTCTTGCAGCCTCATCATATCTTCTTCCATTTTTATCAATTTACTGTCCAACTTTTGCTCAACTGCTTTTACCTGTTCAGTGACATCTTCTTTCAATGCACAGGAACTTGCTATTAATCTTTGTTCTAACGTGGCCGTCTTTTCATTCAACTCTTCCATTTTTATCGCGTTTTCACTAAACCGTTCTTCTATTTTCTTAGCATTTTCACTTAACCTTTCGGTAAAGTTTGTTTCCAGTTCAACTGACCTTACTACGTTTTCATTTAGTGTCACTTGCATTTCGGATTTAAAATCCTTAAGAAAGTTCATTAAAGTTTCTGCCTCCATTTTCCTTCGATTTCTTGTAACTGGCATATACAAACTACTTAAATGTCTTTAGACTTGTGTTTTAAATTAATCACTATAAACCCCACACAGGCTGACACCAGTGTAGCGGGCTACTACTACCGAGTTTCTTTAATTTAAAACAAGTAATAACAAACGTCTTTATTACTTACTGTTCACAAGTCTAATTAACAGTATATGCCTTATTTATAGATGTTTTCAGTCCACTTAACAATAAAGCACTACTACACTAATGAATTGACAAGCACTAATATCCTCTTAAACTAACTCCTCTACCATAGGTCCATTAACCACTAACACAACTATTTATTTATACACTTCTATTTATTTATGTATACTACAAGCTGCATGTACATTAGACACAGCATATCACATTTATGTACACCTTTAAAAGCTCAAAACTACTACTACTTTACAACGTTATAATTTATATTCGACATTCTAGTATAGACTGACCCTTGCATTCATTAGCGGTCTTATATATACTCTGGATTACAAGGATGACTCATGCTCCCGTAATTTCTAGAAGAATTCTGGAATCCTTGAGAAGGCGCTGTGCCCCGAGCGTTTGTATGTTTGACGGGTTGCCTAATAGTGGATCGCAACAATATTATTGCGATGTTAAACCAAACTCATAATGCTAAAGGCTTTTAGTTTAGTTGGGTATTATCATATGTTCAGTTTTAAATTAAAAGCATAAAAATAAATACCTATTAATCAATAGCCAGTGCAGAAGGTCAACCACCTTGACGACAGATATTATTAGCTCTCGCGCGAAAGCATTAATTATTGCTAATAAACTTGATCCTTGTAGTCAACCGTCTCCGAACGTTTACTGTAAATAAACAATAATTTAAAAAGAAACAAAAAAAATAAATGAACGTAAGTAGTCTTATACTGCAGAATAACTATGTATTAAATAAAACGCTTATTCAATGCTTCTAAACGGTCTGCTTCAACAGTTGGCATATTGAAATGACGAGGTTCCATTTCTTTTTGTGCCAATCTACCTTTGTGAAAATCTCCCTTAAGCTGCTTGCACATGCAGATATCGGAATCCAAATCATTAGAAACAGTTTTTCAGTTGTTAGACTTGGATAAATCACACAGGCGGCCGAATAAAACCGTCGGTCGCGATAAGAAATCAATTTATCAAATTTCATTGTTGGCTGACGCTGCCATAAGTTCTGAAATAGGAAATGCGGGTAAACAAATAAATAATACTACAAGTTCCACATACCATCAGCTGGCTACACAGAATATAATTTATTATCAAATATTTGAAATATTCGATATTCTGGAAATGACATCCCATTAAGAAAAACACACTCGACCCATCATTGAAGGTACTTAAAACAGGAAGGAAAAGACGGGCTACGCTTATCTAACTTATAGCGCAGAATACCACTACACATCTTATGTATCCCTACTACAACTTGCTGTAATTATGACAGAGAAGACCTGCTCTTTGTCTAACGTAATAGGAAAGCCTTGTGTGTTTAAAGTTGCCTAACTAACATATTTTTTAATATAATGCATACATGGTCGACTAACTACAGAATTTGAGACGGGGCAACTGACCCGTTACACTACCCCGTCACCATATGAAAGACTCATAGAAAAATTAAGAAGAGTACAACTAGAAAATAGGTCACCCGAATGGAACATGGGGTTACAACAAAGCTATCGAGTAAGCAAATTGTATAGCCATAACCAAAAAGAAGAAACCCGTTCCAGCAGTTATCTTATCAGTCACTAATACAACCACATTGCCTTATAAAATATAACCTAGGTATCCGGTTTTAAATTTTGAATATGCCGAACGCCAATATCTTTTCCTTTGTCATTTCTAAGACGATACGTAACCGTAGCCGTTTTTCCTATAACTTTGCATTTCACATATTTTGGTGCAAGTTTTTGAGAAAATCGTTCAGCTGTTTTAGATTGGGCCATATTTCTTTTCCAAACTATATCGCCTTTTTTGAATTCAAACGGACGTCGACGTAAATCATACCGATGTTTGTTTGAAAAGCTTCTTTATGTATTTTTGAGAGTTCATTAACATCTTTTGTTAATTGTTCCCTAGATTTTATTGTGAATTCTTCATCGGAAATATTTGATAGTCTACTGCAATATTCATCAGAATTTAAAATAGATCGAACAAATGTTAAAAACGCTGGTGTAAAACCAGTAACTTCACTTATAATATTTCTCATAGCATGGGCTTCTACGTCGCATGTTCGATGATTGTCGTTTACGTAAGATCGTAAAGCAGTTATTATCACTCTATTTGTTCTTTCGACTAGATTAATTTGTGGATTGTAGTTAGCAGTGTACCAAAGTTTCTGAACTTTGTAATCCGCAAGAAGTTTTTTGAAAGCTGTTCCTATAAATTGACAACCATTATCGACTGTAATTATTCGAGGTACCCCATTTACTAAAAAAATTTCATTTTCTATGTATTTGACAATTAGAGTAGATGTAGCTTTACATAATGGGTGTATTAATACATATTTAGTAAACCAGTCATGTTCTACCAGTATATACGTGTATCCATTAGTTGACCTGGGCAGTGGTTCAATAACATCAATGGAAATCATCTGGGGTGCGTGCTTTATGTCTCTTTCTTTTCCCATTAACCCTAGAGGTGCTTGTGTTAAACTTTTAGTAGCTTTGTAGGAATCACATTTCTTTGTATAGATTAGGATTTCCTTTTTCATTCTTGGCCAATAGTAATTCCCAAAATGAGCAGTTGTAGGAATGTCATGATGTTGTCTTATAGTCTCTTGTCTATATGCTCGTGGTAAAACTTGTTTCTATTCATGAAAATTTGATACAAGATTTTGCGTATTTGGTATATACTTATAAAGTATTCCATTTTCCACTTTACACATTGGAAAATTATCTGGGTTTGATTCCACACATTGAGACATTTTAACATACCAATTGTCCAATTTTGCATTGTCAACAGCTATATAGTCTACCTCGATTGGTGCTCTTGACAAGGCATCTGGAACAACATTAAATTTTCCTTTGCGGTAGAAAATTTCATAGTTAAACGGTGATAATCTCATACTCTAACGCTGAAGTCGACCTGAAGGATTCTTTAATGTATCTAACCATTTTAACGAATAATAGTCAGTTAGTATCTTAATGATGTTTCTTCAATGTATGGTCTATAATTTTTCACGCCAAAAAGGACGGCAAGTAATTCTTTTTCAGTTGCGCTATAAGCTCTTTCGGTTTTTGTTAATGAAATGCTCGCATAAGCAATAACTTTCTCATTATCTTCTTCATGTTGCAATAGCACAGCCCCTACAGCTACATCCGAAGCATCTGTCTGAATTTCGAAAATTGATGAAAAGTTAGGACTAGCTAAATTGGTGCTAAAACTAGTAATGTTTTAAGATATTCAAATGCTGCTTGTGCGGCTTGTGTTCATTCAATGGCTTGTTTCTTCGAGCGTCCTTTTATGGTTAATAGAATTTAATCTACCAGTTACGAAAAATCATTTATGAACAGGCGATACCAAACTGCCATACCAAGAAATCTTTTAAGTGCTCTTATATTGGTAGGAGTTGGAAAATTAAGAATTGCCTCAATTTTCTGTGGATCCTTTCTTAGACCATCCCTTTCAATCACGAAACCTAAATATTGTATTGAAGGTCGGCAGAATTTACTTTTTTCTAGCTGCATAGTTAAATTTGCATTTTTAAGGCTTTATAAACTTCTTCCAGTGTCTGTATGTGTTGCTTAAACGTCGGTGACAAAATCATGACATCATCAAGATAAACAAAGACGTTGTCAAATTTCGGCCCTAAAATATTATCCATTAGCCTCTGTAACGTTTGAGGACTATTCCATAAATCGAACGGTAATACCGTGAACTCGTAGAGTACCCTTCGAGGTACTGTAAATGCAGTCTTTTCAAATGACTCCGGTGATAATTCAATTTGCCAGGAAGCTTTCTTTAAGTCAAATGAAGACATATATCTAGCATCCCTAAATTTATCGAGTATGTCATTAACATAGGGTAACCCATATGCATCTTTCTTTGTCACTGAATTGAGTTTTCTTCCATCGAAACAAATTCTTATTTTATCACGTTTCTTTTTCACCATTACTATCGGCGAGTTCCTAGGAGATTTTGATTCTCTAATCACACCTAATTGTAGCATCTCATCGATTTCTTTATTTAAAGCTTGTAACATTGGAGGTGATAAAGGATAGTAACTTTGTTTTATTGGCATTGCTTTTCCGGTATCAATCGTGTCTATCGTTTGGTATGTTCTGCCCAACTTGGGACCACCAATAGTTTTATATTTGTCTATTATTTCTTGTAAGCTACGTAATTGGTTTTCATCAAGATCTTCAGTAGAATTAACAATTTTTGCATTATTTGCAGTTAACGTTGAAATTTTTTGACATTTCTGAACAACATTATATGTATTGTAATCGAAATTAGTTTTTAATTTAAATTTGCGGGAAACATCTGACCCTAAAATAATTGTAGTAGTTATATTTTTTGAAACAGTTGCAATAATTGCTTTAGTGACTCTATCTATTGTTAACGGTAGTTCTACGAAACCTGTGGCTTGCTGTATAGTATCATCTGCTGTTGGTAGTGTAGGTGGTAAATTGGAAGGCTCCAGTGACAATTGAAGCTTATTAAATAGATATAATCCATGGTTTCCTAATACTGTCTGTGTTGTTCCTGTAACCAGATGAGCCAAAAGTTCTTCAGACTTAATTTGTATATACATATAAGGAAGAATACAATAGAAAAAGAGGAAAGCGTGTATATAGGGTTTGTAGATCTGGAAAAAGCATTCGACAATGTAAAATGAAAAAAATTGTTCAAAACCCTCAAAAAAATTGGAATGAGTTATAGTGAAAGAAAATAGTACATAGCTTATACAAAGAACAAATAGCAGTAATAGAATTAGAGCAGCAACGTGGAAAAATAAACATTAGGAAAGGGGTGAGACAGGAATGTGCCCTATACCCATTAATTTTTAACTTGTACATTGAAGAGGCAATGAATACTGTCAAATGCAGGAAAACATTTGGAATTACTATGCAGGGACAAAAAATTGATATGCTTAGATTTGCAGATGATATAGCGGTATTAGCGTCTAGCAAGGAAGAGTTAGAAGCTGCTCTTAATGAAATGGAAACGGTTCTAACAGAGGGATACGGTATGAAAATGAACAAAACTAAAACTAAAGTACTATTATGCAAAGGAAGGGGAAAAAAATCAAAAACAAGAATACAAATATGTAACACGAACTTACCGGAGGTAAAGGATTTCTGCTACGTTGGAATAACGCAAGATAGGAAAAGCACAAAAGATATAACACAAGGATTAGCACAAAGTAGTGCTACATTTAACAAAGAAAGACAACTACTGTGTTCAAAGACAACAAACATAGAAACAACGAAAAGATTGCTTAAAACATATGTGTGGAGCACAACACTGTACGGCTGTGATGTTTGGACAGTAGGAGAAGTGGACAAGAAAAAAGTAGAAGCCTTTGAAATGTGTTACTACAGACGTATGATGAAGATATCATGGACAGACAAAGTTAATAACGAAGAGGTACTAAAAATGGTAGAGGAAAAAAGAAATATGTGGAAAACGGTAAGAAATAGGAGAGATAGGATGATAGGCCACATACTAAGGCATGAGGGAATAGTGCGGAATATATTAGAAGCAGAGATAGGAAAAAAGAGAAGAAGAGGTAGACCTAGGTTAGACTACTGCATACAGATAGTAAGAGATGAAGGCTGTAGGAGTTTCAGGGAGATGTGTAAGCTAGTTCACAATAAAAATCAATGGAGGTACCCTTCTAACCAGTCTCAAAATCGATAAATTAATGACGAAGAAAGTAACTGCATTAAACATGATGATTATTATAAGCAACTACAAGTATTGGTTGGGCAATATTCTCGATTAATGTAAATTGTGTGAAAGGATTTACTGGAAAGCTATTAATTTAGCAAACATCTAAGTGTTGCTGATCTTGGCAGCCACAGGCTGCGTAACCCAATTCACTGAATCTCAGTGAAATAGGGCATAAAATTATAGAAAACAATAGAAGGGGAACTGAGCTGTATACATGCTGTGAGAAAATTTCAGGGAACTGTGTAACCTAGCTCAGAATATAAATAAGTGCAGGTACATGTCCAACCAGTTCTAAGACGGAAAACCTAATAACGAAAAAATAAGCGCAGATAAATCTGATGATTATTATAAACAACTACAGGTGTTGGTTGTGAAATATCTGAAACTAATGTTGATTGTGCGAAAAGATGTATTGGAAAAAATATTAAATCGGCAAATGTTTAAGTGCTGGGGAACTTGGCAGCCACAGGTTGCTTACCTCCCTTCACAACTATTGAATCTTGGAGAAATAGAGTATATAATTGTAAAACAAAAGAAGGAGACCGAACTGCATCTAACAAGAAAGAGCGGTGATGAAAGACAACAAACATAAAACAAGAAGAAAATTGTTGAAAGCAAATGTGTGGAGCACAGCACAGTATGCCTATGAAATTTTTTTTTATAATATTTATAATATTTATAGTATTTATAATATTTATAATATTTATAATATTTATAATATTTATAATATTTATAATATTTATAATATTTATAATATTTATAATATTTATAATATTTATAATATTTATAATATTTATAATATTTATAATATTTATAATATTTATAATATTTATAATATTTATAATATTTATAATATTTATAATATTTATAATATTTATAATATTTAAAATATTTATAATATTTATAATATTTATAATATTTATAATATTTATAATATTTATAATATTTATAATATTTTTTATAATATTATAATATGTGGTTCTAGGATGAACACTCATTGATGGTTGAAATTTAGTATTTTTATGCGGTAAATAATTTATTTTATGTATCGGTTGTATATTTTGAACAATTTTTGTTTATTTACTTAATTAGGTGAGGTATTATTTTCAATAAAAGTGGAGGTGTTTGGTTGTTTTTCGTTATCAATTAACATTGCTAAATTTTTTAATCTAAACGATTCTTGTAATCTTTGTGCAGTTATTATTAATTCTTCAATTGTATTTACAGGGAAATGAGTAAGTGGAGTTGTGAAATCTGGAATTAAATTTTGAACAATATACTTATTCTTGTCGATTCTAACGATAATTCTAAAAATGGTGTTGGTGGTTAAATACATACAGGTAAAACCCACTATAAAACAATTATAAGCATCACTTTTCCAGGCAAGACTTGCATATAACGCCAATTAACATAATAAAGAGCTGCGCACGCTCGACCATCGGCATAAAAGGCGAGGGAGGCATGTTCCAGTGCATTAGTCGTCAAAGTATCGTCGAGTTTGATTAAAATTACAAGTCAAAGATGGATTTTTCGTGTGTTGACGTTACAAGTGATGTGCGAGTACCACAATTAAATATCAACCAATTAGTTGGTAAGACAACCTATAATTTAGGCGATTTTCCTCTAAATTCTCACCACCATATAATAGAAGTTGGTTTTGATTTATATGGTGGACTTCAACCTGTCATCCAACTTATTTGCTGTAGTGGTATGTGTGCAGATTCTACGATAACACTCTCATACTTCGATTTGAAGAAATTGTGTACTTTTCAAGTGGAATTTCGAATTCGCCAATTTGCTCAAGACTCAAAACAAATTAGATTAAATGGTTTGACTACTGGAGACGACGTTGTTGACATACAATTGGATCAAGATTTCAAATTGCAGATGAGCACATCCTTTAATAGAAGTATATGGCTGTTGAACAATTTTGAAAAAGAGAATTTATATAATATGGAAATTACGAAAGATCGGAATGTTATTGTGCTACCTGCGTGCGAGTGCATCAAGCTATTAAATTTGCGAGAATTAATTTGTTTTAAAATGGCTGAGTTAAGGTGTAGAAACTTTCTAGAATTTAACGAGAAATTTGTAGGTGATATAAAAAATGTATGCAGAAATACGACGGAGGAAGAAAAAGTTCAAACGTTATTAGAGGAAGAGAGCCGTGCCAGTATTTCTCTGTCTAATGATTGCAGCAATTTAAATTACTTGACAGTGTTGGAAATTGTTAAATGTTACCCCATCCATTACTTAAAAGATGCGACTGCAAGGCAATCACTTGCGCAAATGTTTAGAGATTTGGCTATCCCAGATTCGCCAGACTCTGGTTACCATAGCGATTTATATATGTTATTAATACATATATATATATATATATATATATTATTATAAAACATTATATTTCTTGATAAAGTTTGTTTTACATGTTTGTATCGTCCACACTAGCAAAAATTATTAATAGACGTATTAAACTATCTTGTTTTTATTTTTAGGTTTAAAGTGGTGTAACCCCCAGATAATAAACACATCATACCGTATGTCAACAAAAAAAAAGTTGTAGGGAAATTTAAAGACAACTTTAATGTGGGTCTAGTATTAAAATTTGTTGGTAGTAAGGCTAAGTCCTACTGTATTGTAAGCGAAAATAACAGGATTAAAAAGATTAAAGGGGTCTCACGAAGTTTAGTTAAGAATATTAATGTAGATAATTTTAAGGACATTGTACATTGCGGAAGATTTAGTTCTAGGAAATGAGCAACCTTCGAAAGAAAATATTCAAGCCTGTCATTTCCAAAAATATGACTTAGAAGTTATTTAAAATTAAATTGCTTTATTAGTAAGTATCCTGTAGACAACAAGTTTGGTATTCCCTTAGTAAAGGTTTAAAGTGTTTTATTAAGTTTTTGTTTATAGTAGCACTGCATCTTCTACCACACGACTTGAAACCAATTTGTGTGCGTGTGCTACCACCTTTTTGAATTTTTAATATGCACGCAATGCGATTGTTGATCCGTATAACATGGAAGACGTTTTCGATGTTTCTACTAACTGCATTCGCAGCATGGACGATGCGAACCGGATGCATGCATTGGTGCTAAACGTACTGGACGAGTAGCAAGGATTGGCAATAGATGACGTCATTTAGTTCCCCGCTGAATCCTCAACTTCGTTCGGCCGTCTTCGAAAACCTTCGGTTTGCATTCTATAGGGAGCATAAAGCAGCTACGCAAGAGCAAATTTTTTAGTTTATAAGTTAGTTCGCTTGCAAGTTATACCAAAGTCATATAGTGCGAATTCAGTTTTGTACTAAAATGGTACCTGCAAACGTTTTTAAATGCAACTCTTGCGGTATTTCCTATACCTGGAAAACTGCTACTAGCGAAGATGGTGTAAAGATGGTTAGCACAGAGTTTAACAACCGTATGGCTAGCTATCGCATAAAGAACACCAGGGTCGACGATGGAGTGTCCGAGTTTTTTTTAACACAAAAAAAAATGGTTGTAACATCTTCTAGTATTCTGGAAAATATGTACGAGATTTTAAACGAAACTATGTAAACACCGACTTTATACCCAATTAATAAAATTAGAGTGTCGGCCGAGGATGACAAAAGGTACATCATTCCTAATAGTACAGCAACTTACGCATGGAGGGCATAAATATATAAGATAGTTGCTATATTTGTATATATTTTATTTTGTTGCCTTGTACAAACAATTAAGGTAGGTCAGTAAACCGCTATTAATTGGCTTGCATTTAGCGTACTTTCTTTCTGTAATTAATGCATTTGTTTGGAGAAGATATACACTTTTAAAAATGAAGTTTGTATTTCCCTAAATACGTAGTCGAGGACGTACTAGAAAGTACCTTGCGTTATTAATAATCTACAAGCAATTATACGTCAATTTCTAATGCACGGCATTGAAATATATTTCTTGTATTTTTCAAACATATAGCCAATAATATAATTATTAAAAAGAAAGGTTTACATCGCTTTCACGCGTACTTCACATGATCGTAGAGAAATTAGTTTTGGAAGCGAAATGTATTTTCCAAGTACATATTTAGCATTGACTATATAATTACGTTATGACATGCTTAGTAATTAAAAAAAATGTTAAACCAGAAAATTGATAACTGTTTAAAATGTTAAAAGTCATGGTTTTGAATATTCTAAAAAAAGTACATTACCGTTTGAAAATGGTTTTAAATATTAAACACTTATGGCTCATAAAGGACTCATTTCTAAAACTCTGGCGGTTTTAGATTTTCAGAAATGGTTGGTTAAAGCATATGTCATAGATGAGCAAAAAATTTAGAGGCTTGGAGCCTTTAAAAGTGTAACTTCGTAAGAGGTGGTCTGATTTTAAATCTGTTTGCAGATTCGAATTCTGCGTAAAATTCTAGACTAACTTGATGTGTCGTATGTCTAAAAAATTTATATGGACAGTCAGATATCTCTACCAGCAAAAAATCTTAAAATGAGGGTAGTTCCCTGGTGGGTGATGCTATCTGAAAAATTTAAAGAAATTTCGGTAGCTGAGAAAATTCTAATATTAATTGATACCAAACAAGATAAGTTTATCGCAAAAGATGCAATGGCTAGTCGAAGAAAACTATTTGTTAGGTTTGCTTATAGAGCAAATCGCAAAATTTAGAGGTTAAGGACTTTGCATGGGGTGGTCCGATTTTAAATCTGTTTGCAGATTTGGATTCTGCGTAAAATTCTAGATTAATTTGATCTGTCGTATGTCTGAAAAAAATTTATAAGGACGGTTAAAAATCGCTACCAGCAGAGAACCTTAAAGTGAGGGTAGCTCCCTGGGGGATGCTGCAAACTAAGAAATTCTTAGAAATTCGGGTAGCTGAAAAAAATCTAATATTAATTGATACCAAACAAGATAGATTTATATCGAAAGATGCAATGGCTAGTCGAAGAAAACTATTTGGTTCAGATGAGTGAGGAAATGTGGATGCTGGAGGAAATGTGGCGGCAGTTTGTCACTAAATTACCCACTTGTACAGATACGTTACTGGTAGACTTTAGAGAATGTTGCGAAGGTGTGTAAAAAACCAATACGTCTTGATGGGCATGTACGGTTCTACGATTATACCTCGCGAAAATACAATAACTACGTTAATTAAAAGAGCTAAAAAGCTTTATTTTGGATGCAAACTAGATCAAAATAAACCTTGGGTGCCCCGTATCATTGCGCAACGTGCGCTGTGAATTTAAGAGGATTGGTTCAACGGTTCCCATAAGTCAATTGTCGGTGGAGAACCTAAAGATCATGTTACAGATTGCTATTTTTGTTTGACGAATCTATCTGGAAAGACACCGAAGTCGAAGCATACTGAACAGCGCTCAAACCTGTAACAGCTTTTAAACCAGATTTTTACAGGCAGAATTAACCTGTCCTCAAACGTCTAGAATCATATATACTTGATGATGATAAGTATGCTACTGAAGATAACATTGTTAAACTAATGATAGAGCACGCGCATCCTGATCTCCAACCATTTAATATAGGCACTCCACATTTACTTTCAGAAGATGACCTTTACCACTTAGTACAGGACTTGAACTTGTCAAAAGCTAAAGCCAAACTGTTGGCATACAAGTTGCAAGGTTAGAATCTATTACAAAGTGACCGCGCATTCTTCCACAAATTGGAGACGTGAACAAGATCTGCCTTATTTTCTGAAGAAGTTGCTTACAATCTTTTACATAAAGGAAGTGCCAGGCAAACTTATTCATTAATTTTTTACATATATTAATAATTGTTGAAGTACAATACATTGGAAATAGTGATAATTGTAAAGAATTTGCAATTGAAGTTACTGAAGAAATCTGCGAAATGCGAAATGAACACAAAATAGTTTACGGAAAACCGAGACACGCCTAATCACAAGATTCAATGGTTAGAGAATTTTTAACCGGGTTTATCATCAATAGATCTTCAGTCTTGGAACTGATTAGACGCGTACCCTCATTGTTCCCTATTCTGAGCTAACTTACACATTTCCCTGAAATTTCCATAGCCTGCATCTTTCACTATCCGCTTACAATAGTCTGATCTATATCAACCTCTACTTATTTTTTACAATCTCTGCTTGTACTATATCCAGCACTATTCCCCAAATTTGCCTTAGGACATATCCTGGCCTTCTATTTCTCCTATTTTTTTGTTTTCCACAGATATTTTTATTCCACTACTATTTCTATATTAACTTTGTCCATGCTATCATCATCAAACATTTGAAGCACAACATTCCAAAAGGCTTCTACCGTTTTTCTGTCTGATTCTTTTACTGACCCTATTTCATAGACGTATTGTGATGCGCTTCACACATATGCTTTCAATAATTTTCTCCATGTTCCTATGTTTGTTGTCTTCGAACATAGCCGTTGCTCTTTCTTGTTAGATGTAGTTTGATTCCCTTTCAATTATTTTACAGTTTTATATCCCATTTCCCCGATATTCAGTAGTGTGTGAAGGGGTTAAGCAGTCTGCGACTACCAAGATCTTTCAACACCAGAACATTTGCCGAATTAATAAATATAATATAATATAATATAATATAATATAATATAATATAATATAATATAATATAATATAATATAATATAATATAATATAATATAATATAATATAATATAATATAATATAATATAATATAATATAATATAATATAATATAATATAATATAATATAATATAATATAATATAATATAATATAATATAATATAATATAATATAATATAATATAATATAATATAATATAATATAATATAATATAATATAATATAATATAATATAATATAATATAATATAATATAATATAATATAATATAATATAATATAATATAATATAATATAATATAATATAATATAATATAATATAATATAATATAATATAATATAATATAATATAATATAATATAATATAATATAATATAATATAATATAATATAATATAATATAATATAATATAATATAATATAATATAATATAATATAATATAATATAATATAATATAATATAATATAATATAATATAATATAATATAATATAATATAATATAATATAATATAATATAATATAATATAATATAATATAATATAATATAATATAATATAATATAATATAATATAATATAATATAATATAATATAATATAATATAATATAATATAATATAATATAATATAATATAATATAAGATAATATAATATAATATAATATTCCGTTTCTAATTACTTGGTATCAGAAACTTTCCTGTTAGCTTTCAGCAATTCATTTAATCTTTTTTACAATCTTTTTTGGTTACCGTTATCTTTTAGTTTCTCAAAGTGCTTTTCTCGGCTACTTTTTTTCAAAATTTTAAAACTTTATAGTTACGATATTGTGATCAGTGTCTGTATCTGCTTCTGGGTAGCTTCTGCAGTTCTTTACTTGATTCCTAAATCGTTGTCTAACAAGAAGATAATCTATCTAATATCTTCCTATATTTCCTGACATCTTTCACGCGTTCTTCTTCTAACATGATGTTGAAATAGTGTGTTTGTGATGGTTAAATGGTTTTTACCGCTACTTTCCCACTCGTTTTTCGTACCTAAATCAAATAAACCGACAACCGCTCCTTTCCCACCTTCACTTACCTCTACATTAAAATAACCCGTAATTATTAAATTTTAAGTATCTGGGTATGTCTTTGATATCTTTGTAGATCGCTTTAACTTCTTGCTCACTGTAGCTAGAGGTGGGGATGTATGCTTGTATTATTACTGTAATTACCGGTTTAGATTCTAATTTAACAATGAATACTCTTTCGTTTTTTTGTAATTAGTTTTATACACGTTGACCTATCTTTTTTCGCATAACTATCCCCACACCCGAATTTCCTGCTTCTGATCCTGTATGAATTACCCTAAAGTCATTCGTCTCTGGCCACTGAACTCTACTGATCCCTACTATGTTTAATGCTAACTTATCCATTTTAATTTTCAAGTTCTTTAGCTTACCTACTTGCTTCACATTTCAAACATTCGACGCTCCGACTCGCAAAACGATCACAACCTCCTAAGTAATCTCCTCCCGGAGATCCGAATCGGGGAGTATTTTAGCTCAGGAATCTTTGTGTACTGAATCAGGTAAAACAAAAATGGTTTGTCAGAAATGCTGTAACAAATACTGGTTGCTTGGTATTATTGGACAGGCAGCAATTATTGGGTTATTGCTTATAGGTGTCGAATTTTGATCGTTTATTACTCTTTTGTGTCCAGGAACCTACACACGGAGTTCCCAATATATAGAAATCTGTACAAACAATCGATATTTTGGTTTAGATTAAAATGGTGTACCATATAACGAATAATCAGGATCTGGCATTGTGTGATTTTATTTGATTTTCAGACAAATTGCAAATGATTTACTTTACCCCGGTGATGAAGGTAACTATCAGTTTTAAAAAGGAAGTAAATAATGTATTTTTGATATATAACAAACTTATTCTTGCAGATTCAAGAGATTAAACACAATAAAAGAATTTTAAAAATTGACAAGTCTGCCTAAAAATTTTTTTTGTTTGTATATTAAGCTCAATAGAGAGAAAACGGTTATCCAGCCTGATTTTTCTAGATAAAGGGAGCAATATCAGATTTCACCGAGCTGCTAAAGACTCGTTGACTACAAAATTAATTCGAAGATACTTAGATAGCATTATACATCTGAGATTCTTACCATTAATTAAAAAATAGACATTTCAGTCGTGTATTTTGACGTTAAAATATTTAGGTTTTGACAATTTGAATTTTCCTAGTTAACCTTAGCTTGAGATTTAAATACAAATTTTTGCAAGTATTCAAAAGAACATATAGTTGCCAAACGCAACTCGAAAAAAATTGAATAAACGTTATTTTTATCAAAATCAAAACGATAATTTCTAAAGATTTTATTGGTTGTAGCAAATATAAGTTGTGCAAACAGTCAAGTTATTTATATTTCAAAACAAATTTCTTTCGTTGCAATACAATCACTGTAAATCAGTTGTGCCATAGATTCTGTCTGCATTTAAAATACTTAGAATTATAACAGTTTAATAAATTAAGCTTTAAATGCAGAAGACAGGCAAAAAGGTTTTTACCAAGCAATGTTCAGATGTGTCAAATGCCCTTCTCGCACAGCAAAGTACAAAAAACCACTTATAAATCGTGTTATATAAAAAAATAAAGTACGTGCTTTGTTGGGTGACATGCTTTATGAATTGTTTTCACAATGTCAAAGTTTTAGAAAAAGACAATGTGCTTTATGCTCGGGTACCCATATGGCTTTTGTATTATTGTGTTCAATTTTGTATAATTTATAGCTCAATATAGCTTTTTGTTTCAGATGGAACCGTTGATAACAGTACAAAACGCGCGTGTACTAAACTTACCTTTAAACGATGTTCGCGCATCTGCAGGGGAAAGGATATCAGTGATGGTATCTGCCGTGGAGGAAAATGTACTTGCAAATAAACTTCATTTCCACGTGATGCTATTTTTAAGGTACTAAACATTTATGTCTTAATATTATGCAAATATAATGTAGAACTTCTAAGTGTTTAATTCTTTTCCTGTTCGGTATGGGTTTGTATCACTAACTTGGTTTTGTAAATTCCATTAGTGAAATTACCACATCACTCCTATATATATATTGCTATGTATTAACTGGAACTCTTGTGCCCCGGCGTTGTGCCGTCCAGTAAAAACTTGATATGATAACGCCGTACTCGGTATCAATGGCGTTTTCTACTTATAACTCCACCTCTCTGTGTTTTCCTAATCAAATTTCACTCCCACTAGTTTTATTATTCTGCTACGGCTAACTTTTATTTTGAATTATAAAATGAAGTTAATTCAATTCCATATAATAAAAACAAACATCATGCACAGGCTTTGAAAATTATTAAAATACACTTTTCAATCAATCAATATTGTAAGTCTTATTTATCTCAAAAATCATTTCTCTGCAATCAATCTAAAGTCACCAAAACTATTCCCTTATCAAAGAAGCCTGAAATGTTTAAAACCCCTTTATTATATTACGTACTTTCAACGTATGCAGTTTGTTGCTGACTCTATTACACAAGTTTATCTTAATTAGGCAAATTCAATATTCAAATTTAAACAGAAAAAAAATGTCTTAAAACTAATAGGATCTAACCTGCTTTGTTTACTTCGTGCTTCTTTATTCCTTTCTCGCAACTCAAAATTGTACCAAGATTATCGACGCATCCATTATCAACCAACATCAATTAGAATTTTCCACGCATTATTATACCATCCATTTGGATCATTAACATCGTATTCGAAATTATTCTCCACCAATTCGGAATTATTATATACCCATTTGAAATATGATCTACTGAATAATGCACCCTTTTGGAATTTCGAAATTATTATCAGCCTCGAATTATTTTCGTCTAACTTAAATTTATTACCGTCAGCCTCCGAATTATTATCGTCAAACTTAGATTTATTGTCATCCGTCTCAGAATAGTATCGTCAAACTTACATTTACTATGCTTACTTCCAAATACGCGTGCTTCTACTGAAAAATATCATTGTTTGCATTACTTAAATTTACTAAAGCTCTATATACTAGGTGTTAAATATTTGTTATTTACCTAATGTATGAATTACCTATTTTTATGCTAACTATGCGTTCTATTGTTATAAGATGTGTTAATTTGCGCCGCTTAAAACTACTTATGCTCTATATACAGGGTGTTAAATGCTTACTATTTACAAACTATCCCAATTACTTAATTTTCTACTAAATAAATGCAGTTTTCTGCTTCCTATTATAATTTATGGTTACTAAACGACCATTGCTATAAAATACACCCTTAAACAATCACTTATCACAGCAATATATATATATATATATATATATATATATATATATATATATATATATATTGTAGTGGTTTTAAAGGGCTAAATCTACGTATAAACAAGGTAATTTCAATCACCCTGTATAGAGGAAACAACCAGAATTTACGTGCGAAATTTATTTCATTTACTTCATTTTAAAGCAACAAGTATTACCATAATTTTACAATTAATGAATAAAAGTTAGT
The DNA here is from genome assembly GCA_036346225.1 of Platerodrilus igneus. Classification (NCBI taxonomy): domain Eukaryota; kingdom Metazoa; phylum Arthropoda; class Insecta; order Coleoptera; family Lycidae; genus Platerodrilus; species Platerodrilus igneus. The sequence goes on along the minus strand of JARFIW010001350.1, from coordinate 68,557 downwards.
TAGGTTCGTAAAGAAAATAAATTTTAGAAGCCAATGCAATTTATTTATTAATTTAATGGGGTTTAATTGAAAGGGTCATTACATCTAATACGCATAAAAGCATGAAAAATCGATAATACCAAGGTGAAACGCTTTGCTAACACATAAACAGCCGTTGAATATAAAATACCTTAAAAAGTCAACTCTTAGAAATGTGTTAAAACGTCGGTTAATTGAACACCTGCATGTTTTCGAAATGTCAAGTTCCCCTAATTTGTATAGATAACAAGCAAATTCTAAAGAATATTGGTTAAACGACAGTCGGAAACGCACGTATTCAGTCCATATGGAGTAAATTTGAAACGCGGACAGGAATATCGATTTCTTCTACTCAAACAAGGTTAGAAAGAAACATAATATGCATAAGACAGGAACAGCGTTAATATAGGCGGGATTTTTAAGATCTCCACCACCATTTCCACCTCCACCTCCACTTCCACCTCTACTTGCACCTCCACCACCACCTCCACCTCCACCTCCACCTCCACCTCCACCTCCACCTCCACCTCCACCTCCACCTCCACCTCCACCTCCACCTCCACCTCCACCTCCACCTCCACCTCCACCTCCACCTCCACCTCCACCTCCACCTCCACCTCCACCTCCACCTCCACCTCCACCTCCACCTCCACCTCCACCTCACCTCCACCTCCACCTCCACCTCCACCTCCACCTCCACCATCCACCTCCACCTCCACCTCCACCTCCACCTCCACCTCCACCTCCACCTCCACCTCCACCTCCACCTCCACCTCCACCTCCACCTCCACCTCCACCTCCACCTCCACCTCCACCTCCACCTCCACCTCCACCTCCACCTCCACCTCCACCTCCACCTCCACCTCCACCTCCACCTCCACCTCCACCTCCACCTCCACCTCCACCTCCACCTCCACCTCCACCTCCACCTCCACCTCCACCTCTACCTCCACCTCCACCTCTACCTCCACCTCCACCTCTACCTCCACCTCCACCTGCACCTCCACCTCCACCTCCACCTCCACCTCCACCTCTACCTCCACCTCCAACTCCAACTCCAACTCCACCATCACCTCGACCTCCAACTCTACCTCCAATTGTTAGCTTTATTTTTATTATAATTCCGTCGTGTAGGATGTAAATAAATATTGTTTCTTCGCAGCTACTCAAATCTCTTGGAAGTTTTCAAATCAAACTGCCTCTTACTGATTTAGAGACCAGCATTGCTCTGTATAGAATTTCTTAGGAGATCCAAGTCTCTAAAGATTTTTTAATACAGACTGTCCTCTAGCAGCTACTCCTATTTTTAAATTTTTGTCGAAACCAATTGTTAAAGGAATTTTTAATATACATCCGTTGTGTAAGAAATCATTTAATATGGTTTTTTCTAAGATACTGAAATATTTGAAAATTTTTAAATCCCTCTATCTACTACCTCTATTTTTAAATTTTTGCCAAAACCAAATGTTAGCGGTGTTTTAATATAAATCCATTGCTAAACCTATTAAATTATATTGAAATTTACAAAAGAATTATGGTGGTCACAATAAAAATATCTACACGCTTTTTACTACTCCTATCTGATAAACATATTGTGTTTCAACTTTGTTCCAGCAAATTTCTTAAACGCTTTTTTTGAATTACCCCGGATTTTCTCCTATCGATTTAATTAAGGCTGTCATCTACTGTCAATACGTCACAGACATCATTTTTGATTATGTCACAACTATCAGTCTTAACCCAACTTAACATAGTCTAACCTAAGTACGTGTCGAACACCTGGTATCACATAAACAATTAATGGACTTCTATATTTAACTACACCACCGTCTTTCGACAACCTAATGTAGCGCCGCCAAACAATGGAAACGCAATAAATTAATTAATAATAATTGTTGCTGTTTAAAAACGTTTAACCAACAAAGCGTGGACCAAATAGAACTTAATTTTTAAGTACCAAGTTAAACACAAAAAACTGTCCTTTTCTTATATTTGTTTGGTGTGGTTTTAGTTTTATCTAATTTTATCTGTAGTTTAAAATTCAAATCAATGCCCAAGTTTTCAATCTCCTTTTCTAGCTAATAGCTGAATACATAGAGACCGGCGAGATTTTTGTTTTGCAAAGTGTATCGAAGTTTGTTTCTATACATAAAATCTTTGATTCCATAAACGACCAGATCCACTCCTTTGTGTAATTCTTGCAACTTGTGTAGATCTTTTAGTCGTGACTTTCCAACTATGTCCCGCATACGTAACTTATGGGCTTGTTTCCTCTTGTTGGTACTAGAGGCAATTCTGATTCTCCCACACAATATTATGTAGTTGAGTGTCCACCACCTTTGGGAATATATGACCCTTATCGGTTGTAAGAGTCTTGGTTTTAAATTATCCGAAAGGTTCTCTTCTAAGTAAATATAACGGGATACTCACTGTATACGCCTCAAAACATAGCAAGTAAACTAATAAATATTTTATGAATTGTTTTCACAATGTCAAAGTTTTAGAAAAGACAATGTGCTTTATGCTCGGGTACCCATATGGCTTTTGTATTTTGTGTTCAATTTTGTATAATTTATAGCTCAATATAGCTTTTGTTTCAGATGGAACCGTTGATAACAGTACAAAACGCGCGTGTACTAAACTTACCTTTAAACGATGTTCGCGCATCTGCAGGGGAAAGGATATCAGTGATGGTATCTGCCGTGGAGGAAAATGTACTTGCAAATAAACTTCATTTCCACGTGATGCTATTTTTAAGGTACTAAACATTTATGTCTTAATATTATGCAAATATAATGTAGAACTTCTAAGTGTTTAATTCTTTTCCTGTTCGGTATGGGTTTGTATCACTAACTTGGTTTTGTAAATTCCATTAGTGAAATTACCACATCACTCCACCAGTAGGGGTACTTATTGTTTGTATTCAGCCTTATCCGCTTAGTTGTTTCCCTGTAGGCATCGAGCATCTTCTGGCTAATGGTATTAATGTCCATATTAGCTAAATTTTGGAAGTAACTCCTCCTCAGATCCATGAGGGTCTAGATGCGCTTTGCCCTTCCACATTCAGTAGGACAAACCCGTGGTCGCTAACGGATTCCACCTTCACGACGCACCATGATATGCCCCTGGCGGTTATTCCCGCTGAAACCATTGTGACGTCGATATACCCGTTGTGTCTCACTAATGTTGGTTTCAACCCATCATTCATAACCACCAGTTCTAATACGTTTACTAGCTCTAACGCTAGCCTTCTTCTTTTGTCTGTTCTTTCACCTCTCCACCACGGGTTTTTAGCATTTAGGTCCCCCATGATGATATACTCCCCATGGGTGTTTCGTGCTGCTGCATAAATCTCATTTATGTTGTCTTCAAATTGGCAATGTAGTACCTCCGGGTGGAGAATTGGGGACGTGGCCGCAAGTAGAGCGGCCATTATTCAAATTATAGTGGCCTCAAATTGGTCGGTTCTGTGGCGTAGTGGTATGTGTGTAACTACTACGCCCAAGGTCCCGGGTTCGAATCCCGACACGGTCCGCTTGAAAAATGTTAGGCGAGCATTTTTTACAAAAATACGCCCTCGTTCGGATGAGAGGTAAAATGGAGGTCCCGTGTGTGAGTGTTGTCACGCACGTTAAAGATCCCTACCTTACTTGAAACAGCAAGGGTTCGGCAAAATTCCAAATTTTTTGGGTAAAAAAAACTCGCTTCCTGACTGTAGTACTTTTGGGTGGAGCATTGGAAAAAAAATTACATGTCTTCAAATTGTTAATTACTGCAGTTGGGGCTGATGTAAACGGAGAAGAGGGTAAAACTCTCTGTCTCTATACCGACAAAGCAGTCTCCCACTTAGTCACCGCTTGCGCCTGCCTACACTTAATGATCATAGCCGTTCTCTTATCGTTAATAAAGGTGACTTTGATTTTATTCATATGTTAGGCTCACTAACCGCTATAAAGTCACACTCGTTTTTGGTCGCAGCTACCGCTGCCCAATCGTAGGCAGTACGGCTGTGGTTCGCATTAATTTGTAGAAGACATTTTTCTTTGTCCACTGCTTTTATGAGTGCTATCACAAATGAAAATAAATAACAAATAACAAATATGTGTACATGATACTTTGCACAAAAACATTCACAGTTAATCTACTATGTGTATATAAATAAACTCTAATAAAAGTCTAATATGTACAGACCACTCTTGATATCACAGTATTTCATACAACTAGTATCACAGATAGTGTCTCACTTTTTGTTGCGGGAGTGTATCTCTGTCTCTCTTGGCAGATGCCAAGGCGGCTATGAATGCCGCGCATCCTCCCCTCCCGTTCTGTGGCCATCTTGACCGCATAGGACGCAGTGTAATTCACCTGTGCACTCTATAGCCATGTGGCCTTCCATACCACATTTCGCACATGCCCTTGATCTATCTTGCCTTCAACAATTGGTCTTCATGTGGTTAAAGCCCCAGCATCTATAGAACCTGGGTAACCTCCACACGTTTCTCAAAATAGCACATCGTTAGCCCTGTTCTGATATTCTCCTTAAGCAGTCTATCGGCATCTTTTTTATTGATGGTTAAAGATACGACCTGCGTTCCTCTAGATCCGGGTCGAAACTCTCCTAGTATATAATCATTCCCTTTCAGGCTTCCTATTTTTTCTTCTATGTTCTGCAACACTTCCTCTTTTTCCGTGGCCATCTCCATTCCCCTGATATTCAGGACATATTTATCGCGTGTGGTACCTAGCTGTCTGGCCACAATATTGCTGTCTTTGACTTTAAGGATCTCTCGACTCTTTAAGTGCAGCCTCGTTCTTTTTGCAGTAAAAAAATTTTCAGTGACAATTTATTAAAACGCAGTATCTTAATGTGTATTTGCAGAATAGTGAAATTCTGGTTGTTTAATATGGTAAACTTGGCAGGATGTTAAATATTAAAAAAACTTTCAACTATAAACTTAAAGGTTTTAAAGACCATAGATTTTTGTTATAAATTTTTTTTTCTCGCTTGCAATGTTGCAAAATAATTACCTTTTATATGGAAATGCTTGCAACAAGTTTTATTAATTAATATAATATGCAACGTTAAATTGTTCTTAAGATGCAATATAAAACTGTGTCGTTAATAATAAATTCTGTAAAAAATATAATTCAGCAGCTATTTTTATAATAAAATAAGCTTTGCTGACTAAAGTTTTAAGAAAATTGCAAAATCTTTTTTTGCAGAATTATGTTAAATTCTTCGCAGACTACAATAAGTTATGTAAAAAGTAAGCCAAAACCCTTAAAATAACTTAAGCACTTTCATGTATAAATTATAAGTATTATTGTGTTATCAATTCGTTTCAAATAATAAACCTTTTGTTTTTGTAAGCTCATTAATCCAAGTACAAACGATAGCTTAAATACTTTAAAGTTCAGACGATCATGCCACGTGGTTAATGACGCCGCTTCTTTGATAGAATTTAGTAAGTTCATCTTATGGGCTTGTATGTGACATCACACCCTAGCTGCTCAAAAACTACAATATTCCTACTGTCGACAACTATATTACAGAGGATATCATTTTATTGGCTCAGTTAAATGAGGTATTGTATTTATAATGCCTTAAAAGCAATTACTCGGTTTGTTAGGATTTCCACTTTTTGTCCTTAGGTGAACTATGTAATTTATACACAATTGAGTATTTCCTAAAATTACAGTAGAAGTCATTAATCACCTGCATGAAGGACTCCCGTGTACACGGGTCAATAAAAGACCAGGGGAGCTATCCTTGGTAAGTGATTTCTATTGAGTATACGTAAGTCAATGAAATGGTATTCTTGACTGGTGAAATAGATACCTATAATAATTGAAAAGGACTGTAAACAGGGAGCAGTGTTGATCATTCGGTTTTCGGTTTTTCTAACCTCAATTTGCTTGTGCTGTGACATCATTGTATATATATATATATATATATATATAAAATAAGATGTATCCGTAAACAAACTCTTATGAAAATAATAAGAGCTATTGACAAATACAAATCGGGCTAGTAGTTATATAGCCATTAACAAAACATTAGTTTTATTACTTCACAGGAGAGGAAACATCCACTGACCGACGGTTTCGGCTTGTTAAGCCGCATCAGACCAGATTAGTTTCCAAATAACTTGTCCTTTATATATATATATATATATATATATATATATATATATTGCTATGTATTAACTGGAACTCTTGTGCCCCGGCGTTGTGCCGTCCAGTAAAAACTTGATATGATAACGCCGTACTCGGTATCAATGGCGTTTTCTACTTATAACTCCACCTCTCTGTGTTTTCCTAATCAAATTTCACTCCCACTAATTTTATTATTCTGCTACGGCTAACTTTTATTTTGAATTATAAAATGAAGTTAATTCAATTCCATATAATAAAAACAAACATCATGCACAGGCTTTGAAAATTATTAAAATACACTTTTCAATCAATCAATATTGTAAGTCTTATTTATCTCAAAAATCATTTCTCTGCAATCAATCTAAAGTCACCAAAAACTATTCCCCTTATCAAAGAAGCCTGAAATGTTTAAAACCCCTTTATTATATTACGTACTTTCAACGTATGCAGTTTGTTGCTGACTCTATTACACAAGTTTATCTTAATTAGGCAAATTCAATATTCAAATTTAAACAGAAAAAAAATGTCTTAAAACTAATAGGATCTAACCTGCTTTGTTTACTTCGTGCTTCTTTATTCCTTTCTTGCAACTCAAAATTGTACCAAGATTATCGACGCATCCATTATCAACCAACATCAATTAGAATTTTCCACGCATTATTATACCATCCATTTGGATCATTAACATCGTATTCGAAATTATTCTCCACCAATTCGGAATTATTATATACCCATTTGAAATATGATCTACTGAATAATGCACCCTTTTGGAATTTCGAAATTATCATCAGCCTCGAATTATTTTCGTCTAACTTAAATTTATTACCGTCAGCCTCCGAATTATTATCGTCAAACTTAGATTTATTGTCATCCGTCTCAGAATAGTATCGTCAAACTTACATTTACTATGCTTACTTCCAAATACGCGTGCTTCTACTGAAAAATATCATTGTTTGCATTACTTAAATTTACTAAAGCTCTATATACTAGGTGTTAAATATTTGTTATTTACCTAATGTATGAATTACCTATTTTTATACTAACTATGCATTCTATTGTTATAAGATGTGTTCATTTGCGCCGCTTAAAACTACTTATGCTCTATATACAGGGTGTTAAATGCTTACTATTTACAAACTATCCCAATTACTTAATTTTCTACTAAATAAATGCAGTTTTCTGCTTCCTATTATAATTTATGGTTACTAAACGACCATTGCTATAAAATACACCCTTAAACAATCACTTATCACAGCAATATATATATATATATATATATATATATATATATATATATATATATTGTAGTGGTTTTAAAGGGCTAAATCTACGTATAAACAAGGTAATTTCAATCACCCTGTATAGAGGAAACAACCAGAATTTACGTGCGAAATTTATTTCATTTACTTCATTTTAAAGCAACAAGTATTACCATAATTTTACAATTAATGAATAAAAGTTAGTTAGGTTCGTAAAGAAAATAAATTTTAGAAGCCAATGCAATTTATTTATTAATTTAATGGGGTTTAATTGAAAGGGTCATTACATCTAATACGCATAAAAGCATCAAAAATCGATAATACCAAGGTGAAACGCTTTGCTAACACATAAACAGCCGTTGAATATAAAATACCTTAAAAAGTCAACTCTTAGAAATGTGTTAAAACGTCGGTTAATTGAACACCTGCATGTTTTCGAAATGTCAGGTTTCCCTAATTTGTATAGATAACAAGCAAATTCTAAAGAATATTGGTTAAACGACAGTCGGAAACGCACGTATTCAGTCCATATGGAGTAAATTTGAAACGCGGACAGGAATATCGATTTCTTCTACTCAAACAAGGTTAGAAAGAAACATAATATGCATAAGACAGGAACAGCGTTAATATAGGCGGGATTTTTAAGATCTCCACCACCATTTCCACCTCCACCTCCACTTCCACCTCTACTTGCACCTCCACCACCACCTCCACCTCCACCTACACCGCCACCTCCACCTCCACCTCACCTCCACCTCCACCTCCACCTCCACCTCCACCTCCACCTCCACCTCCACCTCCACCTCCACCTCCACCTCCACCTCCACCTCCACCTCCACCTCCACCTCCACCACCACCTCCACCTCCACCTCCACCTCCACCTCCACCTCCACCTCCACCTCCACCTCCACCTCCACCTCCACCTCCACCTCCACCTCCACCTCCACCTCCACCTCCACCTCCACCTCCACCTCCACCTCCACCTCCACCTCCACCTCCACCTCCACCTCCACCTCCACCTCCACCTCCACCTCCACCTCCACCTCCACCTCCACCTCCACCTCCACGAAAATACAAAAATAGATCAGACAAAACAGGAAAAAATAGATAAAAAGCCATAAAATGGAAAATTATTAGCAGTACAGGAAAGCTAAATAACAATGGATTGATGAAAAGTGCATTGAGGTACAAACTTAGATGAAAATAGGAAAGACAGACAAAGCATACAAAGTAATTAAAAGAAATTTAGAGATATAAAACCATATAGCAAAAATATAAGGGACGCGGGACGAAACGTTATTATAGAAAATGTAGAGAAATTGGTTAGATGGCAAGAATATATAGGGAATTTAAATGAAGGAGAGGAACTAATAGCATGAAAACAGGAATCAGACATTGAAAATGATGACTTGGGATATCCTATACTTCGAGATAAGTTTGAATTAGCATTAAAGGGTCTGAAAAATGGTAAGGCGCAGGGTACAGATAACGTGCAAGCAGAAACTATAAAGCCGCTGGATAAGCAGTAACAGAACTTCTCTTCCAACTTGTAAGCTATATGTATGAGACAGGCGAGATACCCAAAGATTTCAAACATAACATCATAGTAACTATACCTAAAAAGAGAGGTGCGGATAGATGTGAAAATTATCGAACCGTAGGTCTGACAACACACGTGCCACAAATATTAACCTTAATTGTACAAAAACGAATGACAATCGAGCTGAAGAACTACTACGAAAAGATCAATGTTGGTATAGGCGAAACAAAAAAAAAGGCGTGAGCCAGTTTCCCTAAGACGTGTTTCAATGGATTGACATGTTTTACGATTTGGTATCCTTCTAGTTGGAAATTGTTCATGGTATCTGCGAACTGCAGCAGCGCCATTTCTCTGTACTTCACCATAAACTAACAGCATGTCTGTTTGTTCTGCAAATGTGAACAAGTTTGTGGTGTCTCCCATGATACAACAAATTAAAGTGTCTTCAAAGTACCAATTTACACAAAAGCTAACAGAACTAGGTACACATATTAGTAACTTACACAGTGTTTAAACATAGCAAAGGTAATACATAGTGCATACATAATCACCTGTCAAACAAATAAACGATATGCAACTGTTATAATGTAGAGCTTCTAATATCCAAGGCTATTTGATTAACATCGCATTTTGACATTTAGCTTTAGTCTTCAACATCAAGTAATAAATTGATTAATTTGAGACATATGTATAGTTTATACATATGCCAAGTTGTTACAGAGATATTAAAGGCATATGTTTATTAGGTTTATACCTATACACATGGGAAGTTCATATTAAAACTAAACGAATAAGGTATGTATCATAGGGCATCCTGAATGCTTCACCCCAATTAACTCGAAAACGGCTACAGATATCGACTTCAAACAAGAGTGACTTTTTTACTCAGAAATGTCAAAAGATTCTAACTCTGGCATTATAATTTATAAAAGCTTACACAAAAAAAAATATACCTCCCCCCCCCCCGGAATGGGACGCTTCTAATCTTATTATCGAAAAATGGATAAGCCTATCTTATTCGGCATAAGAACATGGGTAGGCAACAAAAATCTGAATAAAATATCTTTTGTGGTTCTTCAGATAATTAAAAAAACTCAATTTTACCTCGCTCCCTTAAAGGTGTTATAACTCCATAGGGGTACATTTTAGGGCATATGTTTATTAGCAGTTTTATGTTTATTTTGTGCTAAAAAACACTCGCTTAAAATAGTGCCGTGCAATTTTGAAACACCCTGTATAAAGGAACTTAGTTTAAATTTTATTTATGGATTTCTGGAAGCTAATTTTTATTAATCTCAATGTAAGTAACGTTTATTAGTACCAGTGTCTTTATTACAGTTGTATTACTTTTTAGCTATTGCCTTTGAGAAAGCATTAAATATATGCGAAAATTTAGGCCATAAAAAAGAGTTTTCTTTCACCCCAGCAGACCTAATACCCGCAAAAATAATTAATCAATTATATGTATATATATATATATATATATATATATATATATATATATATATATATCCATTTCGAATGGACCTGCACCTTGCCGAAGTTCTAAATTACCAGAACAGGTGAAATGGCTTGCGTGTTCAAATGAGCTAAAGAGCCAAACTACAGGTCCAACCAAAATAGTTGGGTCGTTAGTGAGGAACCAGACTAAGACAGGTCCCCGAAAGAGGGCAGCGGCTCTTTCGGTACTTAGATTGGCAGAAACCATAGGGGTCGGTATGGCAGTCTAAGACACACTACCGCGATGTGGAAAGCAACGGGAAACCACCACATTATCTCCCAAGTACACAGCGTACTTAAATTGTAACAAACATGATGGCATTCTCTGGGGTAAAAGATTCCGGAGTTAAAATAGTCCCCTATTTGGATCTCCTAGATGGGACTACTTCGGAGGATGCGATCGGAAAGTTAAAAGTAAGAGTCGGGAACACTCTGCGAGTTGGAGCGTGGAATGTTAGAAGTATGAAGCAAATAGGTAAGCTAGAGAACCTAAAAATCGAAATGAATAGATTATCACTAGACATAGTAGTATAGAGTATTCATGGTTAGATTAGAATCTAAACAGGTAAACACAGTAATAATACAAGTATACATGTCCACCTCTAGCTACAGTGACGAAGAGGTAGAAGCCATCTACAAAGATATCGAAGACATATTAAGATACTTAAAAGGACATGAAAATTTAATAATTACGGTGGATTTTAATGCCGTGGTAGGTGAGGGTAGGGAAGGAGCGGTAGTGGGTTTATTTGGTTTAGTCACGAGAAACGACAGGGGAAATAGGCTGGTAGAATTTTGCGACAAGAACAATTTAATCATCACAAACACATTATTTCAACAACATGCTAGAAGACGATATACGTGGAAGATGCCAGGAGATATAGGAATATATCAAATAGATTACATTCTCGTTAGACAACGGTTTAGGAATCAAGTAAAAGACTGTAGAAGCTACCCAGAAGCAGATATAAATACTGACCACAACATCGTAATTACGAAGGCCGCACTTAAATTTAAGAATCTGAAAAAAAGAACGGAAAAAAGGCACTTGGACTTAAAAAAACTAAAAGATAAAGATATTCAAGAAAAATTCGAAAAAAAGTCAAATGAATTGCTGAAGGATATCGGGAAATATCTGATAATAAGGAAGTAGAAACAGAATGGAATAACATTAAATCCAGCCTGGACATGGCGGCCAGAAATATTCTGGGGTATACACAAAAAGAAAGTAAGCAACCATGTATAACAAAGGATATCCTGAATTTAATAGAAGAAAGACGAAAATACAAAAATAAATCAGACGAAACAGGAAAACAGAGATACAAAGTCATAAAATGGGAAATTATTCGAAAATGCAAGAAAGCTTAAAACAATGGATTGATGAAAAGTGCAAAGAGGTACAAACCAAGATAGAAGTAGGAAAGACAGACGAAGCATACAAATTAATTAGAATGAATTTTAGGGATATAAAACCGTATAGCAAAAATATAAGAGACGCACAAGGAAACGTCATCATAGAAAACGTAGAGAAAGTGGGTAGATGGCAAGAATATATAGGGAATTTATATGCAGGAGAGGAACTAGCTGCATTAGAACAGGAATCAGACATTGAAAATGATGACTTGGGATATCCTATACTTAGAGATGAGTTTGAATTAGCAGTAAAGGGTCTGAAAAATGGTAAAGCGCCAGGTACAGATAAGGTGCAAGCAGAAACTCTAAAGGAACCATAAATATTTAATGACTCCGGCCGTGAAAGCCTCCGACAATATCAATAGAAAATGAGTTATGAAATTGGGATAAACGTATATGTTTATTTTATTTGTATTTTAATTTTGTGATTTCCTATAATTAATAAGTAAGATAAGATATATATTTTACATATATTGCTATGAACTGAAGCGGCTTTGACGTTGGGCGTCTATAAAAGATGAATGACATAAATTTCGTCCGTCGTCTAATTATTTCTGACTAGCTCTCTTCAAAAGAAAACCACTAGAATCAGACATCAGATTTATAATGATACAGAATGTTCTTTTACAAAAAATCTTTCAAATGCTAATTACTACATCTACAACAGTTTTTCTCTAACAAACAATATCTTATATATAACATATTCAACTATCAAAGAGTAATTTTGACACTGACTTAATCGATTTTATCAAACAATTTATTGTCCCCTAAGTAACGTATTATATCTATTTTAAGGACGAGGACGCGTATACGAAATTCTGTGAAGTACAGTATTGCCCGAAATAAACAGTACTGAAACTAAGTTGGCGGTGTTTTTATGCGTGCGCTGTCACACTCAAGTTAGCTAGTATAGACCTGTCAAGTAAACCTCAAACAAGTAATTAGTAGGGCCTAATTGTTAAAAATGGTGTTAAGTACAGAGGAAAAAGTGTTTCTGGTAGAGCATTATTTTCGTTCATACGGAATCGGCCGACGTAATGGTGCAAGTTTGCTATACGTGTCTGATCAATTCACACAAAGGTTTAATAAACGTTCTCCAAGTAATGCTGTAATTTTGAAGGTTATTGAAAAGTTTAGAAATACAGGTAGTGTATTGTGCCAATGAAAAGGAAACTCGGGGCGTCCCAGGACAGTTAACAACAACAATAACCATGAACGTGTTTTTGAGCAAATCTTAGAAAATCCGAAAGTCAGCCAGGCAAGGACAGCGTTACAACTTGATTTAAAAGAACTTCCTTTCAAAGAATCCTGAAGGAGCTGGGTACATTTTCGTATGTGATTCAGGTACATCAACATCTACATCCTCGGGATTATCGCAGTAGAGTGGAATATTGCGCCAGAATTCTTGCGTTACAGTATTAAAATCCTGAATTTTTGAAAAATGTTTGGTTTTCAGACGAAGCACATTTTCACTTGCCAGGCTATGTGAATCGTCGCACAAATCGATTTCTGGGCTTTGCCAGACCCGATGAGGTTCAAGAGGTTCCTTTACATAGTGAAAAAGTGAGTGTCTGGTGTGCTGTTTCCGGACACGGAATCATTGGTCCGTACTTTATCGAAGAGAATGGTAGGCAAGTCACACTTAATCAACAGAGGTACAGACAAATTTTAACACGATTTATTCCTGATCTACGTCAATTCTGTCGTGCACGTAACGGCATTTCGAAACCAATTTTTCAGCAGGACGGGGCAACTTGCCATACTGCTGCCGCAATTCGTCAATTTCTTCAAGAACATTTTCCAAGCAAATTCATATCACGATTTACTGACTTCCCTTATCCTTCACATTCTCCAGACCTCACACCTCCAGACGCATACATTTGGGGCATGGCTAAAAATGCCGTTTTCAAACGGGCACCACAAACCATCGATGAATTAAAGGATGCCGTTAGAGTCTTCTTCGCAGCCCTGAGACAACCCTTATTCAATAACATGACCAGAAACTTAGAACATCGTTATGAAGTCTGTCTCGAACGAGGAGGTGCACATTTAGAACATATAATAAAGTGTCAATAATATGTATTTTTTAAATATACAAAACAATTACAATTTCAGTACTGTTTATTTCGGGCAATATTGTACTAAGACGAAATTTTAATTGGCAATCTTATAAGTTTATAAAATGTAACAAAATTTTAGAGGACGTTGAAGATAATCGGATCAAAAAAATTATAAACGCATACCATGCTTTAAAAGCGAACCACCGTGGTATAAATAAAACCCACGAGAGAATAAAATCTAAATATTATTGGCCGAATATGAAAACTTCTATGCAAAACCTAATAAATGTAATATATTCTAGGCAACTAAATATGACCGCCATCCATTGAAAATCGCTTATTATATAACGCCCACAGCAACCAGACCTTTTGAAATGATTCATATTGATACATTTTCGGTGAAAAAAACAGATTTCTTACAATTATTGATACGTTTTCAAAATATCAGCAGGCATACCAAATTATTGCTATTAATTCAATCGAGGTTATGCAAGGCTTAATTAAGTTCTTTTGTCATCATGGAATTCCCTCCACAATAATGTGTGATTTAGGTACTGAGTTTAAAAATAATATTTTCGAAGAGTTGTTAAAATTGTATAAGATAGATCTACACTTTACCTCATCAGGAAACCCAAGTTCGGACGGTATTAACGAACGGTTGCATTCCACCCTACTCGAACACCTAAGAATCTTAAATAAAACGCACCCTTCCCAAAACATGAAAACCGAAATGTTATATGCCATATTAGGATACAATAATTCAATCCATTCTGTGATTAAATTAAAACCAGTAGAGGTAATCAATGGTCATATATCAGACGACGACCCCTTAAACATAGATTTAGATGCTAAAATCATATCCACGTATGTACACTCCCATAAACAAAAAACTAAATTGCTCTACGAATCCATAAACGAAAAACTAATTCGAAACAAAGACAAGGTGGCATCTAAACTAAATGAGCGGAATAAGAATGACCTCGCATTATCAGTAGAAGAAGCAGTAAGATTAAAAACTCCTGTGAAAGAGATATAATTTCGGAGATCGATTCTCTGCTGAAACAAAAATTAGCCAACTTGATACGGTGACTAAAACGTTAAAAACCGATAGTCGACCAAACATTAGATATCATTTTAGTGGCCTACAAAAGCCCGGCGTCGCCGTGGATCAATGTAGTAAGCGTAAGACTACGGATCCCAAGGTCCCGGGTTCAAATCCCGACACGGCCGACTGCTTGAAAAATGGTAGGTGAGCATTTTTCACAAAAATTACGCCCTCGTTCGGATGAGAGGTTAAGTGGAGGTCCCGTGTGTGAGTGTTGTCACGCACGTTAAAGATCCCTACTTTGCCTGGAATGGCAAGGGTTCGACAAAATTCTAAATTTCCAGGCAATAAAAAACTCGCCTCCTGGCCAATGTAGTACCTACGGATGGAGCATTGGAAATGTAAATGAACAGCCTACAAAAACCTCGTCAAACAGACCCCAGTTGTTCAAACTTCATAGATTGTGATTCTGAATAATGTTTCAGGATCACGCACGTAAGTGCCCAAGTAATCCTACGCAGTTTACAAACCAATCCAGGACTACTTCCAGTAAAATTAGGTACTGCAAAAATTCAAGAACACACCCACAAGTTGATACACTATTTTGATTCGGAACCTCTACTTCATGAAATGGATCGTTTGGATTCTCAAAGACAATATGTCCTTAACGCCATCTACACAAATCGTGTGTGCTCTATAGAATTAAATAATTATATTAAAATTCTCAATGCTGTGCAAACCATGGTAGAATCGAAAATGTACGAGATAGTCCCACGTCGAAAGAGACAAAAGAGAGGTCTAATTAATGGAGTTGGCTCAATTTTCAAAAGCATTACTGGCAATCTGGATGCCGATTACGGCGTTCGTTATGACAACATTATTTCCAGTCTGCAGCGTAATCAAAACAAATTAACGGACCAGATCTGAAATCAGAATTCTTTATCTGTAGAAATAATCGAAAGGTTTAATAAAACTATTCAAGGCATAAGTCACAACGAGGCTTCTTTGAGGGCCCGCATTATGCTTATCAAGAGAGAAATAAGGTCGTTGAAAAGTCTTTAGTGATGTCAAACGTCGTAAACCAAATACAGTATTGCTCGAAATAAACAGTACTGAAATTGTAATTGTTTTGTATATTTAAAAAATACATATTATTGACACTTTATTATATGTTCCAAATGTGCACCTCCTCGTTCGAGACAGACTTCATAACGATGTTCTAAGTTTCTGGTCATGTTATTGAATAAGGGTTGTCTTAGGGCTGCGAAGAAGACTCTAACGGCATCCTTTAATTCATCGATGGTTTGTGGTGCCCGTTTGAAAACGGCATTTTTAGCCATGCCCCAAATGTATGCGTCTGGAGGTGTGAGGTCTGGAGAATGTGAAGGATAAGGGAAGTCAGTAAATCGTGATATGAATTTGCTTGGAAAATGTTCTTGAAGAAATTGACGAATTGCGGCAGCAGTATGGCAAGTTGCCCCGTCCTGCTGAAAAATTGGTTTCGAAATGCCAAGTTACGTGCACGACAGAATTGACGTAGATCAGGGATAAATCGTGTTAAAATTTGTCTGTACCTCTGTTGATTAAGTGTGACTTGCCTACCATTCTCTTCGATAAAGTACGGACCAATGATTCCGTGTCCGGAAACAGCACACCAGACACTCACTTTTTCACTATGTAAAGGAACCTCTTGAACCTCATCGGGTCTGGCAAAGCCCAGAAATCGATTTGTGCGACGATTCACATAGCCTGACAAGTGAAAATGTGCTTCGTCTGAAAACCAAACATTTTCAAAAATTCAGGATTTTCATTCTGTAACGCGAGAATTCTGGCGCAATATTCCACTCTACTGCGATAATCCCGAGGATGTAGTTGTTGATGTACCTGAATCACATACGAAAATGTACCCAGCTCCTTCAGGATTCTTTGAAAGGAAGTTCTTTTAAATCAAGTTGTAACGCTGTCCTTGCCTGGCTGACTTTAGGATTTTCTAAGATTTGCTCAAAACACGTTCATGGTTATTGTTGTTGTTAACTGTCCTGGGACGCCCGAGTTTCCTTTTCGTTGGCACAATACACTACCTGTATTTCTAAACTTTTCAATAACCTTCAAAATTACAGCATTACTTGGAGAACGTTTATTAAACCTTTGTGTGAATTGATCAGACACGTATAGCAAACTTGCACCATTACGTCGGCCGATTCCGTATGAACGAAAATAATGCTCTACCAGAAACACTTTCTCCTCTGTACTTAACACCATTTTTAACAATTAGGCCCTACTAATTACTTGTTTGAGGTTTACTTGACAGGTCTATACTAGCTAACTTGAGTGTGACAGCGCACGCATAAAAACACCGCCAACTTAGTTTCAGTACTGTTTATTTCGGGCAATACTGTAATTAAACTTTATCAAATAATTTATAGTTTACTACAAGACATCGAAAATTCTATAATCTTCGCGAAATTAATTGTGCTCCATCCGAGCATTATAAAAACCGAAGAAATGTTTGTTATTTTAACAAAACTAGAGGAATTGCTTTTCCCAGGTCAATTACCTTTTAAAATCGAATACGGTAATATTTTACATTATAAACTATTAATAAAAATTCAATGCTATATCAGCAATTATAGAATTGTATTTGTTTTAAATCTACTAATCAATCATTCTCAATATTTTAATCTTTATCGTTTATACTCGATTCCAGTTCAGTACGATAATTCTAAATTTTATACTATTTTACCTAAGACAAAATACATTGCTATTTCTGATGAGTTTTATGCACAAACAAATGAAAGATGTTCGGAGATTTCGGATAATGCTTACTATTGCAAACAACTACCCCTGATCCCAAAGGGTAGCAATTACAATAGCTGTGAAATCAATTTAATGTATAATCAACAATAATCGGATGCTAATCCGAAGAAGTGACGGTCACCTCGCCACAACTATTTAATATTGGTGAAACTAATAAATGAATATTGACAAAGTCCTGGTCCTCAGAAAATCCAGGTCGAGTGTAAAACACAAAACAAAGTTAAAGATCTAGTGGGTACACACTTGATTATAATTCCAAGCGATTGCCAAATTACGGCCAACAAGAAAATTATATGTTATAACAAAAATGAATAGACCTATACAATGACGTTCTTTGAAATCGATATTGCAAAATTAGCTTTTTATAATGAAACGTTCGCTCCTCTTCAATTGGAAAATGTTAATTTGGATAAACTCAGGGATGCGAACTGGACATATCTCTATAGTAACTTTTAACTGGAATCTCAACCTGAGGTGTATTACCATAATTACGTAATTTATTGTATTATTGCTATCGTCCTTAGAATTGTTCTTTTCCTATATTATAAAAAATTGTGTATACGAAGAATGTCAAAGAATAACTCAGCAAGGAAACCAGAAGATATTCCCATGAGTCAAATTTCATCGTAGCCTGCAATTTGAAACTCGCACGGGAGGAATTATGTTACAAGTTGTTAGAAAGTGTAATGTACTTGTTACTAGACAGATCATATTTAGCTGATGTGCATGTGAATAGCTTTCTCCAACGGACGTGTTTAAATGAGGTGGACGAACTTTAGTCTGTAGTTGGAATTCAATGTAATAACACGCATTCTTATTATTTGTATTAAAAGTATAATTAAAATTGTTTTTAAAAACCGTTTTTCAAACTACCGAACCATAATTAGCTTCTAACTCAGCTACTTTACGCCTAATCGCACGAAAGGATTCACCAATAAAACCGGGTGCACCATCTACCGAGGTTAGCCATCTTCTAAGAGTAGTAGGGTGAGGTAAGTATTTACCAAAAGCATTTCTTATGTAATTGTTTGCAGCATTAGAATAAAGATTCAAAGTCAACGCAAAACACTGAAGCGCAAGCGGAAATGTTTTTGTCTGTCATTTTCAGTTGTCTCAACATAATTTCTTTCTGGGGCTTTGAAATGCTTTCCTGTGAAAAATTAACCACAATTACATATTGTTATGAAGAGTAACGAATTTACCTCTAACAAGTCTAAGCAGTCATTAGAAATTTTCTGTGATTGTTTTAAATGAGTCAACAAATGTTTCAATGTAACTACTTTTTTTGCAGTCGTCTTGTTTTATGAAGCAGATATTTAATTTTCTTATTTTTCAGTTTAATTGTCTTGCTAGCAGCCCGCCACATCAAATTAGCTTTCTTAGGACTCGACAAATCTTCCTTTTTAAAATCTCCAAAACGAATTTTTCTGCAAAACAAACGAAAGCGAATTTATAAGTATAATCATACTAAAATTAGGTCTAAAAATTGAATTAAGACATGATATCCGAGACACAAACGTCTTTAGATCAGATTTGCATTCTATTTATTATTGATTTTTATCACAATCAATATCTAATGATCTCTGAGATTACCAATAACCTTTTAGAAGTTACTTGGAAAGCTGCTGGCAATCCTATATCTTCAGATGTACCTCCGCAAAAATATATACATACATATTTTAACATTACCATTAAAAAAACAAGACGTATCACTTACGGTGACGTGCTGTGTACAAATTCCATTTTTGAGAGAACACTTCGATTAGTAGTTCGTGGCACTTTTTTTCCAAATGCTTGGGAAAATCAAAAATGCTGGGAATGGCATTTTGTGCAATTTTCTTTTCCCAACAAATATTAAGAAATGTCTTGGAGAAAATGCTTGCAACATATGAAGGTTTGTCTTGAATGTATAAAATTTTGCCGCTTTGTTGCTAATATCCATAATTTTCTCAGTTTCGTATCAATAGGGAAACCTTAAATTTACAGGCAACGCCGTGTATCATAAACATGACAATAGTAATGTATTATTATACTTACTGATAGAAAGAAACTAAAAGTTTCTTTGAATGCCTGTTCTGTACAACCATAAGCACAACACGATCGTAGCATCTTTGCGAATAATATATTAAAATACTAACACTAGTAAACTAAGCTCAAGAATTTATTTCGTAAAAATACATACAATTTAACGCTTGTGCGGTTTAAAAGTAACTGCAGACTGCAGATACAGCACAGTAATCTCCTTACTTAAGGAAGATATTATTCTATATATCAATCACGAGAGACATGATAAGTATCTGCAACCAACCTACCAAAATATTTCTCTGAAACAAAATTTTGTGTCTGATGTTTACAAAACTTCGCTGAATTCTAAATGGTATTGTTCTGGCATAAATTAGTTTGTGCAGGAATTTGTC
The DNA here is from genome assembly GCA_036346225.1 of Platerodrilus igneus. Lineage (NCBI taxonomy): Eukaryota > Metazoa > Arthropoda > Insecta > Coleoptera > Lycidae > Platerodrilus > Platerodrilus igneus. The sequence goes on along the minus strand of JARFIW010001350.1, from coordinate 48,332 downwards.
TAATTTCGTTATTTAATTAATGTTAAGCCACATGTAAGAAAATAACTTAAAATTGATATACATCAGAAACGTGTTAACAAAACAACTTTAAACAGAATTACAAGTTTATAACGAAGCGGATTTGCTTCCCTCTTTTTGCCCATAACTTGCATTGGGGGTTGTCTACTGTATTAGCATCACTTTTAGTCTGTAATGCTCAGGTTAGTTATATCATGTCTCTGTTGACTAACTATCATTTCCAAAACTACACTATTTTCCAAAGTGTAGCAAAATAAGAACTAGCACCATAAAAATCCGTCAATAATCGGTATTCCAATAATTATGATAGAGCTATTATAACTTACTCTTTTGACACTTTACAAGATTAATAGTCATATTTTTACCATTTAGAACTACACGGCTTAACAATGCCTCAAGCTGATAAAACATTTGTCTAAGTTTTCATGTCAATTAATCAAACGTTCTGACCGTTGCGTAAACTTTACGATTGAAATAATCTAGTTGCTGAGCTCACCATTCACCGTATTGTTAAGAAATTTGAAACAGCTAGTTTAATGGCGAATGTGGCTGTCCAAGAACGTTAACGGCACCCAAAGTTGGTCCAAAATATCACAGCAATAGTTGAAATATGCGTGCTTTCTTTCAACTCTTACTCGCTAGTCGCAAAAATTTGGTCCTTTGTGTACGAACTTTGTCTTTCGCTCGTGTTAGGTTTAATAGGTTCCAAATTGAAGTCTGGATGATCACCGCAAGCTGTATGAATTCTCCAGTTGAGCTTAAAGTATTCAAAAACCCATCCCAATCGTAGCATAAAACTCATTTTCTGTGATGAAGCGCACTCTTGTCTGGATGGGTTTGTAAACAAACAAAATTGTCGAATTTGAGACCATACAAATCCACGAAAGACTATAGAAGGTCGCTTGCATCCCGTGAAACTTACTTGTTGATATGGTTTTTAAATCGGCGGCATCACCGAATTGTGACGCTGTGACGCTGGATGATGCCTTCGAACCATGATAACCGTTTCTGTTTGACCCGAAATTAGTCGTATGTACATTGCAAACATGTAGTTGCAGTCGAACGGTGCAACTTTCAACACAAAAGCGCGATTGCAAAAAGATTTCAGGGCAGGTTATTTAGAGAGCACTGATACCAATTTGCCGCCAAGTCTTGACTTCGGACTTTTTCCTAGGGTCTGGATGAATTACGGGTTCATGTCATTGTTTTTAAAAATAAAAAGCTTTTTCACCGCCTATAATAAATCAACTATGGCAACACACATCAACTTTACTAAAATTGACACGTTCAAGTTTAAGTAGCTTCTAGATATAACAATGTTAGTATCTCAGTTTTGAAGACTAAATTATTTGAAGTACTTTATAACTTCAATATGAAGGCTTCTTGGTGTGCATTACTGATTGGAAATTGCTTAAGCACATTTTCAATTAATTTTGTATAATGAACTTGATTCTGGTTAAACTTGATATGTCCTATGTCAAAATCAGCGATATTCAATTAAGTCTGTTGAAGTACACCTGTAATTACAAGAGTAAGACTATGCGACTCTCGACCTTGTATTATATAAGTGTATTGTAAATAAATAGCAAGTAACGTAAGTCGCATATGTAAAAATAATTAATTGTAGATACCGTAAAATGCATTAAATGCAAACGTAAAAATCGATCGTTTTGAGATAGATACAAAGCCATTTATTTTACTTATTAATTATCAATACATTTTTGATAAAAATGCATTTGATTTGCTGTAAATAGCATAAAAGGGTACTAGCATTACACTTTTAATTTAAGAAACTACAATCAACGTGTATATAAAACCCCTTCTGCATTAAAAAGCAATTAAAGTTGACATTAATTATCCCGTGGATGACAGCAATTTATTTTAAATACACAATGTTATAGAACATAAGGATGAGTCATCGGTATTTCAAAATACGTCAAATTTGTATAAACTCATTAGTAAATAAATGTTTTATTTCTACAAACGGCCCGATCATTGAAAAAACTTGCAAAATCCTGGGAATAACCGATAAAAATAATTTATGATTTTAGCATAATTATGCGACGCCACAATAATAGTATATGTGAAGCAAAGACATATACAGAACGTCAGGGAAAACTTGAATAAGATAATTAGGTAATAAATAGTAGAGATTTTAGACGCTAATTAGTTTTTCCAAAAGCCCTTAAACTATAATGTTCCACATTCTTCTGAGAAGTTTCTAGAAACAGATAAATTTGTGTATAAAAAAAGCCTTTGTTCACTGGAGATTCATTCATTCATTGATTTGATTTGAAGTCATTCGATTCTGAAATTAGATTCAAAATGTTATTTTAAAGCGCGAGCTATTGCTATGCAGAAATAGTATATGAGTAAGCAATAAGCATATTGTAATTTAATAGTGGCGGGGTTGCAAGAAATAAAGAAGCAGTGTTTTAAACGCACCATACAACGAAAAATGAAATTTATTAATTATAAGGCGGAAAGTTCTTCAAGATAAGGCTATTTTTAAAGATTGTATTAAATAATCGAGAGGAAGATTTAACCAGAAATGTATTTTGGTAATTACTGTTTGAAATGATAATTTTTTTTGGAAAATCTTGTAAGTTGATTTGATTTAAAATAAGAAGATAATTTATTACGAGGAATGTTTTTGTGGATTCTGAAAGTATCACTTTTAGATTTATTTGTAACCGATTTATATTTAATGTAAGGTATCGTAACAAGTGTTAATTATATAACAATTTTATATGAAGTGTTTTACCAGGAGAATTTGTGATCAGAGTTCGAAATACTCTAACCTTTTTGTAGATTATTTGTCAAGGATTTCTTCTAACCAAAACAAATCTTACAAGCGTGGAAATAATCATAATTAGGTAAACCGTTGTAACAATTTTATTTTAGCAGTAAAAGAACCTATTCATTAAACGTACAATGAATATTGAAATACCTTTATTAACTAAAATAAAGATTCGAGTAACAATTAAATTTTATAGTATTACTATATCTAGGATTAGTAGTCTATTTGTTTCGGAATTCGGTGCAATTCCACAGCCACTGGCGCGCGCGTGAGAGGTTCGAGAACCCCCTTATGATCCTCCCACCATGCAAGAACGCAGCGAGCGCACTCGTCGATAGTTAAAAGCAGCGTGAAGATGCATTCAAAAGAATGGCGAGTGACCTCCGAGTCGCTTTATTTTGTGAAACACTTCCTGAGTAACGGTTAGTACTTAATCCACATTTTGCATATTCGTTATCATATTAGCTAATTTAAAAATTTATTTAGCGCAAGGATAAATCAGAAACCGCAACAACACGTCAGAAATTGCAACGATAAATTAGAAACCTTAACTTATGGACTAAGCAATGAAAGATTATATTTGTAAATAAAATTCGACAACGGAGGAGTACGCTATGAAGTAATGCTGCCGTGAACCAATGTGAGAAATCTGCTTCGCTCCTACATCTGTATTAAAGCATGGAAAACAAGCATATTTAGCCGCAGGCCCCTGCACTGCGAAGTTGTTTCCATTGCAACCAAAGACGACAGCTGGTTTTGGGTTCGTAATAGAATTAAGAATTTCCTCAGTACTTCCTTCTGAAAGTACATTATTTCATTTTGTTTGTTGGATGTACAAAATTGTTATTCAGTTTACCTGTGATTAGCTGGTTTTCCCCAGTATCGGGTTTGATTTCACTTAGTTCCGTAAATATGTGACTACACGTGGCTACAACGTTAATTAACAGCTGCTATTACGTCACCTGTTTGTTTGAACAATGCCGTCAACAATTGCACAATGGCTAACAGATGTTTAGCATTACAGTACTGCCACTTTTGATAAAATTAGAGAATATCTTGGTGATTCTTTTGACTTCAGACTAATTTTAATTTTGTTAAATTAATGAGAAAATTTCGTAATATTCATTTGTAAATGACCTACACAGATCTGGTTGGGTTATAAAAAACTTAATATTGTTAGTTACACTGAACTGTAATATATTTGAGTAAGGATCAGTTGATAAACCTTACAACAATTTTGCAAGAATATCAAATATTTATTTTATTTAATTATAATGAAATTTTATTTACTGAAACAAAGAAAATTCTTTCTAGTAAATTAATAATCTACATTTAAAGTTTTTTATTCTGATCTAGTTTGATCAGACCTGATAAACAAAAAGACAATAAGAGTTAAATTTTATGATTCCATTATGTAGAAAATATTCTCTATGCATTTAGGTATACTTGAGGACGCAAATTGTGTTCCCAATTTCTATGTGACTTAATTATTATTTTTCCTTACAGGAACAGCGTCTTATTCTGTTAAGACAAGTTTTTGAGTCAAGCGAAGGCGATCTTATTTTCTTTGGGTCTCCACGTCCGCCCTTAGAAATTTGCTATGCCATTAATATAAATCAATCTGGACTTGGTGGCGCCTGTTTGTTTTAGTTTGAGTGTGACCCCCACAGATTTCGACTTACCCCCATTGCTCATAGCTCTACCCAAGGAATAGACCCCTAGTTACGTCGGAAGATTTGTTTTGCAGACACCTAACTTGCAGTATGGTGTTAATGAAGTAATAGTGTCAGCCCTAGCAAAAAAAAATACGTAGCACTAGCGCCCAACGCTTGGGGCGTCGAAATTTGTTTGTTCAACGCTTGGCGTCGAAATTTGTTTATTCAACGAGTGATTCGTCGAAATTCGTTCGTTCATAATTTAATTTAGCAATTTGTTTGTTCATAATTTGATTTACCTCGAAATTTGTTTGTTCAAAATTAATTTTACTTCGAGATTCGTTCGTTTAAAATTATTTTTACTCTGAAACTTGTTTGTTCAAAATAATTTTACTTTGAAATAGTCTGTTCAAAATTTATTTTGCTTCGAAATTTGTTTATTCAAAAATTTAATTTGCTTTGAAATTTGTTAGCTCAAAATTTATTTTGCTTTGAAATCTATTTGTCCAAAAATTATTTTGCGTCGAAATTTGTTTGCTTAAAGTCTATTTGACATTTAGATTTGTTTGTTGCTTTTGATAAAAGATTGGTTGTAACGTTAAACCACAGTACAATCAATTAATTAACTTAGTTAAATTTATTTTTAACTTTCATTCTATTTTGACCCAATATAATTTTTTGATATTGTTTTGGCAAAATTATTTTACCAAAAACATTTTTGATTTTACCTTTAGTAGTACGAATTTGTTTTGATAACTTTTATAAGATTCGGATCAGTTAGATTTATCGGTTTGATTCCATTAGGCTGTAGTAATCATGTCGGAAAAATTCCAAATTGTTTGTCTACTTAAAGAAGAATTGGAGTATGAACTAAGAATCAGAGGAGTGTTGAGTGAGAGGCCAGTGTTGGAGAAACGGAAAATTTTAGGTAGATTGTTAGCTAAAGAAATAGATAAGCCTGGTTGTTTGATTGATCTTTCGTGTTATGAAGTAGATTTTGCAACGGAAAGTAAAGAAATTTCAGTTTCAGTCGAGTCAGTCGTAATGTTGTGTCCGAGTTTGAAGGCGACTCATCAGACTCAATTTTAGAAGAGCTTGTTCAAGGTTAAACCACCTTTCGGGGCGAGTTAAGCGCATGAAAATTCCTTCAATAAATTCCGATGAAGCAATTAAGTTCAGAAATGAGACCGTAGCAACAATATTAACCCTTGAAGCTGACTTGTACGATAAAATCAATAAAAGTACAGAGTCCACCCATTTGGATCGGTCCGTTGTAGTATCTCCTTCAGTTGCTAGTGCACCTATTCATTCGACTTCGTATGTAACGCCTTCAGTACCTATAGGTTCATGGCCTGTAAAATTCTCAGGTGACCCCAAACAACTACATTCATTTTTAGATAGAGTTAGTGATTTAGCACAATCACGTAAGGTATCCGAAGCTGATTTATTTGGATCAGCATGTGAACTTTTGTGGGTGACGCTTTAGTTTGGTTTAGAACAGTGAAAATTCTTTGAGAGACTGGAACTCCTTGTTAGAACGTTTAAGGAAGATTTTCTACCTGGTTCTTCAGATGATGACATTTGGGAAAAGATCAGAAATCGTCGTCAAGGTAAAGACGAAAGGATTATTTTATTTGTCGCGCATATGCAAACCCTGTTTAGTAGACTGACCAACGAGCCAGCGGAAGTTACTAAAGTTAAGATGATAAGAAGAAATTTGGTTCCTGAATATATTTCAGCACTTGCATTGTCGGACATTCAAGATTTGCTACCTTAGTAAATTTGTGTAAGAGATTAGAAGAGCTTCTTTGATGAAACTAAATTCGGTTTCAGCATCTTCTAGTAAACCTAACAAGATTGCAACCCTCTAAGCATCCATTTGAGAACAAACATCCTGGGTTGAATGAAAAGTTTGTGCTGTTAAGAGTAGGGTGTTTCAGAATAAATTAGTCAATTCTCAGTAACAGTAGCGGATAAGAGCTCTTTGAGTCCTCAGTTTGTAATTCCTTTAGTCCCGATAAAGGAATCACTTTGTTTGTTGGAATTGCTCCCGTAGTGGACATTGGTTTAGAGATTGTAGAGCAGCTAAAAAATTTTTGTTTTGGATGTGGTCGAAAAGGCGTTAAGGCAACGTCATGTCCACAATGTTCAAAAACCAGTAAGGCGGCAGGTACATAGTGGTCGGTATCCTGTTCCGCGTCATAAGGCTACGGTTATGATTTGTAAACAAGAAAAATATTTTGTAAAGACGATTGGTCGAGATGGCTTACAGTTGTTAAAAATTTTTGTCAGGACTCTCCGAAGCCTAAGAATAATACTCTGTTTATTGAGAAGCAGTGTGATAATCGACCTTATATTATGGTGAAATTAATGGATAGAGACATTACCGGTCTTCTAGATTCGGGATGCACTACCTCAGTGGTAGGATCCTTAGCCCTTTCAATTGTTAGAGAATTAGACTTGAAAATTTTTAGTTCAGCAAAACAGGTATCACTACAGCTGATGGTTCAATAAAGTCTGTTGTAGGCTCAGTAGATTTGCCAATTTGTATAGGTAATGACTGCCGCATCCTTAATGCATTAGTGGTTCCATCCCTACCACATACATTTATTTTCGGTAGTGACTTTGCAAAATTATTTGGTGTAGTAGCTGACTTTAGAAGTAATAATTGGTTTATCCAAAGTAATGCTGGGAACGACATAGGGTATATAGGTTCGTTTCCATCCCTTTGAACACTGAAGATTCTTTATGTGGTTTACATGACCTTTCAGATGCTCAATGTGCGCAGCACAAGAGTTAATAAATTCATTTAGTGAGATTAGCAGCGAAGATAGATTAGGACGAACTCACCTAATCGAATTGGACATAGACACAGGCAATGCCAAACCCTTCCACAAGAAACCATATGTCATGTCACCATATATGGGTAAGATATTGAATGAGGAATTGGACGACATGCTTAGACTTAAAGTTATAGAACCGTGTACTAGTCCGTGGTCCTCTCCAGTTTTGTTGGTTAAGAAGGCAGATGGAGAATATCGCTTCTGTTTTGATGGTAGAACCCTGAACGACTTAACTGTTCATGATTCGTACCCCTTGCGAACGTAGATAGAATTCTCAATATGTTGAGAGGTGCGAACTACATTTCGTCACTGGATTTGAGAAAATCGTTTTGGCAAATCCTCTTAGTGAGTCGTCTAAGGATAAGACTGCCTTCAGTGTTATTTCACGAGGACAATTTAGATTTACATGCATGCCATTTGGGTTGAAGAATGCTGCGCAGACGCAACAACGTTTAGTAGATGCAATTTTTGGTCCACGTTTTGAACCCCATGTATTTTGTTATTTGGACGACATAATTTTATGTTCGTCATCTTTTGAAGAACATCTAAAGTTATTGGTAGAGGTTAAGCAACGTTTAAAGAAGCTAACCTTACTATAAATATAAGTAAATGTGAATTTTTAAAAGACACTTAAATTTTTGGGTTATATAGTAGGTTCTAACTCACTTCGTACAGATCCCGATAAGGTGTCGGCGATGGTTAACTTTCCCCGTCCGAAAACCACAACGGAGATTAAAAGGTTTATAGGAATGTGCAGCTGGTACCGGCGCTTTATAAAGAATTTTTCGTCTTTAGTTTCGCCTATTAATGACCTCATTAAAAGTAAGAAAAAGGTCAAACTGTAAACTGGAGTGCGGAAGCAGAAAATTCATTTGTGCTGATCAAGCAAGCATTAGTTTCTGCACCTCTTCTTTCGCAGCCAGACTACTCGGCACCCTTTATTGTTGAGTGTGACGCAAGCAACACTGGGTTAGGAGCTGTGTTGATTCAGAATGTAAACGGAGAAGAGCGTGTAATTTCATACGCAAGCAAAACCCTGAGCCGTACTGAGCGCAATTATTCCACCACTGAAAGAGAGTGTTTAGCAGTTATTTTTGCAATTGAGAAATTTCGTCCGTGGGTAGAAGGAGTTCGCTTCACAGTTGTCACCGATCATTTTTCGTTACTTTGGTTGAGTAATCTTCAGAATCCAACTGGAAAACTCGCCAGATGGTCAGTTCGATTAAGGCAACACTCATTTGATTTGGTGCATAGAAAAGGAAAGTTCAATATAGTCCCAGATTGTCTTAGTCGTGGTGTTCCTTTAGAAAATCCAGAAGTTAATTTAGTAGAGATTAAACTTGATGGCGTAGACTTGTGGTATGAATCTTTGAGAAAGAAAATTTTGTTGTCACCAAAAGCTACCCACAATGGAAAGTGGAAGATGGGTTTATTTATAAGTTTATACCTTCCTATTACCGCATTCGGCGAATGTTGTAGAGTGGAAACACTTAGTGCCAAAGTCTCAGCGTTTAGATGTCATTAAATCATGTCATGACCCCCTTCAGCAGGACATTTTGGTTCCTTAAAACTTTGTCTCGTGTTCAAGAATTATATTATTGGCCAAAGATGATCTTTGACGTACGTAAATTTTGTAGGAAATGTTTGATTTGTGGTGCTCAAAACCACCCAATAAAGGTCCCCTTGGGATGATGGGAAAGGAGAAAGAGGTTGGACTACCATTCCAAACCATTGCATTAGATTTGATGGGTCCGTTTCCTCGTTCCAAACGCGGACATAAATGGCTCTTAGTTGTTGGTGATTGGTTCTCGAAGTATTCGATTTTGCAACCTTTGCGTAGTGCCACGGCACATTTGATAGAGAAATTTTGGAGGAAAAGTATTTCTTGTCTATGGAGTACCACAGTTTGTTATTTGTGATAATGGTCCACAATTAATTGGACGTATTTTTAAAGCTTTGTGTGCAAGGTACGAAATTCAAAAGATTTGGTATAATGCTGTTTATGCTCCCCAATGCAATTTTGTGGAAAGAATCAATAAGACAGTTGGTACAGCAATCCGTTCATACGTAGAAGAACATGATACGTGGGATATGGAGATATCAAAGATCCAATACGCGATCAACTCAGCAAAACATGAGTCCACCAACTATTCGCCAAATTTTTTAGTTTTTGGTCGTCAGGTACCTTTAAGTGGAAAAGCTTATAATGATAATTTTATACCTGGTGAGGATGTTGATGTCGTCTCCAGTAGTAGACCTTCTTATGTTTTGGATCGTCAACCTTTGTTTGATATTTTTGGAAATGTCCGTGAAAATTTGCATGTAGCTTATCAACGTTCGAGTAAACGCTACAATCTTAGGAGAAGAGACATTTCATTCCGAGTCGGAGAGTGTGTTTGGAGAGCTAATAAGGTCCTCTCGAGTGCTAGTGATAAATTTTCCGCTAAGTTAGCCCCTAAGTTCGTTATGAGTAAAGTTCGGAAAAAACATTCCAATTTAGTATATGAGTTAGAGAACGAAGATGGAACAAGAGCAGGGAAATGGCACGTAAAGGACTTGAAACCAGTTGAAGCGTCGTATCCAAATGAAAATGATGATCCTGACGATTAGTTCCGGTCCGATCATCTCTTTGATATTAAGTAATGACGTAGTGGTTTGTTTTGTTTTGTTCCGATTTTTGATTTGGTGTCGTTTCACTAATTTTGAGTATTTTGTTTGAGAACTGAAGTAAGTGGTTTGAGATTTTGTAAATTTTGTAGGTTTGAGGTGTGCCTTGTGTGCACGCTGGTCATTTTGCTCGCGCGTTACTCAGAGATGTGTTTAGAAGATGTCTTTGAACAGATATCTTTACAATGTAGAAGTAGGTGGGCTATTTGATTGTTGGTCCTGATTTCTACATATCGAGGTAGAGAGAATATTAGATTATTCTTTCCTTGTTCCTTTTGACCGTTCGAAATTATTTGGTTTGATAAGGTCAAAGTTGGCTTGGTGAGTATCACCATTTGGTCCATCACTAATGAGATCAGTTGTTTGTTGGAACTTAGTGATAGGATATTCAGTAGGGCGTAGGAGATTACAGCCCTATCTGGCTCAATTTTGTATTTGAATTTGTTAAGTAACCTCATGGTTAGGTTACCTTCGTTTTGATTATCTCTTTGTACTAAAGTGATAATACTTTGTATTTGAATTTGTTAAGTAACCTTATGGTTAGGTTACCTTTGTTTTGATCATCTCTTTGCGATGAAGTGATGATATTTTGTATTTGAATTTGATAAGTAACCTTATGGTTAGGTTACCTTTGTTTTGATCATCCCTTTGCGATAAAGTGATGATATTTTGTATTTGCATTTGATAAGTAACCTTTTGATTAGGTCACTTTTGTTTTGATTATCACTTTGTGATGATGGTGTTTAAATATAGACCTATTAGTAGGGTTTTACTTTTGATTATCACCTTGTAGTGATGATGTTTTGAATAGTTATGCTGTCTTGATGAGGAAGCATTCCTTTTTTGTAGATAGAGCTAAATGAGCTCCTGGAAGTGAAGTTTTTTGAAATTAGAAGTAAATCGTAAGTGTTTGATTATAGGTAAGAAATATTAGCCTTGTTAGAAGTATGAATCTCAAGTCAGGAAATATTGTAAATTTGAATTTTTTTGTCCCGTGGAGTGTTTGACTTTCTAATTTGACCCCCTCCCAATTTTGATTATTACCGATTGTGACTCCCCGATTTTGTCTCCCGATGGACGTCAGGTACACGTAGTTACCAACACACTCATTTGTAAATATTTGTCCCCCCCATTTGAATAAATTTATAAAATTAATAAAATTGCATAGTTAGTTAGGAAGGTAGGAAAGGCTAGTATTGTTATAAAAAATTTTTTTTGTATTTGTTATATTTGAAGTTTTTCTAAAAAAAAAATTTTTTTCTTTTAGGAAAGGGGTAGTGTAACAATTTTATTTTAGCAGTAAAAGAACCTATTCATTAAACGTACAATGAATATTGAAATACCTTTATTAACTAAAATAAAGATTCGAGTAACAATTCAAATTTTATAGTATTACTATATCTAGGATTAGTAGTCTATTTGTTTCGGAATTCGGTGCAATTCCACAGCCACTGGCGCGCGCGTGAGAGGTTCGAGAACCCCACTATGATCCTCCCACCATGCAAGAACGCAGCGAGCGCACTCGTCGATAGTTAAAAGCAGCGTGAAGATGCATTCAAAAAGAATGGCGAGTGACCTCCGAGTCGCTTTATTTTGTGAAACACTTCCTGAGTAACGGTTAGTACTTAATCCACATTTTGCATATTCGTTATCATATTAGCTAATTTAAAAATTTATTTAGCGCAAGGATAAATCAGAAACCGCAACAACACGTCAGAAATTGCAACGATAAATTAGAAACCTTAACTTATGGACTAAGCAATGAAAGATTATATTTGTAAATAAAATTCGACAACGGAGGAGTACGCTATGAAGTAATGCTGCCGTGAACCAATGTGAGAAATCTGCTTCGCTCCTACATCTGTATTAAAGCATGGAAAACAAGCATATTTAGCCGCAGGCCCCGCACTGCGAAGTTGTTTCCATTGCAACCAAAGACGACAGCTGGTTTTGGGTTCGTAATAGAATTAAGAATTTCCTCAGTACTTCCTTCTGAAAGTACATTATTTCATTTTGTTTGTTGGATGTACAAAATTGTTATTCAGTTTACCTGTGATTAGGCTGGTTTTCCCCAGTATCGGGTTTGATTTCACTTAGTTCCGTAAATATGTGACTACACGTGGCTACAACGTTAATTAACAGCTGCTATTACGTCACCTGTTTGTTTGAACAATGCCGTCAACAATTGCACAATGGCTAACAGATGTTTAGCATTACAGTACTGCCACTTTGATAAAATTAGAGAATATCTTGGTGATTCTTTTGACTTCAGACTAATTTTAATTTTGTTAAATTAATGAGAAAATTTCGTAAATTCATTTGTAAGTGACCTACACAGATCTGGTTGGGTTATAAAAAAAACTTAATATTGTTAGTTACACTGAACTGTAATATATTTGAGTAAGGATCAGTTGATAAACCTTACAACAATTTTGCAAGAATATTAAATATTTATTTTATTTAATTATAATGAAATTTTATTTACTGAAACAAAGAAAATTCTTTCTAGTAAATTAATAATCTACATTTAAAGTTTTTATTCTGATCTAGTTTGATCAGACCTGATAAACAAAAGACAATAAGAGTTAAATTTTATGATTCCATTATGTAGAAAATATTCTCTATGCATTTAGGTATACTTGAAGGACGCAAATTGTGTTCCCATTTCTATGTGACTTAATTATTATTTTTCCTTACAGGAACAGCGTCTTATTCTGTTAAGACAAGTTTTTGAGTCAGCGAAGGCGATCTTATTTTCTTTGGGTCTCCACGTCCGCCCTTAGAAATTTGCTATGCCATTAATATAAATCAATCTGGACTTGGTGGCGCCTGTTTGTTTTAGTTTGAGTGTGACCCCCACAGATTTCGACTTACCCCCCCATTGCTCATAGCTCTACCCAAGGAATAGACCCCTAGTTACGTCGGAAGATTTAGTTTTGCAGACACCTAACTTGCAGTATGGTGTTAATGAAGTAATAGTGTCAGCCCTAGCAAAAAAAAATACGTAGCACCGTTCTAAAAAGAATAAGTTTAATTCTGTAAATCTAAAATAAGGTAAGCAACATTTTTTGCTTGTAATCAATCCTTCTTGAAAATTATTTTATGTTTGAAAGAAACGATGTTGTAAATGTTTTGTATGAGAGAAAATATTTAATACAGTATAAATGCTTTGAAATTTTGCTGTGTTTGATTTCATGTTGAAAAATTCGGTCAGTTCCGTTGATCTAGCCAGGCAAAATTAGAAAGAAAAGTAAATGAATAATATCAAGTTAAACAAATTGTTGTATCTATATAACAGCACCCTTTTAGTAATGCCCCAAAACGGACCTTGTTACAGCACTTTTTTAAAGGCACCGCAACGTGCGGCGTTATATACACACACACAAATAACTATCAAAATAATGTTATAAACAACAATAATAGATTTTGATGAAGCGCTTTGTCAAACAACTTGGTTGCTTAAGGTGATTATGTATATTACTAAATAAAAAAGATTAAACTACACTAAACTTAACTACAATTACATCTACTACTGCTACTATTACTACCACTACCAGAATCTACTCGGCGTGTTTGCCATGCAAACTAAACCACCCGCAATGCTCGGTATCGTACAAACACCTTTTAAGCTCAAAATGCCAATTGAAATGCCTTTACTTATCAACTAGACTTTTAATCTTCACATAATCAAATAACTGCTTAGAGAGACGTCAAACTTACAACTTATTATAAATTTTTGGTTATTCTTTGGAAATCTCTCAGCAGATTAATAATTAAAATTACCGTAAAGTTTTTAATGCCAAACCTAGAAAGTAGTTCTTTGCTCATTTTGTGTTGTCTATCTCCGTAGAATTTTTTGCTCTTGAGTACGTGCGTAGTTAGTTAATCAATCAAAGGAATATTCAAGTTCGGGAAATTATTTTATAGATTTGGAACATCTTCACAGCTATAAAATTTATTTACGTTAACAATTTAATACCCATGACTTTATCCATTGTTTAGTGTATGAAAAGTATAAATAAATCCTATTTCTACTCATTGGTATATCTATTTACAAACTTTGAAACCAAAAGCGCACATGTTATTTATATGGGAGGAAAATTTAAGATGAGAATGTTATTTAAATGGGAGGAAATTTATTTACCGTATCTGCTAAAAACCCCTACGCTACCCATTGGTATATCTGTTTGAAAACTTTATAAGCAGAAGCACACTCGGACAATTACAGTGAGCTATATAATCATCTGATATTCAAGTAACCTTGCGATTTACCTTCCCAAATAGGTTTTTATATTAATACAGGGCGGGGCACGGGAACCTCCTACATTTCAAAAGCCTGGCAAAACAAAACTAAATGATATATTCCAAAAAAGTTTTATTTTCTGGAAAGGATATATAATGTAGTTTTTTAAGCTATGTTTTTAAAATAATATTCTTCAAATGATGGTCTTGGCCGACGACACACATATTGAGCCTTTCTTGGAAGTTTCGCATGACTTTCTTGAGTGTAACGGGGGCTATCTGCATGATTTATTTCTCAATTGCAGTCTTCAGATCATCCAGGGTTCTAGGACGAACTTTAAAAACTTCGGCCTTGAGGTAACCTCTCGCAGATAATAATCGCATAGGCTTAAATCTGGAGAGCGCGGGGGGCACTCTACCGTATCGCGCTAGGAAATCACCTTCCCAGGGAACATCTCCTGGAGAATAGTACGTGAACGACGGGCAATGTGTGATGTAGCACCATCCTGCAGGAACCAGAAGCTGTGTGGATCATGCTCTTGGCCAAATTCTTTGATTTTAGGTCTGCCAAATTCTCAAGTATGTCACAGTACCGGTTTGAGTTAACAGTAGTGGTGACGCCATTCTATTCGAAAAAGTAAGGCCCAATAATGCCTACAGACGATACTGCACACCAAACTGTTACCTTTGGACTGTGCGAGGGTGTTTCGTAAAGCTGTTGAGGGTTTCCATTTGACCAGTAACGAAAATTTTGTTTATTAACACACCCTGAAAGATAAAAATGAGCCTTGTCGCTACTCCACAAAATTGCAGTAGGAGGCACTTCGCGAAAAATCGTCTGACAACATTCCACACGCTGCCCCCAGTCCGTTGGGGATAATTCCTGCACAATCATCATCTTGTAGGGGTGCATCTTGAGTTCACAATGAAAATCCGCCTCACTGTTCTCGTTGAAATCTGAAGAGCAGCAACATGTTTGCGCGCAGAACGCGTTGGAGACTGTTAAATCGACGCCCTAACTCTACCGATGTTTTCAGGGGTTCTGAGGGTCACAGCAGGGTACTTCTTCTTCACATTTAGTGCAGATCCACTTTCCTTACATTTCTTCACTCAACACAAAATTGTTTTTCGGTCGGGAACACTAGCAGCTGATGACAAATTGTACCGAGTGCGGAATGTCCTTTGTGTCGCAATAACAGATTCAACTTTTTTTTTATAAAACTCTCGATAACAAACGCACGTTGCACTTCAGTCCACGAAATGGTTACTACTGAAAACTAGATCATTCACTCATCCAAACAAGACCAAATCCACCCCTGTGGAATGGCCCATTCCCCCACAGTCAATCATTGAAGTGTGGGAGGTTTCCGTGCCCCACCCTGTATAAGGACTTGTTGCCAGTGAAATTGACTTCATCCTTGGGAAAAGTTTCTGGAGTAATGACATTAGAACTTGTTTTTAACCCTACACATCACAAAATTCCTGGCAGGAGCATTAAATCCTTAAGAAATAAAGCATTAAGATTTATATAGAATAGATTCAAACGGAATACATTATTTTAGATTCTGTAGCAATTGTAAAATGTACTAAAATGCGAAAAAGTAATAATTTAGAGTGTGTTTCCTGAATATTAGAGTTTGGGGTTTTACTTTATAATGAATTTAATTACAGATAACCATTTCTTTAATATGATGGTAATTTTATAAAGCGCTATGCTGCGGTATCGATTGCCTGTTCGCATTACTAAATTTAAAGATAAAGTAAAATGTAAATATGGGATTAAATATCTTTATTAAATTGTGCAAATTACATGTTAAGGTGCAATCAAAATAAGTACTTCAATGCTTATAGTGCTAAAGATTTCAAAAAATGTATACCCATCAACCCTCTTATTACAGTTATTCCTACTATAAAACAATAATCAAGAGTTGCAATTATTAGCTGGCATTGTTATGTTATACTCAATTTGTAAAAGTACAACAAATTTTGTCCGTCGGACAATGTCGGTAGCTTACGTTTTTAAAACCATAAGGACACTGCGGGAAGCAAAAATAATTTAGAGGAAACTCACCATAATCGTTGAGGCTGCTTTCGTTGAATTCTGAAACAGATATATTGTGTAGTCAACTAGTTTCCAAGTACAATGTGCTTAAAGCGCTAAATTTTTGGTATATTATTTAATTATATTAAATAAAACCATTTCCCTTATAATCAATGTCAGATTTAGATTGTAATAGTTAAGCATACAACATTAGGTTGTGCAATAGATCACCTATTAGTACGGCACACCCTGGATTCAGAGCTGAAAATAGTGTATTGGAAAATTGACTCCGTACAAGAAAAATTATAAATCTCACCCCAGCCAAAAACGACAAATAAAACAAAATGGCAAACCTTTGTCTTGGGTATTGCTCAACTAATGGTGCTAAACATTAGCCAAATAACGCAAAATCAAAAAATAAGTAACATTATTGGCTGCGCTGCACGTTATTCTTTAGCACAGTCTAGATATTTATATTCTGGTGAATTCTAAATAAAATGCGAAAGTAATTACAATTAGAACGTTAATTTGACCGGTATCTAATCTCAAAGTACGAATATTTATTTTCCTCCGCTTTAAACGCATAAGAAATTCTTAAGTTTTTTGCTAGAAACGTAATGAAATCGGAGGGAACATTTTAAAACACTCTGAAATCCTAACAACTAACAGGATTTACTGCTAAAACTTGTTAGTCACTTGAAAGAATGTCTAAAATGCCTTCATAAGTATCTGCATCAACACAAGCGTGCCTAATATACGGTTTGTCTACAGCTCATCCAATAGCCAGAACGGAAAGTTGTTCTAAAATACCCTGCGGTAGCCCTCCGCTACGCATAAAATAGCAACACCCTGTTGTTCCTCTACCGCCTCCCCACCCAAGATCTATATTTTAAAATAATAACAAAATTAGCTCTAATTACGACGACACACTATACATGGCCAAAGGCAGACATCCCACATACGCTATCAACAAACTCCAACGACAACTGGACGTTTTACCTGACTGGTTCACTAAGTGGAGAATGGCTCTGAACGAGAACAAGTCAGAAGCCATTCTCTTCTCACGACACCACTCAAGTTTACACGTCCCACCCTCACTTAATCAACACACACTCACTTGGAAACCGACAACAAAATATCTAGGAGTACACATTGACAGACAACTACACTTCAACCAACACCTAAAAACCATAACACAAAATGCACGAAGAACTAAAGGACTTCTACACCCAGTACTTACACACCACAGAACACCACCAATCCACACACGTTTAAACATATACAAAACATACATACGCCCAATAATGACATACGCATCTGAAGCCTGGTACACATACATAAGCCACACCAACACACAAAAACTAGAAGCACTACAAAACAACATACTCCGACTCATCACAGGAGCCCCATGGTTCATACGTAACGAAAACTTAAGACACGACCTACAAATACAAACGCTCCAACACATCAGACAACTAGCCACAAACACATATCAGAAACCCGACGACTCCACACAACCTTCTCACAGAAACATCGCAAACACCCATGGAACTCTACAACAACGCAAAAAACGACCAAGACGAACACTTCACGATGACGATGACTAACCACACCTAAAACATTATAAACTTCACATCACCACAAACTAAACACTCACCATAAACCACCAAACACACTCAAACACTTACACCCACACCCCATATCTGTACTCACCAGCCATACCAACAAATTATGAGTGTATACCAACGAAAATTTATGTATATTTTTGTATATTTATGTATAATTTTTATATTATTTTTGTATTTATCTACTAACATTGTATCTATAAAAAAAAATACCTACCATTATGTATGTATATCTATGTGTAATTATGTATAATTTTTATATTTAAAATGTATCTACTAACCTAACGCCTATTATCAACTTTAGCAACTTTATTTATATATATATATATATATATATATAAATTTATCTATGTATAATTGTGTATGTTTATGTTCATTTATGTATAATTGTATTTGTATTTATATTCTATACTAACACCGTACTTAAAAAAAACCCTACCATTATGTATGTATATCTATGTGCAATTATGTATAATTTTTATATTTAAAATGTATCTACTAACCTAACACCTACTATCAACTTTAGCAACTTTATTTATATATATATATATATATATATATAAATTTATCTATGTATAATTGTGTATGTTTATGTTCATTTATGTATAATTGTATTTGTATTTATATTCTATACTAACACCGTACTTAAAAAAAACCCTACCATTATGTATGTATATCTATGTGCAATTATGTATAATTTTTATATTTAAAATGTATCTACTAACCTAACACCTACTATCAACTTTATATATATATATATATATATATATATATATATATATATACGTATAATTGTGTATATTGATGTTCATTTATGTATAATTGTTTTTGTATTTATATTCTATACTAACACCTATCAATCAATCAACAATCATCTCTCATAATCATTTTATAACATACTTTCATAGCTTGTATTACTCCCCTAACACCAATCACCAAAATGCAACACCTCAAAACCATCCCAACACTATCAAGCCAAAAAACTCCCAAGAGTTAAATGGCCCAGAAGGCGACACTGAGAGTGTCACGCTCAGCTTCTATAGTATGTATAGCTCTAATTATGTTGCACCGACAAACGTGTTGGGGAGCGCCGTGAAAAGGACAGATACCTTTAGTTCTGTTGAGTGGAGTTACCGTTTCGTTGACTTTTAAATAGTCTCATCAATTCTACAGCATATCAAACAAATGTAGTTTCTATTTTTCTACACCATGAGGCACTTAGACTAAACAAATTATAGTCGTGAGACATTTATCATTGAAATATTTTCTAAAGTATACTTACGAACTTGGATACGGCCCTTTTTACGGAGGCTGTTGACATGAGTCACCATAAGAAAACCAAAGAAAAGTGCAACAAATAAAATCCTCATTGTTTGTTCGATTTGTATTTAATTAATAATATAATATCTGGTACAGCGTCTGAAACAAAGCGTGGATTTATTTTAAGTAAGTCTGCAGCTTGTAGAGTATTCAAAATAAAAAATCACTAAACGTGTAGTTTTTAATAACTCATTTTATTAGTCATGATAATCAATAAGATTTATGCGACCCGATTCAAATTACGTACAATAAATACCCCTTAACAACAAATTACGTATTTAAATCACCATCGATAACCAAGCTTAAAAATAGCAAGGTTGTTTGTGGATCTTTTGTTGCGGTTCAATTTTACATAACGTGTTTCCCAATTTTTATACGTACTTCGTTCCCAAATACGACGCCTATTGTTTATTTCCTTATTGTAATTTATCAAGTTTCGTTCATAAATTCAAGTTTTAATTCTTGTATGTTGATAACGTGCATAAAACTAATCCATATCACTTCAATACGAGTCGTGATTATTTGTTCTATTCTTAATTTGATCCTCGACGCTTGGTAACGTGCATCTTATTGTGAACTAATTTGTAGTTCCGCCCTTATTATTTTATTTTTGGGGAGTTGATAAGCCGTTATATTAGAGCGAATTATTAGTGAGGATTTTATATTTGCTCTGCTCTTTTGAGAATTTTATAGAAGGTCGAGGATACACATTTGAAAACTCGTTGAATACTTCGAGTTTTGTTCTTATGATTTAAGCCCGTTTTGTAAAGGAACCGCAAAACGGGTTGCAGTTTTGAAGTTCGCAGTTTACAGTTTGCAGTTTACAGTTTGCAGTTTGCAGTTTTGCAGTTCTGCTAAAGATACTGTTAATATTAAATTCAAGATGCTTGGTATTTCAGTCTAGTACATTATGTACGTATTTTATTAAAACAAACTCAGGCGTACCTGCAAGATACGATATCCGCGCTCAGGACCTGTTCTGGTAAGATCTTTCCATATTATATTTTCATTGTACGTGCCGCTAATCTGGTATCCATGCTAGCTTTCCACCTGCAGATAACATTACAGAGCCATCTCACATTATAACTGATATTGTAATTTATTTTAATATCATTTTCTAATAGTTGTGCGTCGGAATTAATTTAACCAACGAATTATTGTACACATCGTTTGATAGATATTTTTATCTGCATAATCGTACGCACAAGCGTTAGTACCACCGCGAGCAGCTTTCGACTGACTTTAAATTTATACAAAGTGAACCAAATGAAAATATACTGCAGCCATTTAATTTCTAATAAGTGTAAGGCACATATTAAAAAGTACGTTGGTTTAATTAACCCAATCGCGTGCATTTAAGCTTTGTTATGATGTAAAATTGATGTTTATGTTCAACCCTATAAATATTAGAAACCATAACTGTGTCAGTAAACGATTATATGTTATCTGTATTTTCTTGTTGTCGAGTTTTATGTCCGTTAAGCATCTACAGATTGCGTGAAAAATTTCCTAGATTGATTTCGCGGGAGGGGTACAGTTCCGATTTAGGTGGCGCTCTCCAAGACTTTTGTTCACCGTGTCGACCTTAGGTTATTTGTATCTTGGTGTAAATGCCCACTGCCCCTCACCGACCAGAGTCTAGTCGTGATAAAATACGGTTATTCCTGCGGCTAACGGGGTGTATCTGTTTTGTGTTAGGAAACCGTGTTACCTTCTGAAGGTGTTCTCATCGTCGCGAGGCTGGAAGCAAAACTCGCTAACAGGCAACTAATTCGTGATGTTTGTAGCAATGTGTCTCTTAAAAAGTAGCGATTACACGAATAATTTTGTAGATATACGTAAAAAAGTGAAGGGCACTTTGTTCCAATAATATAATGTAAAGTGTCTTATACACGGTTTAATATGTGACAAAACCTATATCTAAAAGTTCTCCGATATACTGAATGTGGGGCATAATTATGCAGTCCTTATATTTGCTTGATCGTCTTTACAGAATATGTACTTGAAATGGGTTTTCCAAGTTCTAAGTGTAAGATACCATACAGACACTAAATGAGTTTTCTTCTCAAAAGTATCTATTCGATCTTCTTAAGACGCCCCACACCTTATATATTTTTTCATTAGATAATAGTCTTTATCGTACATGATTAATTAGTTAGAATTTATTGCTTGTCGTAGTAAGAAAGTATTTTTGATTTTGTAAATACAAAATCAACAACTCTTAGAACCTACATTTAGCCAAATGCATCAAAATTCTCTAGTTCTTTATGAAAGAATCATCTAAAAGTGTGTACCGCTTACGCATTACTTAAGTACACATTAGAATGTAGAAATAAATTTATATAATTTTAGTTATTTCAACAAGATTTCAGCATAAAGGGCATGAAAAATTTATAGCAGTTTGGATGGTTTATATTTAGTAACATCGCAATTTTAATAGAATATTAAATTAGAATAAATAAGGACACCAACAAGCACCTAGTACATTTTGCTACAATCAGTAATAAAAGCTACGGACTTCACCATTCACAATAATATTTGTATAAATCCACATGCGGTTCAAGATGCTACAGAATCATAGAACGTCATAAAATAAATGCATTCAGATGGACTGATAACATTGAACCCGATTATAAAAACAGCTTTATACACACATAGTTAGAGAACAGTCCTTTCGGCGATGTGACCGACGTCGAATTGTTTTGTATTTTTCTGGATAAGCAGTCCATGAAGTTTATGCACGTAGTTTCTGGAATTTATATCCATGTCGGCCAAGCATCAGTAAAAGGACATTAGTCGATACAAGGGTTATAAACGGATTATACTCTTTCAGCAAACACTGGAATTTATATAGATACGATGGGATGACCTAACATGTCGGTAGTTAGTAAACAGGTGAAGCGTTGGTGTTCCTGGAAGTGCTTAATTAATTTAAATAGCCAAGGAGTAGAGTTTAAGTGTGAGTACAGTTTGAACTTTTCTCGTTTCTTTTGTTTACCTTTAATAAATATGTGCATGCAAAATTGTAAAGACAAGCGGTAATTCTTTTGCAGAGAAACGGAAATAGATGTTTACATTTAAGCATAATATTATCTAAAACACTAAGAAAGGTATGCGTACAAAATTTGGTATTTTTAATGGACTTTGGAACGGCGAAAGAGGAAGGTGGTATTGCGCAGTTTTTCTATGTATTGTTAAGGCTACTAACAAATAAAACTGATTTGAAATGTCGTATAAAGCAATTTAGGAACTAGGCTAATGGAATGGATTATTTACGGATTAAGGAGTTGTGTTAATAATACCTGGACAGTAGAGGTCTATTGGGTTTGCTTTTATTTAAGGTCAATATACGTCAAATTGTATTTTCGAAATTTACTGTTAATAGAGTTTAAGCTTAGCTGGAATTTTATATGAAGATACTTAAAAATATGTAAAATTAAAAGAAAAAACTTGTCAAAAAATAAGCTACCTCAGTGAAAAAGTTATATGTTGGAGAGACTGTTCTTTTGAGAATTTCTTTAATTCGGTAAAAAGCTAGTGTACATATTTAAGGTGTTGAGGATGACGTGACAAGAATTTAGGAAAAGTCGAAAACACAGAGACCTAGTCGTAATAACAGTCTTCAGGGTAGCGAAAATACAGAAGGAATTGCTAAGTCAAGATGGTTTGGCGCCCTTATTTTTGACAACTAGTAACACCTTTCAAGGAAAGTGTTATTTTTAAAGTAGTTTTGTATTTCAGGCATTTTGCATGTTTAGATTTATAATGAGTAAATATTATTAGATTTATAATGTTTTTATTATTTTTTCCATAGAAACCCATTCCCGCATCACTGTAGTAAGCGGATGCACGCATTGTTATGGGGTTTCCGTCATAACGCAACGTCATTTTTACTTGCAACAAGTCGGTCTCTAAGCCGTAAATAAATTCTGTATTAGTTATGTTTATTGGCAGTTTGTAAAAGCAAAACAACCAGTGACCGGATTTGCAGCTTTTTAGTTTGATCTATTTTACCCTTCCAAAAACGCCAACATAGTCAAAACTTAAATTCAAAGTGGAACATTTCTAATACTACCAACAAACACAACCGATGTAGAATTATCTTTCGGTATAGAAACGGATTACAGATCCTTTAAGGTGGCTTTTAGGCAAACTTTCCTACAAAGTCACCAACGCCCTTTGTTATTGAATTGCTGTATAGACGGCATTGCACATCTGAATATTTTTTATATTAAAATTTAATGATTAAATTGTCTGTAACAACCTAATTGCATAGGGATGGACCGAGATACTGGTGTAACTCATTACATTGTTTGTAACCTCTTTGGTCATAACCTCAGCTTTTATAATTTACGCCCGCTAGCAAAAAGAAGGTTGAGCATTGAGCAAATTTTTGTTTATAAAATTTTAATGGCGTGATTGATGGTGAGTACTTAGTCGGAGCCTTGTGTTTTTTACATTCCTGTATACCCTGTTCGAAACCCCCCTCTTGCTTTAGAACACTGTAACACCAATCATGGTCTAAATGCTCCAGTCACAAGAATTATGCGTAATTACAATAACTACGTACACAGCACTAACCTGGATATATTTAACTTAGGTCTTCAAAAATTTAAACGCTATTTAATGCAAATGTTTTAACATTGAATTTGTTGAATTTGTTGAGTTTAAAATTTGTAGAAACATCTTATTTGTATTATGTTAAATATTGATTACTTTAGTCTTATTTTAGTTTTTTAGCTTTATAGTCATTTATTTTTTACTACATCAAAGCTATTAACAATCAAGTTTGAATTTGTAAAATTCCGTTGTCACTGCAGTATGGTAAAGTTGTGGCACTTTCATTGGTTTGGTGTCGTTTATTGTAAATAAATAAATTAAAAAAAAATTAGAAAATTAAAATATAGAATTCACTTTGCCAGGACAGAGTTCAAATACTAACAAACATGTTCTGTCATGATGTTAAATTTAATCAACTTATTTTATGCCTATATTGTGGATGTCCACACCTATAACTTAAAATTATCACGATGCATACTTTTTGATGTATTCTGCCCCAATTTCAAGATTTCACTTCCTAGATACTATTGTGAGATAACTTTTACTGTTTTAAATAAATAAACTTACCAACTTTTCTAAAGGCGAAGAGAATATGACAGGTACACGTGAAATACTTGCAATATGTTATGGAGGTCCACGGCTGAGTTATATACTATTTTGAAAATTCCCTTTCCTTGTGATTTGCATTTTTAATGTAAAACTGGTTGAATTGTTTATGTAACATCGTAATCAAATTTATATATTTTAAAGGTTGCAACAAATATTAGCTCTAAATGAACGCTCCGCTGCAAATTACCGTTATGTTCTTTTATATTTTATTCAGTTTACCAAAATTTCGATGAAAAGATAAAGCAGGACTTACTTAAACAACAGTCACAGCCATTAACGTCTACATATAACTACAAGGTAATGGAAACCGGAGAAAAAACACTCTCATTATTCACATGCAAGGTTATTATCAACTTAATTTCTAAGTAACCAAGAATTTATGATAGCCAAAAATTTGTCGGCAATCCTTGGCTATGCTTTATTTACAATTCCAAATTAAGTTTGCAGTTTTGTTCAGTAGAACCAAATTTGCCAGGATCGTGCATTGTATGCGCTTCCAGTTTTCGTGTCTTATGACTTTTTCTCGTAGTCCTACGCTCTATTGAACAACTAACTACGTTACTATCTTAAAAACATGTTACGCGATATTCTAACCAATTCGTTTTAATATGAATTTATTAACACCAACAAAATTTGACAATGGATAACTTTTCTAGACATAAGGTCCATGTAACCGTCACTACGCGTAGATAATTACCTTTATAAGTAATTCCTAGCTTGATATTATCAACAGTATATGTTGAAATTGTTCATAATCCTCAACAGAGCTTTTAAGACTCTTTTATGTACACTAGGTATAAGTTGAGCTTCTAACATAATTATTCACAAACTACCAATCCGATATTGGCTACTTTTAAAAAATTGGGAACATTAGATGACAACGGGATGATTAACCACCCATTCAAAACGTACAGCAATGCATGTTGCTGTAATTTACTATCTAAATAATCACCTTACTGAGCTTTTCATTTGTGTTATTGTTGAAAAATTTGAAAAAGTTGGTAGAATGGCCGATGCTGCAAAAGTGTGCAAGCGGACCATCAACCCTCCCTCAGTTATTCGTCGTTCACACGACCTACTCTTTGCCGCACTGCACCGTTGCGAATTGTGATTGCATCAGTATAAGGTTCAATTGGTCCAAGAACTGCATACACTAATTGTGTTCTGAATCAGTCGAAAAATTATCTCAATTTTAAATCATCTTGAGTAATGAAATGTACTTTTGTCTGAACGGGTTTGTAAACAAACAAAATTCAAGAATTTACAACGGCCGCAATCCACAAGAGACTAAAGAAGTGCTCTTTCGTTCTGAGAAGCTTACTGCACTTATCTTAGCGCCTCTTTCTGATGGAATATGCAGGATATACCACTAGACCAATACACTATTTCTACGCCCAGCACTATTCACACTCTTTCTCCACATCCCTCGGTCCCTACACACTTCCTTTGCCTCTGCAATATTCATACATTACTTTCGGCATGCTCTTTTGTTCCTCAGGCTTCTCACCTGTCGTTCCTTCAGAACCTCCTCTATTACACCCCATTATTTTTATACCATTGTGTACTTCTTAATCTTCTTTGGGAATGAATGAATCTCGGTAAAATAAGACATAAAATCAGAAATCTCTCAATTGTATAAATAGAAACATGTTAAAAAAAATATTTCCCAAATTATTGAATTTATATAAAATTCACCAATAAAAATTAATCAGCTGATTTCACGTTAAGCGTATTGGCTACCATAGGAAAGTCGATCCCAGGTCGCAACACAAATTGAAGGCAATCATTCTTTTACACTTTAAAAATTTTTGCTTAGTGTACTCAAACCAAATATTTCAAACATCAATAAATCAAAGTAACCTTCAATTTATGTCATAAACGTCAAACTTGAAGTTTTTATTATTTTGAAAACGACCCTAGGTCATGGATCGAAACGTAAATAAAATAGATTTTAAAAACTATGAGTGGTTTCATTCCCAAAGAAGATTAAGAAGAATGCTAAACAAACCACAACAAACATACAGGGAGTATTTACCATTGTGTAATTTCAAATAACAATGACTGGTTATACAGAAAAGCAAGTTTGTCTCTGTTACCTGTTTATTACTACTTAGGATTGATTATAACTTTCTACAGCTAAACTTAAAAAATCTTGGGATTGACAATGAGTTTATTGGTTGTGACTGTATTAACTAACAATACCGATACATCAATACATTTGTTTATAGTTTCACATTTACAAATAGTCAATCTAAACAATTAAGCAAGAGTGGTTCTGGTTTGTAATATTGTCTAATGAGCTCTCCTAGACGCTAGAAGTAGAATAAACAAATATTACACACTTTCCAAATAATATAACACAATTTCAGTCTAACTGCAATATTAAAATTACGAAATTATAAAAATTATTAATTTTTATATCTGGAGTGAGGTTAAATCACCAAATTCGTTTTTCCATAGTGGAGTAGATTAGTTGAGGTACACTACCATTAAATTTGTATCTCTGGAGGTGCAATATATTAGTTCACAGCGAGGAATTCTCAGTTTATTGCAATACACACGGTTTAATTCAAATACAGCAATAGGCCGATTAACACCAAAACCAATACAATAAGTTTAGCACACTTGGAGTCTCTTATGACTAGTCTCAACACACACCATGAGATGAGTATTCATTACCAGAATAATTCTATTACGTCGTCGGAGACTTGATACATCTTTTATTCTTAAAGGATTGAAATTTAAAAGTTGCTTTGACTTTGGGGGAATTGCAATTAAAGAGAGAACCATTCTTTTCTGTACACCTGGTTGTTTTCTGAACAAAATCAACGTGAGCATATAACATGTGCTAAATAAGCTGTAGAACTAATATCTACTACCATTTATACATAAAAAATAAATTTTGTATGTGTACAAAATAATGAATGAGTAAAACCTAAATTGTATTATTTCGTAAACCTTTCTTAAACTATAAAAGAAGTATTTACATACAAATATATAGTCCAAATACAAGCATGTCTAAGAACCAGCCAAACTACATCTGAAGATTTATTTCAAAAACAACCACTTCTTTGAAGTAAAACGTAAATTTCAAAACTTAAAAACCGAAATACCGATTATCATTTTAAACTCATCTCTTGAAGGTGATTGACAACATGTCTCGGAAAAATTGGCTGACAGATACTCCTTTTTAGTCAAAAGATATATTTGTAGATGTTTTTGACTAAAATTATAACGCTAATTAAAGCAAATATTAATTAAAGTTGCAAATGAAATAAAACTATTATACGACTGCTTGTGAGAATATAAGGTAAAATCAGCTTTAAGTTCGGATATATGCCAGTTGCCCCTGCTATTACCTTCTACATCTACAAATTTATACGTATCAGTCGCTAATTTTTCCTTAACTTTATAAAGGTTGTAAAATTTTTAAAAAACTTCTAGTCTATTATGCAATATTAACGTTTGTTCTCATGCTATAATAGAATTGACGTCTGCTTATAGAATATTAGCAATATATAACGCTCTAATATTATGAGCCATATTACTGGCGATCGCTAAGAATCTGCTTTAACGTAGGTTTCTAATCGTCAGATAAACGAAGCCAGATGTAACAAAAGTTAGTCGTGTTCAAGTATCAACTGAGTTAAAATGGGTTTCCTCATCTTAATGCACGAATAGACAACTACTTTGTTGTCGATAGGATAAATATCCCACAGAAAGTCTAACTTTCCGTTATAACCATTGATTCGTATAAGATACATACAAAATTTCATTCTAATATTTTTTACAGTGCATTTAAATAGCACCATTTTTAGAAATAACGTTGTCATGGTTTAATATTATTAAAGTTCTACATAATTCAACGATTGGCATCATTAGAGAATTTACACCTTTAGAAGTAATCTTATCACAGTTTTGGATTTCTAAGCTCTTATGTAGTGTATAAAGTATCTACATAATGAGTTTATCTAATTAGACATCAAGTAGTTACTTCGTGAGGAGATTCAAGATATTATGTTTTATTCCTGTGAAGCCATGTAGCTCGTAGAATACGTGGATATTACCTGTTTCTGGTTTGTTAAAAAAGGGGTTTCTTCAATCAATAAATAAGTTCAAGCTGTTATTTCATTTGTTTCACGAATTGAAAATATTTATAAATCATCTGATAATCACTCTGTGGTTGGACATTTGTTTTTAAGGACATTGTAACATTCTTAATGCACGTTTACTTAAAATGTTCTGAAAACAGAGCTATCATAAATGCCTTATTGAAAATAATGAGCGTTTACTGTTTGTTTTTAGTGAGCAACCACAAGATACTTGACGATTTTTGTTGCCTTATGTTGCAAATTTGATTCTTCAAAAAAAATATTAGAAGATTTTGCCATAGTTGTTAAGGGCAACCTTGTATTAACTCAATTCCTTTTTACATTAGAAGGTTTGTAATAAAAATTTAAAGAACTAGGTTTTAAAAACTCTCATGTATATGTGTAAGGAAGACAGAACTGACTTTGATATTTAAATCATTGTTAATTTCGTTAATATCGTTAAGATCTAAAATTTGGTAATAGATTTAAAAAAAAATTAAATATTTCGTTCTTTATTATGTAATGTAAAGATAATTCTCTTTAATAAACTATATTTAATACCTCAAACTTATTGAGTTTGACCCTCAAAATTTTTGTTTAAACATAGAGGGAAATTAGATATAATTTAGCTCAGTAATATTAAACTGAAATCCTCTAAGAGCTTCAAACATGTGTCAAACAAGTGTATTATAATTTTTTTTTGTTCAATAATGAAATTTAATAAACAATTACTACACGTATTTATGCAAATATACATATTTTTTGAGGTTATCTTGATATACATGAGTGTTTACAGTAAGATGCTGAAACCTTCAGAAACGCATTTAAATATTAATATCTATTTTATTATTAGGTTGAGACACAAATTGTTGTCTCCATTTGTATTATAAGAAGTGGTTTTTATTTCTGGTTTACCCTGTCTATAGTCAATCTTTTGTTATTAGTGATATTTACTTTGGGTTTCATAACAACTAGTGCTTAAACGGGTGTAGTGACGCCTAACTTTTAATTCATCTTAATTTTACAGAGAACCTTCCTGCTCTCATCACTTTAACACTGAAATAAATTTCAAAATTGGCAAATAGTATTTTATCATCTTAGACATGGGCAAAAGTTGCTACGGGATCAAAAAACATTTTTTGCTAAGTTAAATGAAATATTTCTAAAGGCATCGCACATGCTGTGTGCTACCTCTTCCAACAAAATTTTTTTTTATTTAATTTTACAGACTTACGCCGCAAACTATAACTATTTTTAGTCCTTAAATGGGCTTCGTTTTTTTTATTACAAACTTTCATACTCCTTCTGATTAATCGAATTTTTTTATTTCATTATTATTATTACAAAATTTATTTGAAGTTCATAAAAGAACTTCTTTCCTTTCATCATATTTATATTGTTTCTCATCAGGTGTCACATGTACTCTAAATTTGATAAAGTAAGCCTTGTTGTTTGTAATTTCAAATTTAGCTTTAAAGATCGCGCAGCCTAATTTAAACGTATTCTTGTCCTAGCTTATTTTAATTATCCCCTGTATAGCTTAGTTCGCGAGGAAATAGAAATATTTTAAGAACGGGTATAGAAAAAGCGCAATAGGCTGATATGCTAAAGTCCAATTTTTATTTCTTTCGGAGAAACTTTGATTAATTGTAATTCACAACAAATTTTTTAAAACACCTCCTCCCACACCAATACACTAAATTACCCGCTCTAATAAACGCTGCAATATAAAGAATGCGATCTAGTAACGCATCCCGTGTGTCCACTTTTGTAGTATAAACCAAATTCTTAATAAGTCCCCAAAGACAAATATCCAAGGAAGTGAGATCCGGTGATCTCTGTGGCAAAGTGTGCAGACCACCTCTGTCAATCCAGCGATCGCCGAAATGGATATTTACAAAATTTCTTATACTATCTGAATAATGGGAAACGCTTTAGCATGTTGCCAGATAATACGTGATCAAATATCTTCTGTAAGTGATTTTTAAAGAAAAATGTAAATAACCTTTTCAAGTAAAACGTGCACCCGATACGAAAAGACCTTATATTTGATTTTCCAATGCTCTACTCGAAGGTATTACATTGACCAGGAAGCGAGTTTTTGTTACCTGGAAAATTTTGAATTTTGTCGAACTCTTGCTGTTCCAAGCAAGGTAGGGATCTTTAACGGCAAGACAACTCCCACACACGGGAACCTACATTTTACCTCTCATCCGAATGAGCGCATATATTTGTGAAAAATGCTCGCCTAATATTTTTCAAGCGGATCGTAGTCAGACGCATATTAACTACGTTCCGGAGCCGCCAATACAAAATTAAGGAACAATTGATCGTTTATAATAGCACACCATAAGTTATTACTAAACTGTGGCATGAGGATGTTTGTCCGATCATAGATAATTCTTGAGGCAGTTATTAGTTCCATTGCACGTTGAGCTTTATTCGTAAACAAAATTCATTTAAGCAATGCTATGGTTTTCACTAATTCATTGATAAAATTGTAGACTTTAAGGATAATCGCCTTCTTGGAGATTTTGTACTTGTTAAGCGTTAACAATTTCTTGTTTTAGTGTTTTCCAAACCACTTTTTGTGGATTTTGAAGTTGAATTGCAATACTGCTTGTACATATCTATGGGTTATCGTCTACAACATCCAGAATATCTTTTTCAAGTTTCAAATTATTCCTCTACCGTCCTTCAGAAACAGTCCATACACCTGGAAATATCTGTTCTCTTAAAATGTGTAAAAATAAATTAAAAACTTCCTGCTAAGTTTCTTCGATTCCTTTGCTACACGAATAGTACTTTATGGCCGGATGCATATTTACAATCTCTTAAAACTTATACAACACTCATATTTTATGATACGTTAGTACAATATTGTGTTTCAAACTGTTAGTTGGAACAATGTTATCACTTTTGAAAAGAAACAACCTAATTATCTCAAAAATAAATCAAAATCAAATAGATGGTAACGTTCTTTTGAAAATTTTATTATACCTCTCTATAGGATTATTTTAAGGAGAATACAATGACTTGTTCAAAAACTACATTATAACCTTTTAATAATTTTATAAACCTTTTGCTCTTATATTGCACCCCTTTATCTAATTTTAAGTATTTAGCTAAGTTCTCCAAATAGAAATCTAATTTATTTGATCATCTTTGTAACAACTTAGGTTGCTTTAGCATGATTTCGGTTAGGAACTTTGATAGGTTGTACATTGGTGAAAAAAATCGTAGGACAATCCCAATACCACGTGATTGATAGTTGGGATTTCCAAAAGCTTATCGTAAGTCAAAAAGTTCCCAAAAACCATATTATTATTTTGCTCGATGTGCAATCTCTTTTAACAAACATCCCTACTGAACTTGCAATTAATACAATTAACAACAACTGGAGTAAATTAAACACAATAACTAATATTCCCAAAGAAGGATTTACCAAAGCCGTAAAACTATGTCTTGACGCAAATTATTTCAAATTTAATAATACAGTTTAAGTAGAGTATAATTGGGGCGATTGGGCCCTCATTTCCCCAGAATCCCTCATTTCCCACACATCTGGACCAAAAGTTTTCTTCGACTAACCATTTTTCATCTTTCGAGATAAACCTATCTTAAATTTTTATGTTTCGAGATAAATGAGCATCCTCATTTCCTCCACATCTGAACCAAAAGTTTTCTTCGACTAACCATTTTTTTATCTTTCATCTGAACCAAATAGTTTTCCTCGTCTAACCAATGCATCTTTCGAGATAAACCTATCTTGTTTGGTATCAATCAATATTAGAATTTTCTCAGCTACCCGAATCTCTAAGAATTTTCAGATATCATCACCCCCAAGGGAGCTACCCTGATTTTAAGATTTCTTACCTGCTGCGATTTCTGACAATCCTTAAACATTTTTTTAGTCACGCGATACATCTTGTTAGCTTAGAATTTTATGCACATCCCGAATCTGCAAACAGATTTAAAATCGGACTACTCCTTACAAAGTTACACTTTAAGCTCTCAAACCTCTAAATTTTACTCTTTGCTTTATAAGCAAAACTAACAAATAGTTTTCTTTGTCTAGCCAACGCATCTTTCGAGATAAACCTATCTTGTTTGGTATCAATCAACACTAGATTTTTCTCAGCTACCCGAATCTCTAGGAATTTTTCAGATATCATCACCCCCAAGGGAGCTCATTTTAAGATTTCTTACCTGTAGCGACTTTTGACCGTTCTTATAAATTTTCTTAGTCATGCGATACATCTTGTTAGTCTAAAATTTTACACAGAATTTGAATCTGTAAACAGATTGGAAATCGGATCACGCCCTGCAAAGTTACCCCTTTAAAGCCCCCAAACCACTTTAAATTGTTTTGCTCGTCTATGACATATGCTTTAACCAACTATTTCCTAGAAATCTAAAACCGCAAGGATTTTAGAAACGAGTCCTTTATAAGCCATAAGTGCTTAGTATTTAAAATCATTTTTCAAACAGTAATGTGCTTCTCTCAGAATGTCGCAAAACCCATGACTTAAAATTTTTCTGGTTTTAACATAATTACATGTACAATGCTAAATTGTTGGAAAATACATAGACAAGAACAAACTAATCGCTTTACAATTATGTGACGTATAGTGAAAGTAGTATAGAGGACAAACTAATTGCTTTACAATTATGTTACGTAAAGTGAAAGTAGCCTTTCTTTTTATTAATTAGCAGCTATGTGATTTGAAAATACAATAGATATGCTCAATGCTAAATGCTTGGAAAATACAAGTCGTTTCAAATCAATTTCTTAACGAGCATGTGAATCACATGTGAAAACTGTATATAATTTCTTTTCTTGGACTTTCTATTAATTATGTTTGTGTATTAGAAATTGATTAATAATTGCAGGATACAAATTTTAAATAAACACTTTGCTAAGGGAACACTGAACTTGTTGTATACAGAATACTTACTAATAAAGCAATTTAATTTTAAATAACTTCTACGCCATATTTTTCGAAAATGGCATGCTTTGGAAACAATCGAAGATTACCGAAGACACTCGAAGAGTGCACAAACGCGGTCAGTAAACCATAATTAATAATCGCCTTTATAGGTTCCACATTTCGACCATTTCCCAATGACTTTAATTTCTTATTAGAGAATTCTTATTCTCCCACGCACTGCTACGTAGTTGCATGTCCATTCCTTTTGGAGGTATATGCTCGTTATAGGTTGTAGCACCCGGTTTTACTTAACTACACTTTGAGAGATCCCTTTAATCTTTTTTAATCGTGTCCTTCTCGCGTACAATACAGTAGGACTTAGCCTTACTACCTACAAATTCTAACACCAAGTCACCGTTAAACTCGTCTTTAAATTTCCCCCACAACTTTTTGTTAACATGCGGTATATTGTGTTTATTATTTCCGCGTACACCACTTTAAACCTAAAAATAAAAACAGGATAGTTTAATACGTCTATTAATAATTTATGGTAATGTTGGCGATACAAATATGTAAAACAAACTTTATCAAGAAATATGTTTTAATAGAATACATACATGTATTGATAACATCTATAAACCGCTGTGGTAACCAGAGTCTGGCGAATCTGGGATAGCCAAATCTCTAAACATTTGCGCAAGCGATTGCCTTGCAGTTGCATCTTTTAAGTACTGAATGAGGAAACATTTAATAAGTTCCAACACTGTCAAGTAATTTAAATTGCTGCAATCATTAGACAGAGAAATACTGGCACTGCTCTCTCCCTCTAATAACGTTTGAACCCTTTCTTCCTCCGTCGTATTTTCACATACTTTTTTTATATCACCAACAAATTTTTCGTAAAATTCTGGAAAGTTTCAACACCTTAACTCAACCATTATAAAACAGATCAATTCTCGCAAATTTAATAGCTTGATGCACTCGTACGCAGGTAGCACAATAACATTCCCATCTTTCGTAATCTCCATATTATATAAATTCTCTTTTCAAAATTGTTCTAAAACCATATACTTCTATTAAAGGCTGTGCTCAGCTGCAATTTGAAATCTTGATCCAATTGTATGTCAACAACATCGTTTCCAGTAGTCAGATCATTTAATCGTACTTGTTTTGAGTCTTGAGCAAATTGGCGAATTTGAAATTCCACTTGAAAAGTATTGGCGAATTTGAAATTCCACTTGAAAAGTACACAATTTCTTCCAATCGAAGCAAGAGAATGTTATCGTAGAATCAGCACACATACCACTACAGCAAATAACTTGGATGGCAGGTTGAAGACCACCATATAAATCAAAACCAACTTCTAATATATGGTGGTGATAATTTGGAGGAAATTCGCCTAACCTATAGGTTGACTTACCAACTAGTTGGTTGATATTTAATTGTGGTACTCGCACATCACTTGTAACGTCAACACAAGAAAAATCCATCTTTAATTTATAATTTTAATCAAACTCGACGATACTTTGACGACTAATGCACTGGAACATGGCTCTCGCCTTTTATGCTGATGGTCGAGCGTGCGCAGCTCTCATTATATTAGTTGGCGTTATATGCAAGTCTTGACTGGAAAAGTGACGTCTATAATTGTTTTGTAGTGGGTTTTACCTGTATGTATTTAACCACCAACGCCATTTTAGAATTATTAAACAAAATTACTCTTAGCAGTATTTTTAATATACCATCGTGTAAGATTTCAATTATTATTGTGTTTTCCTCAGGTTCTCAAATCCTCGGAATTTTTTCAAATCGAATGACCCCTTACTGATTTGCAGAATAACCTTTTGCAATCACCGTATATAATTCATCTTTAATCTATTTCTAAACCGTATCGCTCTGTCTTTTGAGATAAACCCTGGTGTAACCTATAAATTAGTATAGAATTTTCCTGGGGAATTGAAATTAATTATCACGTCTTTTAAAATTAGTTCCAACAAAGACCTGTATATATTGTATTAATATTCAAAACCTATCAGCAAAACACCTTTGCATTTTTATTTAGATTTAGCTCGATAATAGAGTTAAACTCCAAAAATATTTATTAGTGGCTAGAATTGTTAAAATTTTCAATTAGTGAATCCACATACAAATGATTAAACCAAAAGGTATAATACATATATTAATTCTATACGGTGACCTAGAAAGTGGTTGGATAATCTATTTTAAATGTAGTTCAACATAAGACGTATATTCTAAATAAATTTAAAGAAATGTATGATCATTAGCCTTGCATTGTTTGTTGATGACGTCTGACTATTAATTTAATAAAAGCACTTTCCGCAATTCTAGTTAATATACGGGAATACACATTCTATAATTTGATTTAAATTGGGTTAATGTAAGGACAAATTATACTTATACTTTCTCCCTCAACGTATTTAGGAAGTTTATATCAAATCTTCCGCACATTATACGCACTATGGAAGTTGACATGCAAAATCAGATATGCAAATTCGAGAACTTGCGTTTTTATTTAAATAAGAATTCTTTAGTGAAGATGTTGACATTTGATGGGAATTATATGATATTTACCAAAGGAACTTTAGAGCACTTTTAGGGGTATCTCAGATCGTTCTCAACCATGCTAATACTTTAAAAGAACTAACGGAAAAGGGTACTCTAATAT
Organism: Platerodrilus igneus; assembly: GCA_036346225.1. Lineage (NCBI taxonomy): Eukaryota > Metazoa > Arthropoda > Insecta > Coleoptera > Lycidae > Platerodrilus > Platerodrilus igneus. The sequence goes on along the minus strand of JARFIW010001350.1, from coordinate 12,244 downwards.
AGATCTGTTTCTGTTAGATGTTGCAATGGGAAGATATAATAGGAATGATGTCCTACAGAATCTCGCACATGATGTAATTAAAAGCAAATACAGTAATAGTGATATTGGGATCATATTATACGAATTTATAAGAACCTACCCAAGATTGTTTGAAAACAGTATTTGTAAACAAGTTGAGTATATGGAAGAATACAACAGGTTTCCATCCCACGCATTTACGAGCGATGTTTAAATTTTAACCCGAAGACTGAAAATTTTGTAACACTATTAATCACACTTTTGTTTTCTTATACGTTTCTAAATTGTTGTATTTCAACTACAGATATTAATAGATGTCAATAAAATTATGTTATAGTTTTAAATAAAACAATTCTGATTAATAATTTTGTAAAACGTTTATAACACCCTTTTAAAAAATAATACACATCTTTGTTATAATTCTTTTCATAATTAGTTAGATACCCATTTCAGTTACGTGGACATTTGAAAAATTAAACAATACCAATGTATGCTTTATATTTTAAAACATAAACAAGCTAATATATACAAAAATAATTTCTAAATTCACATAATTCATTTCTTATGATAACAGTTGTGGTGGTTAAATTTTTATTCTAAAACTTACAATTTAGTATATATTCCATTTGAATATCTGCCAACAGTTTTATAAACCCCATCTCCTCGATTATTTCCATAAAATCATCCAGATCCTCGGCATTGATAACACTGCAGCACAGTGCTGTATTGCTTCCTCGTATGACTGACACATAAGACATTTTCTCCTTCTATCGAAAAGCGTTGCCCACATTCTGCTTTTTTTACTCGTAGAGCATTGCGAAATCTTCGAATAACCTCTCCGAAGTCTTTATACATATTTGTTATATTGTCTCTTTGAACCGTACAATCAACAAATAATAACTTCTACGCGAACAGTCCTTTTATATGAGCTACTCCTATTCGGATATGTACCGATTGCACCCGATTTGTGTGCACGCACGAAGCAACCGGTATGGAATGTATTCTATGAACAAAATCATTACATTTCTTAAGAAAAATGCTAAGGACTTTAAAAATAATTATAACTCTTGTTAGACCTCTAGTCTCTAGATAAACGTTATTATTTTAGGTTGTGTCACTGTTTTCTAAATCAATTTCCTACATACTTTTCCTAAACTATGCGTATCAATTGACGGTTATACTTTACTCCATAACCGACTTGTATATATTTTCGTCTTCGTCTCTAGCTAACACATCCGCATAGTAAAGATGGAACGGTTCTTCTGGAACGAGTTGCTTAATTTTCTTTATAGGTACGTCCATGTTTTCGACTTTAACCTTTGTTGTAGGTATGGAGATTTTTCGGTGATCGATTGCAACTGGGAAGCGGTTATTTGCAGTGGATCAATCAATTGTTTGTGCACTTCTTTGAATTTTTGCTGAGATGTAGCATCTCCCTTTTGTACGCTATAAACTTTTTCGTACAGCATCCTGCATAAGATGAAGACTGCGTTTATTCGCAATAAAATTGTTAACGTCCGTCATAATGAAACTTTGGATGGGAACTAACTTTTTGAATAATGTCAAATATTTATATACTCGTCGAAATTCTTCCTATATCGACCTTTATCCAAATCAAAATCTTTAACAACAGTTATAAAATTATGTTTTGAGTCACCCCAACACTGTAAACACATTTCTTTAAATTTCGGATATGTCATGTCACCACTTATACGATCCGAAAAGATATGTCCGAGATTGGTTTCATCCTGTTTCCATAATGCGATTACATTGGCGTTATCTCTGAGTCTATGTTTTAAGGCACTAGCGTAAGTTTGACATAGATAGAACGAATCTATTGCTTTATGTCGACCGAACGAGAAAAACTGAGTGATTTTACTTTGCTCGTTTGCAGGTATATCATCGAAAACCATAATTGAATCTTCTTTGGTATCTCCGGGTTCGATCAAATCATCGTAATTTTCAAACTCATGGTAACCAATTTCTTCTTTTAATGGTGTAAAACGTTTCTTAACAATTCGTATTTCGGTTGATACAAACTCTTCGAAAATACATAGACATTTTGAAATCTAAGACCGTTCTCGTGCAAGATCAGAGATATTAAAGCGTTGGTCTTCCCACAACTCGATGGTCCCACGAATATAGCTCGTATGTTAGATGGGAACAAAGGACCATGTTTACCATCCTCTTTTGCATTAGCAATAGCAAAGTTATCATAATTCTGTATAGGTATTTTAACTTCTGGTATAACATCTCTGGATGCATCGTTGGAATTATGTAATTTCTTCACGTTCTGCAACCTTTTAACATATCTGCATAACGTTGTTCTAGGTATATTATATTTTTACTAGCAGCGTAGAAACTCGAGCCATCCAGGATATCCTCTGCTGCTTTTGTAATAGATTGTTTGGAGCACCACTGATTGCTTGAATGCGACATCTTTCGAAAAAATGTCTTACTATAACTAAGCTCAACCCAAAACTACTTCCTTATATACCAAATTTAATCTCCCTGCTCACATAACCACATGACCATATGACCATATGACCACATGACCACATGACCATATGACCACATGACCACATGACCACATGATATATATATATATATATATACAGGGTGCCCAATTTCTTACACGTTGTATGGGTAACTCTGTTATTTGTGATATTAGAGAAAAGGTCAAATGGGGAAACTAGTGCAGTTTTTAATGCTGAGTTCAGCCATGAAGAGATAATTAACATACAGGGTGTGGCAAAAGCGTTATACCAAAATAACGAAATTTTGATCTTTTTGTTTTGCTTTGTGGTTCATTTATTGTAATAGATACAGTAAAACGTTGTAGATCTTTTTTACATTATTTTAAAATGAGAATAGGATAAACTTATTTGTTTTTACATGGCTTTGGTCATGTTCGAGTAAATAAGTGAGGTTATGTTTTTTTAAATGGAAACCATAATTGGCGGTAGTTCTGATAGACAGACATTTTTTTTCTCTTTTCAGTGATGTACTACAGTGTACATGTTCAACATAAAAATTTTTGAAATAATTTTGTTTTTATGAAATACGAAACTTGGTATTAAATAATAAAATACTTATGCATGACGTAACAAAAATATCAAAAACAAATTATGTTAAAAATATTAAATATAATATCACTTCAAAGTGTGTTCAAAGTGCCCACCATTTTATTGAAGGCACAAGCTCACATAGTTTTTTAACATTACGAAGTGCTTTTTCTATTGTGCGTCCATCAATGCTTGCAATTGTTGTTTGGATTCTAGCTATTAAATCCTCCGGCGTTTGAGGAGTAGTAGAATACACTTTATTTTTTAAATCACTCCACAAATAAAAATCTAATGGCGTAAGTTGTGGTGAATGAGCAGACTAATCAATTTCCATTTTGTTACCAATCACGTGCTCAAAACAATCAGTTAAATATTGCTTCACTGATGTACCACTGTGTGCAGGGGCACCATCGTGTTGGAAATACTTTGGTCTGTAATGGATGTTAATAGGTAATTCATCCAAATATTCTTCCAGTTGGTGTTTTAAGAAATTTAAGTAATTGGCAGCGGTGAATTTATTGTTATAAAAAAAGTCCAATAATTTTTCCACAAAATATTCCACACCAACAATTAATACCAAATTGATGTTGATCTCTGGATTCACGCACAAGTTTAGGATTTTCTTGAGAATAAAATACTTTGTTATACCGATTAAATATTCCGTTATTTGTAAATTTAGTCTCGTGAGTAAACAAAATGGTTCTCCAAAAATATGAATCCTCTTCACATTTATTAAGGTACCAACGACAAAATGCTATCCGTCTTTGATTATCCACTGGATACAATGTGTTCGAAATAGAATAGTGATAGGGATGATATTTCCGACTTTTCAGAGTACACCTCACAGTTTCCTTAGAAGTTGCACAGTGGTTTGCAATTTCGGCAGTAGAAGATTCTGGTTTATAGTTAACAAACGCCAACACATTCGTTTCAACATTTTCGTAAGAATTTAGGTTTGGTAAATGCACCATATGCCTTAAGAGCTTAAGAGCTTGTGGTGGGCACTTTGAACACACTTTGAAGTGATACTATATTTAATATTTTTAACATAATTTGTTTTAATATTTTGTTACGTCATGCATAAGTATTTTATTATTTAATACCAAGTTTCGTATTTCATAAAAACAAAATTTTTTCAAAAATTTTTATGTTGAACATGTACGCTGTAGTACATCACTGAAAAGAGAAAAAAAATGTCTGTCTATCAGAACTACCGCCAATTATGATTCCCATTTAAAAACATAACCTCACTTATTTACTCGACAATGACCAAAGCCATGTAAAAACAAAAAAGTTTATCTTATTCTCCTTTTAAAATAATGTAAAAAAGATCTACAACGTTTTACTGTATCTATCACAATAAATGAGCCACGAAGCAAAACAAAAAGATCAAAATTTCGTTATTTTGGTATAACGCTTTTGCTACACCCTGTATGTTAATTATCTCTTCATGGCTGAACTCGGCATTAAAACTGCACTAGTTTTCCCATTTAACCTTTCTCTAATGTCACAAATAACAGAGTTACCCATACAACGTGTAAGAAATAGGGCACCCTGTATATATATATATATATATATATATATATATATATATATATATATATATATATATATATATATGATTGTGTTGAAATTAGCAGGTTTTAGGTCGGCTGGTAATAAAGAAAACTCTTTTTATGGTCTAAATTTTCGCATATAATTTAATGCTTGATCACAGGCAATAACTAAAACGTACAAACTATTAACAAACTACTAAAGTAAATAAAATAACTACTTACAGTAAAGGTATTTACATTAGCTTATTCTGAAGAATTTTAAGAACAATTTTCTTTAATAATTAAAAAGAAATAATGTGTATATATAAAAAAAAATTTGACGAAATAAAATATTGGTTTGATTTATTAAAAAAAAATGTTCTAAAAATTCTTCAGAATAAGCTAATGTAAATACCCTCCCTGTAAGTAGTTATTTTATTTACTTTTGTAGTTTGTGTTTGTACGTTTTAGTTATTGCCTGTGATCAAGCATAAAATTATATGCGAAAATTTAGGCCATAAAAATGAGTTATCTTTATTAGCAGCCGACCTAAAACCTGCTAATTTCAACACAATCGTATAAAATGAAGGTCGTTACAATAAATAAAAATATATATACATATATATATATATATATATATATATATATATATATATATATATACATTTATTTTACCGCTAATACAGGCCCGAAATGCTATACACACCCGACGTTATTAAAGCCAACGCGACGTTACCAGACCCGGGTCACCGGCGTGAAGTTAGCAGACACATTTCAGCAGACAAAATAGCGGAAATACCCGAAGGTTCAGTGGCGTAGGTAAAACTAATATAAAGCGACCTACTCATTTGCTTACTATTTTATGCTGAATATTCTTTGGCAAAACAGATTTATACCGGTAGATTATTCTTGCACCTATATATATAGCATCTAAACAAAATAATTGGCGCACTTTTCAAAAATTTTAAAATACCCTAAATGCAAATAACACAAAATTAAAAAAAAAATTGTAGAAGGAAATACACTGCCAAGACAAAAACAAGCAAATTACATCTGCGTTAACTATATCTACGACCGACAAAAAGGAAAATCACAGATCAGCCGTTTAAGGGTTCAAAATGGCGCCAAATTATAAATACTAGATTACTTAATATTTTACTGAAAAGTTGAAAAACTGGTAGAAGGAAATAGAGTGCCAGGATAAAACCAAACTGATTACATGTGCATTAACTATATCTACAATCCACAAAAGGGAAAATTACTGACCAGCCGTCTAAGGGTTCAAAATGGCGCCAAATTATAAATACCAGATTACTTAATATTTTACTGAAAAGTTGAAAAACTGGTAGAAGGAAATAGAGTGCCAGGATAAAACCAAACTGATTACATGTGCATTAACTATATCTACAACCCACAAAAAGGAAAATTACTGACCAGCCGTCTAAGGGTTCAAAATGGGGCCAAATTATAAATAGTAGATTACTTAATATTTTACTGAAAAGCTGAAAAACTGGTAGAAGGAAATAGAGTGCCAGGATAAAACCAAACTGATTACATGTGCATTTACTATATCTACAATCCACAAAAAGGAAAATTACTGACCAGCCGTCTAAGGGTTCAAAATGGCGCCAAATTATAAATACCAGATTACTTAATATTTTACTGAAAAGTTGAAAAACTGGTAGAAGGAAATAGAGTGCCAGGATAAAATCAAACTGATTACATGTGCATTAACTATATCTACAACCCACAAAAAGGAAAATTACTGACCAGCCGTCTAAGGGTTCAAAATGGGACCAAATTATAAATAGTAGATTACTTAATATTTTACTGAAAAGCTGAAAAACTGGTAGAAGGAAATAGAGTGCCAGGATAAAACCAAACTGATTACATGTGCATTAACTATATCTACAACCCACAAAAAGGAAAATTACTGACCAGCCGTCTAAGGGTTCAAAATGGGGCCAAATTATAAATAGTAGATTACTAAATATTTTACTGAAAAGCTGAAAAACTGGTAGAAGGAAATAGAGTGCCAGGATAAAATCAAACTGATTACATGTGCATTAACTATATCTACAACCCACAAAAAGGAATATTACTGACCAGCCGTCTAAGGGTTCAAAATGGCGCCAAATTATAAATACCAGATTACTTAATATTTTACTGAAAAGTCGAAAACCTGGTAGAAGGAAATAGAGTGCCAGGATAAAACCAAACTGATTACATGTGCATTAACTATATCTACAACCCACAAAAAGGAAAATTACTGACCAGCCGTCTAAGGGTTCAAAATGGCGCCAAATTATAAATACTAGATTACTTAATATTTTACTGAAAATCTGAAAAACTGGTAGAAGAAAATAGAGTGCCAGGATAAAACCAAACTGATTACATGTGCATTAACTATATCTACAATCCACAAAAAGGAAAATTACTGACCAGCCGTCTAAGGGTTCAAAATGGCGCCAAATTATAAATACCAGATTACTCAATATTTTACTGAAAAGTCGAAAACCTGGTAGAAGGAAATAGAGTGCCAGGATAAAACCAAACTGATTACATGTGCATTAACTATATCTACAACCCACAAAAAGGAAAATTACTGACCAGCCGTCTAAGGGTTCAAAATGGCGCCAAATTATAAATACTAGATTACTTAATATTTTACTGAAAAGCTGAAAAACTGGTAGAAGAAAATAGAGTGCCAGGATAAAACCAATCTGATTACATGTGCATTAACTATATCTACAACACACAAAAAGGAAAATTACTGACCAGCCGTCTAAGGGTTCAAAATGGCGCCAAATTATAAATACTAGATTACTTAATATTTTACTGAAAAGCTGAAAAACTGGTAGAAGAAAATAGAGTGCCAGGATAAAACCAAACTGATTACATGTGCATTAACTATATCTACAATCCACAAAAAGGAAAATTACTGACCAGCCGTCTAAGGGTTCAAAATGGCGCCAAATTATAAATACTAGATTACTTAATATATTACTGAAAAGCTGAAAAACTGGTAGAAGAAAATAGAGTGCCAGGATAAAACCAATCTGATTACATGTGCATTAACTATATCTACAACACACAAAAAGGAAAATTACTGACCAGCCGTCTAAGGGTTCAAAATGGCGCCAAATTATAAATACTAGATTACTTAATATATTACTGAAAAGCTGAAAAACTGGTAGAAGAAAATAGAGTGCCAGGATAAAACCAATCTGATTACATGTGCATTAACTATATCTACAACACACAAAAAGGAAAATTACTGACCAGCCGTCTAAGGGTTCAAAATGGCGCCAAATTATAAATACTAGATTACTTAATATTTTACTGAAAAGTTGAAAACTGGTAGAAGAAAATAGAGTGCCAGGATAAAACCACACTGATTACATGTGCACCAACTATATCTACAACCCACAAAAAGGAAAATTACTGACCAGCCGTCTAAGGGTTCAAAATTGCGCCAAATTATAAATACTAGATTACTTAATATTTTACTGAAAAGTTGAAAAACTGGTAGAAGGAAATAGAGTGCCAGGATAAAACTAATCTGATTACATGTGCATTAACTGTATCTACAATCCACAAAAAGGAAAATTACTGACCAGCCGTCTAAGGGTTCAAAATGGCGCCAAATTATAAATACCAGATTACTTAATATTTTACTGAAAAGCTGAAAAACTGGTAGAAGAAAATAGAGTGCCAGGATAAAACCAAACTGATTACATGTGCATTAACTATATCTACAATCCACAAAAAGGAAAATTACTGACCAGCCGTCTAAGGGTTCAAAATGGCGCCAAATTATAAATACTAGATTACTTAATATTTTACTGAAAAGCTGAAAAACTGGTAGAAGGAAAATAGAGTGCCAGGATAAAACCAAACTGATTACATGTGCATCAACTATATCTACAACCCACAAAAGGAAAATTACTGACCAGCCGTCTAAGGGTTCAAAATGGCGCCAAATTATAAATACTAGATTACTTAATATTTTACTGAAAAGTTGAAAAACTGGTAGAAGGAAATAGAGTGCCAGGATAAAACTAATCTGATTACATGTGCATTAACTTATCTACAATCCACAAAAGGAAAATTACTGACCAGCCGTCTAAGGGTTCAAAATGGCGCCAAATTATAAATACCAGATTACTTAATATTTTACTGAAAGTGAAAAACTGGTAGAAGAAAATAGAGTGCCAGGATAAAACCAACTGATTACATGTGCATTAACTATATCTACAATCCACAAAAGGAAAATTACTGACCAGCCGTCTAAGGGTTCAAAATGGCGCCAAATTATAAATACTAGATTACTTAATATTTTACTGAAAAGTTGAAAACTGGTAGAAGGAAATAGAGTGCCAGGATAAAACTAATCTGATTACATGTGCATTAACTATATCTACAACACACAAAAGGAAAATTACTGACCAGCCGTCTAAGGGTTCAAAATGGCGCCAAATTATAAATACTAGATTACTTAATATTTTACTGAAAAGTGAAAAACTGGTAGAAGGAAATAGAGTGCCAGGATAAAACCAATCTGATTACATGTGCATTAACTATATCTACAATCCACAAAAGGAAAATTACTGACCAGCCGTCTAAGGGTTCAAAATGGCGCCAAATTATAAATACTAGATTACTTAATATTTTACTGAAAAGTTGAAAAACTGGTAGAAGGAAATAGGTGCCAGGATAAAACTAATCTGATTACATGTGCATTAACTTATCTACAATCCACAAAAGGAAAATTACTGACCAGCCGTCTAAGGGTTCAAAATGGCGCCAAATTATAAATACTAGATTACTTAATATTTTACTGAAAAGTTGAAAAACTGGTAGAAGAAAATAGAGTGCCAGGATAAAACCAAACTGATTACATGTGCATTAACTATATCTACAATCCACAAAAAGGAAAATTACTGACCAGCCGTCTAAGGGTTCAAAATGGCGCCAAATTATAAATACTAGATTACTTAATATTTTACTGAAAAGTTGAAAAACTGGTAGAAGGAAATAGGTGCCAGGATAAAACTAATCTGATTACATGGCATTAACTTATCTACAATCCACAAAAGGAAAATTACTGACCAGCCGTCTAAGGGTTCAAAATGGCGCCAAATTATAAATACCAGATTACTTAATACTTTACTGAAAAGCTGAAAAACTGGTAGAAGAAAATAGAGTGCCAGGATAAAACCAAACTGATTACATGTGCATTAACTATATCTACAATCCACAAAAGGAAAATTACTGACCAGCCGTCTAAGGGTTCAAAATGGCGCCAAATTATAAATACCAGATTACTTAATATTTTACTGAAAAGTGAAAAACTGGTAGAAGAAAATAGAGTGCCAGGATAAAACCAATCTGATTACATGTGCATTAACTTATCTACAACCACAAAAGGAAAATTACTGACCAGCCGTCTAAGGGTTCAAAATGGCGCCAAATTATAAATACTAGATTACTTAATATTTTACTGAAAAGCTGAAAAACTGGTAGAAGGAAAATAGAGTGCCAGGATAAAACCAAACTGATTACATGTGCATAACTATATCTACAACCCACAAAAAGGAAAATTACTGACCAGCCGTCTAAGGGTTCAAAATGGCGCCAAATTATAAATACTAGATTACTTAATATTTTACTGAAAAGTTGAAAAACTGGTAGAAGGAAATAGAGTGCCAGGATAAAACCAATCTGATTACATGTGCATTAACTTATCTACAATCCCAAAAGGAAAATTACTGACCAGCCCCCCCCCCCCCCCCCCCCCCCCCCCCCCCCCCCCCCCCCCCCCCCCCCCCCCCCCCCCCCCCCCCCCCCCCCCCCCCCCCCCCGGGGGGGGGGGGGGGGGGGGGGGGGGGGGGGGGGGGGGGGGGGGGGGGGGGGGGGGGGGGGGGGGGGGGGGGGGGGGGGGGGGGGGGATAAAACCAAACTGATTACATGTGATTAACTATATCTACAACCACAAAAGGAAAATTACTGACCACCGTCTAAGGGTTCAAAATGGCGCCAAATTATAAATACAGATTACTTAATATTTTACTGAAAAGTGAAAAACTGGTAGAAGAAAATAGGTGCCAGGATAAAACCAAACTGATTACATGTGCATTAACTTATCTACAACCACAAAAGGAAAATTACTGACCAGCCGTCTAAGGATTCAAAATGGCGGCAAATTATAAATACTAGATTACTTAATATTTTACAGAAAAGTTGAAAAAGTGGTAGAAGGAAATAGAGTGCCAGGATAAAACCAAACTGATTACATGTGCATTAACTTATCTACAATCCACAAAAGGAAAATTACTGACCAGCCGTCTAAGGGTTCAAAATGGCGCCAAATATAAATACCAGATTACTTAATATTTTACTGAAAAGCTGAAAAACTGGTAGAAGAAATAGAGTCCAGGATAAAACCAAACTGATTACATGTGCATTAACTATATCTACGACCAACAAAAAGGAAAATTACTGACCAGCCGTCTAAGGGTTCAAAATGGCGCCAAATTATAAATACTAGATTACTTAATATTTTACTGAAAGTTGAAAAACTGGTAGAAGGAAATAGAGTGCCAGGATAAAACCAAACTGATTACATGTGCATTAACTATATCTACAATCCACAAAAGGAAAATTACTGACCAGCCGTCTAAGGGTTCAAAATGGCGCCAAATTATAAATACAGATTACTTAATATTTTACTGAAAAGCTGAAAAACTGGTAGAAGAAAATAGAGTGCCAGGATAAAACCAAATCTGATTACATGTGCCTTAACTATATCTACAACCAACAAAAAAGAAAATCACTGACCAGCCGTCTAAGGGTTCAATATGGCGCCAAATTATAAATACTAGATTACTGAATATTTTACTGAAAAGTTGAAAAACTGGTAGAAGGAAATAGAGTGCCAGGATAAAACCAATCTGATTACATGTGCATTAACTGTATCTACAATCCACAAAAAGGAAAATTACTGACCAGCCGTCTAAGGGTTCAAAATGGCGCCAAATTATAAATACCAGATTACTTAATATTTTACTGAAAAGCTGAAAAACTGGTAGAAGAAAATAGAGTGCCAGGATAAAACCAAACTGATTACATGTGCATCAACTATATCTACAACCCACAAAAAGGAAAATTACTGACCAGCCGTCTAAGGGTTCAAAATGGCGCCAAATTATAAATACTAGATTACTTAATATTTTACTGAAAAGTTGAAAAACTGGTAGAAGGAAATAGAGTGCCAGGATAAAACCAATCTGATTACATGTGCATTAACTTATCTACAATCCACAAAAGGAAAATTACTGACCAGCAGTCTAAGGGTTCAAAATGGCGCCAAAATTATAAATACAGATTACTTAATATTTTACTGAAAAGCTGAAAAACTGGTAGAAGAAAATACAGTGCCAGGATAAAACCAATCTGATTACATGTGCATTAACTATATCTACAACCCACAAAAAGGAAAATTACTGACCAGCCGTCTAAGGGTTCAAAATGGCGCCAAATTATAAATACTAGATTACTTAATATTTTACTGAAAAGTTGAAAAACTGGTAGAAGGAAATAGAGTGCCAGGATAAAACCAATCTG